>CM021318.1:507663-583711 GCA_010645155.1 Tigriopus japonicus
ATGGGATTCCCTGTAAAGAGAGTAAATGAATTAAAATAGTAAAATAATTAGTTTTTTATGAAATTTGATCTACCAATGAGTTACTGTTGGCAGATCTATACAACCCTTGAATAGTGGGTTGATCAGGAATAATATTTAAAAATTTGTCCAATCCTGCCTTAAATGCTGTTAGAGGATCAGCTCCTAATTTAATGTTCATAAAGACTGTACATTCGCTGACCTTTCCAAGGTTTTGAGAATTTACTAAAATGCAATATTTTAGAACTATTCAGAACTCTTCATGTGAATGGAATAGACAATTGGTTTCGAGAATTTCAGCGCTATTTTCAGACAGAGAGAAGGGTGGAGTATTTGGAACAAGTCAAAAATAACAAGAAAAGCCTCATATGATAATTTAAATCACCATCACAACATTCAATTTGCAATGTGATGTATGTATGCCTGGATTCAATTGCAATATCCCGTTCAAAATATAAGGACAAATTTTAAGCTTGACCTAATTCAAACTTTGTGTTCATGGGAATTTACATATGTGACAAACTTTTAAAGAAAAAAGTAAAACTTCGTTCCCTTACAATATTTGTTTGCCTTGTTAATACTTCAAGGGAAAAAAAGAATGAAAAAAAAACTCACTGGTCTGTTGCAAAAAGGGATCTCAAAACATGCAACTGGAAAAAAAAAACTTGACCATCGACAAAGTAATTGGCCTTCTCGAACTCTTTCCATGAATTCGGTGTGTTTATTGCTCGAGGAGGTTTTTTTCTACTTCCAGAGACCCCCCTCATCAAAATAACTCAAAATGTGCGGAAGAAAAATAAACTTGTCAAAGCAAAGCGATGGCTCTGAGCTCGCTTTTCCGATCCATTCTGTGCACTTCAGTTCCACCCTTTCCTTTCCTTGGCGTTGGTTCGTTCCCCTTTCCAACAAGCTCTTAGGGGAGAAACAGAAAGACAGACCGAAATGGATAGGATTTCGGTCTTTCGGGCAAAAGTTCTCGCTTCTCCCCTCTCCAGAGTCGTTTCGATCTTGCCGTTGTTTTAACCCCCCTCACACGCATTTTGTAGCTCAGTTGGTGGCATAGTCATTCAACAATGATATTGCGCATGTTTTCGCATAAATTTGGCCGGAAATATGGCCTTCAAATTTAATAGGTTTACGCCGACCGTTGCCCTTTTTTGATTCAAGGCCCAGTCTACCTCTGTAACTTTGACTGCCCACTCAGCCGGTTTTTACTGACTGCCACGGCAATTGCGCTTTAATTTGGCTCAGAAACAGATGTTTGTTCAGGGTGACCATTTTTTCTCCGCAGGTGTGCCCTCCAACCCGAGAATTCCCCAAGGTGTATGAAGGCACAGAAAACCTAGACTGCCACTTTCCCGAGGCTCTCAAGTTCATTGAGGAGAAATGTCATGGCCAGGAGTTATGTTCACTTATCACGGCCCCTGAGATCTTTAGCCGAGATGTTGATCCGTGTCCGGGCTATCGAAAATACGTTGAAACGGCCTTCAAGTGTAAACCCACGCAGTTCCGATCCCGAGTGGTTTGCCATGGGGACTCGATGAGCCTTTCTTGTGACAAACCAGACCAACGTCTGGCCATTTATTCGGCCTCATTTGCCTCGGCCGAAGGCTCACACGTCTTTTGTCCTTCTCGGAGACAAAGGCCAGTCTCATCCATGAGGAAGGACGGAGGAAGTGATGCCACCAACGAAGAGGAGTCAGACTATCTGGACAAGTATGGCATGACCGATCTTGCCAAATGCGAGGCCAGCTACGCCACCGAGGCCGTTATGCAGATCTGCCATGGACGACGTAAGTACCACTTCTTTATGTCCCGGGGAAATGCAACTCCGTACAAAGTGGGTTGGGATTAATCGAGTGTGAGCTGCGTTTTTAACTTGAGACAGCAGCAAAGAGAGGAGGAATTTCGTGCCCCACCAAAGAGCAATGTTTAACATCAAGTGCAGTCGAGCTAGCATTTTTGGCAGCCTCAAAGATCCCGAGTATTACAATTCCGTCATCCATTACGCCTGGATCAATCCACTCGCGCCTTCGTCGTTTCTCCGTTTGTGGGTGGGTTCGGTTCGGATCTCAGTGGAACGAACAAAGCAAGGAAAAGACGTCTCGAAAAGCAGGCATTCATCCAAGCGAGTAGTAATGATTATTTTCAACTTGATTAACATAGATCATCTCTCGGATGATGGAGACTGGAAAGCCTGGAAAGATGATCTACATAGCCACACTCGCTGAATTGTGAGACGGGCCATCCGAATCCCAGACGCCCAGTTGATCTCTTAACGATATCAATTCTTAGGCATTTACATAATTTGGATGTTGTATGTACATTTGGTTCTTCATCCGAACATGGCCCTTTCGTCAACACTTCAAAGAAGCCTTTTAGTGGCCAGGCTGGGAGTTTTCTTCACTTTTGAAAGGAATACAATTTTAAAATGTCAGTGGAATTGCAGATTCTTCTTTTCCGGGAAGGTTAAGGCCTCAAGATATCCCTAGGCTCTTGAAGGGAAATTTTTTGAGTAATTGCGGGCACATTAGGCTTTCTTTGTTCTTCAAAGCTCCCAAGATCATTGAATGAAGAAGAAAAGAGGAACAAGCGGTTAGAGAAGAGATAGAAAGAGCAAGAGGATTGTTCCAAAAATGGAGCATTGGTGGATGTTGGAACGAACGAACACATGCAGTGTTGCCTGTCTGAGAGAGCTTCCCGCACTTTCAACTAGTTAATTATGCAGGAACATCCTTTACAAATAGAGTTTTAAACCCCCCTCCTCCGTTCCCCTCATTCTCGATTTGGAGTCACAGATTCAAATTGTGCTTTAAAAAAAATCTAAACGACCCAGAACATCCTATTTTTTTAGGGTGCCAGTTCTCGTGACGTTTCTTTTTGTCCGTGAAATACGACTGTCCGATTGGTTAGCTCCTCGCTCTTAATTGATCAGAAAACATCCCACAACCATGCCAAAAATGTGAATCACATCCGTAGCTCATGGCGTACATGTTCTTTTATTTTCAGCCCCATTATCTTGGGTCTATTTCGAATGGAATAAGCGGCAAAGCAAACTTTCCCTATCCGTTTTGAACGGTTCAGTGAGATTTTTGGAACGAAACGAATCGAACTGCCCAGATCTTAAGGGCTTATTTGGCCAAGGGTTTCCCCCCAAGATACTTGAGCCACTCTGTAGTCATGATTAGACGTCCAACGTTGAGTTGAGCTAGGAGTGTATTTCTCTGCAGAGCATTTCAATTGATACGATACAATGAAAGAAGGCAACAAAAAGTTTTCTTTTAAGGACCAAAGAGGAATGGAACTCGGGGAAAATGGGAGACTCTTAAAGGCAACTCGAAGTTGGCCAACGACGATTTTAACTCGGAGTTCGTCTTGGATATGCGTTTCTTCAAAACACAGATGAAAGAGGCCCCGTGCCCAATAAGATAAATGCCCATGGGATAAACTCGGAAAGAAGGTGGGATTTTTTTGAGCACGGCCTCCATCTTCATGTTAACAGCTTCTCTCAGAAATCTCGACACCCTAGGGAAACGGCATCTTGGGCCTGGTGTTTATTTCAAAAAAAGACGTGCCAAAAATTCCTTCCAACCTGATCCCATGATTGCTAGTCTCCACGTGTGTGAAGCAAACAAGATTGCGGTGTTGGAGAACGTCGTAAAAGGGTTCACCTCAAGTACTAGCTAGAGTTTATCAATTATGTTACCCTTCTAGAGGTTGATAATTAGACATGATAAATGTCATCACCCAGATAAGGGCTCTCTATTAAGAAGATAGCGGGGAAATTGCTGACTCGGGTGCTGGAACGTTGGACCCGAAGTTTTTAAGAGCTGCCATAATTCCGGGGACGCGTTCACTCTCTTTCGTGTTCGTACATGGATGTTTCATAATAAAAGAATGAGAGCAGGTACTAGCGAAGCACATCACCAGAAATTACGGGCACATTCTTGGAAATGAAATCAACGGTAGATCGAAATATTTTCCAATTAACGAGCCGAAAACGTTTGCCCATCCGTTGAACGGATAGAAAAAGGGGGAAATCGCTGGAGCGGAATCAAAGAAGGAATAGAATTTTCACGGCCATAAATCTTCCGCCCCAAGAAATCCAAGTCCACGAACAAGGTTGGGCAAGAAATGTACCGCTGACTGCTGGGCCTCCTTCCGTGGCTTCTTCACCCTCAACTTTGGGCGCGTTTCCCCCAAAGATCTCCCTTTACAGTACATTGTGATTCGGTCATTGGGGAGCTTTTAATTCAGTGAACTAACTCGTTGCTCAATCGCGGCTTCTGGCACTGAAATAAATTCTCCGAAATTGACCGGAAATGGAAAGAGTCGCGAAGTTAGGTTTCATTCCCGATTCTCTTTACTTCATCAAGGCTATTTGTTCCGAGGAGTTTCTTAGCAAATGCGGAAACAAATGTCTTTTTAGGCAGTGAATCCGGATTTTTCTTTGACTTGAGACGGATAAACCAAAGAAAGAGGAAGACGATCGTGGCGTTTTAAAGGTACCTATTCAGTGCTTCAGTGGTGCAGCGTTCCATAGAGACCTTGAACACGACGTTCCACAAAGAAGTGGCAATATTAAGTTAGCTCACACCAAGCCTTTTCCACGTTGGTTCTCCTTCATCTCGTCCCTTGGTGACTTTGGGTGGGTTCTGCCTTGCTTTGGGGACTTTTTTGCAATGCCAACAATGAAAGGTCACCATTTTCGTCCTAAGCACTTTTTGTGCGATTTTTCGCGAGGAAATGTATCTTTTCACTTGCCGTTGGAAAATAGAAAATGGAGAATGAATAATAGAACATTCCGGGTGACTCTAAGAATAATTGAAGAAAGTGCGTGTCCGGCTAAAAAGAGTGAAGAAGCACTCAGGAAAAAATGCCTTCGTGGTCAAAAGTCCAAGAAGTGGAACAAAAAGAAGCCATTTTTTGTTCCCACTTCATCACCGTGACAAGCCCGATGATTGCTGGGGAGAGAATTCATTGGATTGTTCCCAATGCATAAATGACAAAGGGACAAGAAAAATCTGGAGTGAATTCCGCAAGCCACAATCTCCGCCAACATTTGAAATGGACTCGAATCTCCATTCTTTGTAAGGGAAAAAGAAGGCGACGGCCAAGAAAAAGGCCAAACTCTGCCAAAAATCCCACCCTAGGTTTCCATTACTCTTAGTTGTCAGCAATTTAGTGTGGGAAAACTCGTTTTTCTCGTATTTCGCGGGATCACAGGGAAATCCACCGGAAGATTTGTATTGTCGTCTGAACGTTTTCGTCTTGAACAACCTGCTCGGCGAAGCTGTTACGAGAGTACTTTTGAAAGGAATGGTTTCAAATGTATTCTAAAAGTACTAACGAAGCCACACAAAATTTCTTCACCTCTTTGAATAATTCTGATTTCCACGCATTTGAATTGGATTCCCAGTTGTTCCGGCACTTCCTTCCTTTCTTCCGCTATTGAAGATTGTCGTTCCATTTGGAGGAACCTCAAAGTCTTTAGCGAAGCACTTGACAAAGAGCCATTTCATCACTTTAACCTCGCCATCAACATCTCCACAAGTCCGCTCATTTAACGGGAGGCCTTTTTCTACTGTATGGTCAATTCTTGAGATCGAAATTGAATGGGCTAAAATGACCTGAATTCTTGTCGATTCTTTTTCATCAAACTCTCAGTCACAGTGTGTCGTTTCTGAATACTTCCAATTTCATCCTGTAGTTATGACGTTCAAAATGATTTGGCTTTTTTGACGAGATACAATAAACAAACTCGATCGATCTGGATTTAGGGAAGCGACTTCCTCGGGTTGAACTTCCATCGCAATGATTCAAAGACAACAAAGACTTTGATTGATTCAATTTCTCGTGGATAAAATCCGTGTCAGACACAATGGACCGAATCAAAACCCAACGTATTTCCCCGTTGGAGTTTTTAAAGCCGTGGCTTGATTGACGGTTTGTCTATTATTCATTGGTGGGCTAAGACTTGGCTAAAACAAACTTGGAGAAGAGAGAACGAGAGGACTTCGAAATCAAGGATTTCGTAAAACGTTTCCTAACAGAAGCCCGATACACTCTTGAGAGTTTTATCGGCATCTGTTCCCACTTGAGAATGGACAATCCGCCAATATGTTGCCTTTGGACGTAAAAGCCAGGCTCTAAAATTGGATAGCCTTCCAAGCGGGACAATTTGGTCTCCTTCCTGTCGCAAACTACACACTACAAAGAAGAAGTGAGTACCAAATTGGAACTTAGCGTCTAAATCCGGAGACCCAAGTGAAAGTATTATGACGAAGAGGCCCAGAAAACCTTATGATGATTTATCATTCTGCCGCAATGCATTTCTTAGAGCCCGGGCAGGTAGGTGAGTGAATTGGCCAGAGGCGCATGCGTTTGCATTCATTGCGGGAATTGAACTTGAACGCCTGGCGCGAATGTTTTCCAATCACTTTGAATGAGAACGCCCAAGACCGACAAGGGGAAAGGGAAATCCCATTTCTCCAAACGAGAATAAGTCTTTAAAACTTGGTATTCCTTCTTCTCTTTTCTCCTTTTCGCCCTCTTCCTCTCTTTGTTCCGATTTATGGGAACCCATTTCCCGTTATAACCTGGTTAGTATTAAGAGCCATCGAAGGAGAGCAAACCTCTCCAACTAGAGATTTCTCCATTCGTTCGGGAGGTCATATGTTGTGGATTCAAAACGCTAAGGCACCATAAAAGGCGATTAAATGATTTACCGTGGTTGCAACTGCAAACAATAAAGTCATTCCACAATCTGGAGCCAAAATCTGCCGATCTCTTGGACCAAGGTTTTCCTCTTGCTGGGTCTTTGGACCCAAGAGTGAGGGAGGGATCGATTCAAACCAGGAACCAATTCCGATGCCTCTACTAGACATACCAATAATATATGGGGACAGATTGGGCAGATGAACCCAATTGTCAAACTGGTCCCTTTTCGAGGTCCATTTCCCCATTTCCTAACGCAGAGACCGTTGAAATTGACCAGCCATCGGTCGAGAAGACATCCGTCTATGGAGCACAATATACTGTATTTCCCCCAGTTCTGTGCAACCTGAGCCCAAATCTGGCTTCATTCTGTGCGTGGTCAAAGCGATATCTGATGAGAAATGGTCATGGTATTGTAGAGATGATCAAGGTGGGCCATTCCCATGGGTCAATCTCCTCGATTTGGGTTAGTTGAGGTGAGGTGAGGGAAGGGGCCTCCTTCGTTAAACAAGGAAGAATCGGTCACTCAGCATCAACAGTGTGTTTCCTATGTCATACATTATTTCGTGGCATCTCCCGAAAGTGTACAACATGCCATTGTGATCATCTGGCCTATCTTGGGGATTAAAAGTCGGTTCTTCAAAGTCTGAATAGTTCCTTTTTTCTTCTCCCCTCCTTACCCTCTCTCTAACAGGAACTGGGTCTCATAAATTTTACATAATCATCTCCTAGACATAAGCACAGTTACAAATCATATCTGGAATGATCCCAGTCAAGGGTTCCTAAGAAGTGCCGCCAAGACTTCTTTCTCCATTGGTTCAAGTGCCGAAAATGTGTCGAAAATGGCTAGAGGCGTCAGCTGATTTTGCAGAACCTTGGCTTGCTCAAACGGTGTGTTTGACTCGATAACGCGAGAATGTTTGGCATCCCTGACCCGACTCCCCTTGCCTGCTCTTGAATTTTGAAGTGTGCCTGTATACAGAGAGAACAGGAGAGTTTTTCAATAAAGCCTTGTTGCTGCTTTCAAAGTCGATATTGCTCCCCTTCTTTCACTTGAACTTGTGTGCCCTTGATGGCTGGGGCTTTTAGAAGATGGGTTTTGTGTGTGCACAATTTATGTGCCAAGTTCAAGTCATAACATGGGGAGAGACTATCAGAAACAGATTTCTCCCCACTACAAAACAATTTCCATCCAGCCAATCATTTTTGGCAGTTGACGCTGAAGACACCATATCTTTGACTAAGCCTTACAAAGTGGGTAGATTAATGAAAAAACTTTTGGAATGCCTGTGAAATGGTGCATTGGCTTTGTCATCAAAATGACACGATCGTTTGATTGGAAAAAATCCTGATCTACAGGAACGTAAAAAGCAGTCCAATTTTCCCGTAACATGTATTATCCAAAGACAAGGCTATAAACTTTCCGATTGCATTTCTGCATTTCGACTTGCAACTTGATATCCAGAATCAATGTGTTGGAAAAGCTTGCATTCCTTTTAGTCCATTAGGCCAGAAAATGTTTGCTAAAATAATCAGACAGTAGAGCCAACATATTTCGTCTCAGACCATCTTTTGCGTCCAAATGTCAAATCTTTTATTAAGAAAGGTAGCACTTTCCTTTTTGTACTTTAGCTACAAAAACACCTGGTCATCGTTTGATCTCTTCGAAAAACATTTTCTTTCTTCTACAACACTGGCCATTGGACATGCTTCATATGGAGTCTCTAGTTTTGGGCCAAAGAACGGACCAATTTCTGCTGACACATTGCAGCAGACACTCAAGTGCACTTCAATGTTCGCTGATATGGACAAAGATGTCTTTTGTCCACTGCAGCTCGGACATTTGCCCTCCCACGACTGAAATTATCTAGGAATAATTGCTCTTATTTGGGGTGGGACTTTCAGGATAGTGTGTCTTCCGAGGTCGATTTTGATGGCTGAACTTCAAGTGAGTTGTGGGGTTTGAGAAAAATAAAAAGCCCCAACTTCACGATGATGTGGATGTCAGGAAGTTTGACGTTTAATTTAAAGGGGCAACCTCTTTGATGTTGGTATGATAGCATTGTATGAACGACCATGAGACCACTACCGCCACCACCACGATATGAACGTCAGGCGAATGAGGAGGACTCAGAAAGAAGTTGGTTGATATGGTCGCAATCCAATCGAAACGAGTCATCAACATGAAAGCACGAGGAGAATGAGAACGAGGAGGAGACCAAAGAGGCCCTTGCTGGAACCATTTCCCCGCAAATTACTACTCTTGCCCATGTCTCGCTGTGGTAGGCTGAAAATGAGTATTCGCTATCCGAACACTTAAGTCTTCATCCCAGATGTGGTGTATGTGCAAAGTTCCATCCCGAAGCCTTTATTCTCTCCCATTTCTCCTCCTTCACTCTTTCTTCGGGGTTTCCTTGTTCTGTCTGTCCTTGTTCTTCTTCTTGTGCTTCATTCTGGCTTTGTCGCCCTTGAAATTGTTCCAAAAAGGCATTACGAGAGATCAGTTCCAGGGACAGATCTTTAGGACATGGCTTTATCTGCTTTGGGGAGGAAAGGAAGAGAAAGAGAGCGGCGCAGAAAGCCAAAATACACAAGCAGAGAATAAAAAGTTTTGGGTCAACCCAGAAACCCACGAAACAAGTGGAACTCCTCAACAATCGACTACCAAGGTTTTTTTTTTCTCTCCGCGTTTTCGGTCGGTCTCCCGTTGTTCTGGGGTATATTGATTGGTTCCTTAGTTGTGTCAATATAAACACTAGATTCTTCCGGTTTGAGGGTTCCGCAATTTAGCCAGGAACAACGACGACCTTCCTTTGGAACCACTTTCGTTCCCTTGTTCAATATGAAAGCGGAAGAAGCCCGGTCATTCTGGAACCACCCAAACATATACCTCGATTTCCCTCTCACGTTGCAACCAACCGTGTATAAAAATATCTTACTCAAGTAGTATACCTAGTTCACTTTTCGAAGGAAAACATTACATATACGGTTTCCAGTTCCTCTGAGCTTCTCCGTAACTTGGAAATATGAATTCCATGACTGAGCAGCCTTCAGACGCTAGCGTCATCTGTCCAAAAGTCTTTTGTTCTGTCATGTAAAACTCCATTTTTTGCACATTGGCTTCTCTACGTGTCCTGCTTGACAATGGTCCTATTTCCAAGCAAATTTGTCTTTTGGCCTCGAGTTGTTCCCTCGGTCTGTGCCAAAGCCGTGGGTGTACACGAATTGTCCTGTGCGCCATTTAAAATGGTCCATGAGAACACGATGATAAGTGGGCAAAAAAGACCGACAAACGACTAATAATTTCGTCCTGCAAGTAAGCTAAGCGAACTCTATAATAAACCCCTTTAAAGCCATTCACACGCGCTCAGACAAGCAGGGTATAACCTTGTACTTACCCTATATGAGGGAAAGGGTGCTGACTAGAAATGTGTACATTTGTTCTGTGATTTGAATTGGCCGTCATGGACGGTTATATTTTGGCTGAACTGAGCGTGAATTGCATATTAATAGGGTTCATTCTTTAGCCCAAGCTGCCCACTCTCTCTGGTTTCGGGTTCGACCAGTATGAAAAGTTCGGGCTTGAATTGTGGCGAAAAGTTTCCCATAATTGTTGGGTTTTCTTCTTCCAACTTTTAATTGGCTTTCTCCTAGTTTTATTTCAAACTTCTCAAAAGGTAAAAGCTCTCTGCCCTCAATCGGGAATCCAAATCCCCAAAACCCACTGACTTTGAATCCCACGGTAATCAAAGTTGTATCCTTTCTGTATTTCACGTATTGACCACCCTGAATTATGCCTAGTGAGGGCTTCAAAGGTGCCCAAATCATTCTAGATTGTACCAAGTTTAAATACTCATCAAAGGGGAGGGGTCGAAAATAGATCGATAACCTGATCAAAGAGACGAATTTGTCCCTCGAGAATACTTTTGATCCGTGGTGTTTTTCCTCCCCTGATCCGTTTTTGGACATCTATAAATACAGAAGAAAGTGGTGCAAATGAGAGAGGGAAGCCGAAAGACCACAATGCGCCGAATACTTTGTCTTCTTAATTCAATGAGGGGACAGAAATCAAGACCATTCACACCAAAGTGCAATGGAATGCATACTGGGAATCATTTTCTAACTTGGGAGCCATTTCTTGCACTCCTTGGGGAAGTCATGTCTTCCCCTACTTAGACGCCGCAAAAAATGACCTCAAAATGGCCAGACATGAACCGAGTGCCATGTCGTGACTTGGAATCAGGAAGTTTGTCGTTATTCTTCGAGCAAGAAACGACATTTTTGAGACTCCCAGAGGCGTCGCAAGCGAAAGACTAAGACCGATTCCCCAAAATTGACGTTAAAAATGCACGCGCCAAGTTGGGAAGGTGTTATATACTACTTCGTTTCCTGAAGTTTACATGAGCGTAATCGGACTCCTCCAACACAAACTGAACATCATCAGTCTCACTTTTTCCTCACTTAACGAGTAGCTTTCGTCTTCAATCCCGTCTATCTTCCTCCCCCATTTCTCCCTCTCCCTCTTTTAACCCCCTAGGGAGGAAATTATGCCATGTTTGAACTCCTCTCTTGACATTCACCTGAGTTTTCGCTCTTCTCTTTCAGAATCCTGTGTCATCTTGGCAGACGGAGATTCCTTGGGTGCTCCTTCATGCTCTAATTCGGAAAACATCTACCTTAAGACGGTGTACACCTGCGTGAACCGAGACGTATTTCAGGCTCAATACCGATACATTTTCGATGAGGCAAGTGGCAAAGAAGTACTTGAGAGCGATAAGGATAAGCCTGCAACGTCTACACCTGTCCCCGAGTCAACTCTGACCCCCGCGGAATCCGGCCTTTCCGTGAAGGAAATGAATGCAGAGTATTCGATCGAGGCAGAAACTATGTTGGGCGACCCCTCCGTTCAGGTAGAAAGAAATCCGTTTCAACCCTTGGATATCTTGGATGGCCAGAGAGACCCCTCGGGTTTGGATGGATCTGTCTCATCACAGGAGACCGATGCCACCACACAACAGACGGATATGGTTGTGGGGTTTGTTTCGGATTTCATGTCTTCCTATCAGCACATTCGACTCCATAAGGAGAAGTTCATCATATTTGCTTGTCTGAGCGTGGCCCTTGGGTTGTTGCTATTCTTGGGGATGTTGATTTGGGGCATGTATAGGTCTCATCGATTGGCTCGAATCAAGGCCTCGATGCAAAGACCACCGAGTATCATAAATGCTTACTACACATCGCCGGCGGGATCGCCTTCTGCCCACAGCCCTCCAGCCGGGTTCATAGATCTGGATCAGGAAATTGGTGATCATGAAGTCGACACAGCCTTCCGAGACCCTCTTCCCGAGCCCCTCATCATAGCTCCACAACGTACCTCTCCAAATCCCGTTTACGGCACTCTTGGACGGCGCATTTCAATGGACAATTTCGTGCCCCACACCTGTGATAACAATACCCGTGTCTCGACCATTGTACACTCCCCATCAAGTCACTTTCCAGGGACTCAGCAGGGTCACCATCACACGCCAAGCTGGTCTGGCAGCACTATAAATCCTCCGCCCTTGACTGGGATATTGAGAAACAGCAATCGAGACTCTCCTGCCAATTCGTCCTTGGCTGGAAGCGATCAACCGGCTAAGAGCGTGCGTTACTCAACGGTGGGTCGACCCAGGGTGACCAGTCCATCGTCACGATCACCCCTTATGTCGCCTGATAATGATTTTGCCGACCCACGGAGTCTAACACTAAGTCGTCTGACCAATGCAGATCACATTCTTTATGGATGACAAAGAGATTCGGAGGCCGTGGCTCAGACAGCCTCCCGTGCTGCCAAGGATGACTCTGCGGATGACAAGCACCAGTGTCCAGACTGTCAATTGGAGAGTGCCAAAAAGTTCCTGAAAGAAATGAAGTTGAATCGGTATTAGAAAACTACGCACGCTGCATAGATGATGTTGCTGAGCGAGTGATAAACCCCCATCTGGCCAATGGTCCCTATTGAACGACACAAGAGGTCTTGTTAAGTTTGTATCACACAGATACCGCCAATACTCGAATGACTTAAAACTATTGGAAATACAAATCTTCACTACGATCACAAATGAAAAATACACTTTCTCGTAAGATAGTTTGAGCATTTTCTTTTCATTTATCGCTAGTTGTCGTGGTAGCATCAGATGCTGAAAGGTCATCTCATCTGTGGAGACTACAGTTTCAATATTAGGTTGCAGTATTTTGCTGTCCCTGCGCTAATATTTCATTCTCCACCGTGTCCGGTTAGCTTCGTTAAATGGAACAAGAGCGCACCAACTCTTGAAGATGAAGGTCCCCTAAATTGTTGTTCAACAGAAGGTCTCTGGTCTCCGTCCCTCTCAACATGATATTGCTGAAGCAATTCTATTCTTGATCCTGAAGCCGAAAATCACTGTCAAGAAAAAAGCTTAACTCCATTCTTAATTTATGGTCACCCTGAGTAAACGAGGCCCTTACTTACTCAAATCTTGATAAATATGCCCAAAATTTTGTATATGAGCCCTCCAAATCAGGATAAAACAAATGGAACCGATATTTTGGCAGTGGAGCTCTCAATGAAGGAGGAACCAAGATGGAGTGGAGAGGGATGAGAAGGAGGAGGAAGAGGAGCGTTCGAATAAGACGAAGAAGGAATAGATGGGCAAGTGAGGGAAAGTTTTGAAATCATGTCACGGTAGACAAGTCAAGAATAGTCCGAGTGGCCTTTGTGACAAACTCAGGCCGGCAGATTGGCCGTTGGATTGGAGCTGTCTTGTTTGGACACTGTAACCTCCTTACCACGTTGTCACCCGACTAAGACGTGGAACCAAATTTGACGATGCAATTACGAGGTCAGTTTTTCCCTTTCCTTCGAACGGGTAGGATCCTTATTTCTAAAGGGCCCTTTCTAAATCCAATTTCAAAGCAAAACTGTCACAACCTTGGCCATGGCAAGGATAATTCAAGGGGGGTTGGCTAATAATGCGAGAAAATCTGAGAGTGGAAACTTGAGCAAACACGTGGAGAAATGTGAGCTAAGCCCTCATTTTCCGCAACTGGTTTCCCCTTTTTGTGCAGCCTTTCTTTAATTTATGCCTTGACACACATCCGTGACCCTTTCAACATTGGGCATTTCTCCCCATTCTCCTCATCTTTTTTGGCTCTCAAATTGGGCCAGGGTACAGCACTAAATGTATACCTCTGTCTTCTGTTCTATTGAAAGCACAGGAATAAGGGGAGAAAAGTTTGAGAAACTCAGAAAGACCGAAATAGAAGAAAAAGTTTCTTTGAATCTCCAAGGGTGAATATTGAGCCACTCGATTTTGGTATCAGTTCTTTATACATTTTCGATGAGCTGATTTGAAAGACTTGAGGTGAAAGAGTGGATATATGACGGTATAAATATTCATGGAATATTTCTGTTTTCAATGCTTTTGAACAGGATGAGACGATCACTCAACCTCGTTTTTAGCCGTGAAATTCCTCAATTATACAACTTACATTATTACGCGGCTAGCCATTTGCGAAAACGTTTTTTGATTGCCTTTAGGTTGTCTAAGCACTCACGAGATTAAGCTAAATCCTGTTTGTGTTCAAAGAATAGTACATCACCTAAATGTAATCTTCATCCTTGGACTTCACAGCAATGCTCATTGTTTGGTTTAATCTAGATTGTTTTAATGACGGTAATGTGAGCGTTCTCGGTTCTTATCAGATTTTTTTTTCGATGACAATGTCTGAGAAGTCTAGCCCGAACAACGAAGGTCATGAGTACTTAACTTAGCAGGAGGTTGATATCCATAAAGATACCAAGTACACGTTCAAAAGAGCCCTATGAAAATGCCCTTGAAAAAGGTAATCTAGATTAGTTTCTAGAAGAAACACCGCTGGGAAAATACCGATGCATTATTTCGAAAAGCCAAAGGACTTATCAATCTTGGGCAGAAATACTTCTGCCCAAGATTGATTGGAGCTGTGGAATCACACAGTGTTGGAGACTTGTCTTTGCGATTCCCCCTCGTAACAAGTCCAGTCATCATCGTAAGCCTTGAGGTACGTGGATGGGTAAACGAATAGATGGATGAATGGAGGAGGAGTCGTACTTGTTCACCATTTGCCATCGTCATGCACTAACACGTCGTCGTGAGCTGAAGTTGGCTTCTTGGAAGTCTCTTGGATCCATTGACTTATTTAGACCCGGCATTTTGTAGACTACTCCAGTCCTGGAGAGACGCGTTTTCGATTCTTAGAAGTAGCAAGATTAGAAAAAGATAAACGGAATAAGAAAATTCGTCAAACATAGTTTGCCATTTCGGCAGATTTTGAAAATTTGATTTTTCCTTCAATGTAATATATACCCCCCTAAATAATATGATTCAATGAATTAATCATATAATTCAATAAATAAAGTGATATGTAATTCAACAAATTTATTACAACATAATTGAAAATTTAAATTAATGATAGTATATTATATTACTTATAGAGTGAAATCATGAGATGCGACCTCTTCTGAGGTCTTCGGAAATCCATGACCAGAGTAAACAGTTTGTGAAGTGTTATCAGCGGGTCAACCTCTGAAATAATTGAAGAAATTTGGTGTTTGAAGTATTCATTTTGTCAGTTCTTTGATATTTTTTGTTGTGTCAGTGCTTATCTTTACTATAAGAAAGTGTTTCAAGACTTTCAATATCATTTTTATGTCAAAGTATCAAAATGATAATATTTTGTTAAGGTGTGCATTTCATATTTATTCGCTCTAGCACTCAAAAACTGCAAAGTCCGTCACGAATGTTCTGAAAACAATTAACAATTTTTTGGAAAAATAAAAAATCGAAAACATTTAAAATTTATCTTTTCAAATACTTGGGTGTCATTTGAATATTTTTCATAGTATTTTCATTTTTTTACCAATTATTATACAAATACTTGACCTTAAATTCTAAAATCTTGTCGACCTTTAAATGATGGGTAGAATAGTGTTGTAAACGAGTCAAAGAACTTGTAGTTAATTTGGGATGAGTAAAGTGTAAAAGGTGGCAAAGGACGTATTTCTAAATTTTGAGTTATCCCCAATTTTGATTCAATGTTCTTGCATTGTTCTGTTTTGTACCCTGAAAATCTGGTTTCAACCGGATGACATTTGAGCTTGTAAAGCATTCCCCATTCAAAGAGATATTAACGATGAAGAAAATAAGTTCAGTCAGTTACCTTACTCACTCACAGAGTCCAATTTTAAGGGATTTTAGAGGACTATTTCATAAATTACAGGCTACATAGCTCTTCGTCTCTGCTCATCGTAATGTCATGGGCGATCAAATCTTCACTTTTCCTCCCATCCAAAGTACTTCAAGTCCTGCGGCATTAACCACCAAGTCCGACTTCTATTCAGCAGAAAAAGAATTTAAAAATACGACCACCATATTATGATGCGGAACAATTTGGACCACAATGTAGCAAGTTCGTACTCCGTTAGTGATAGAATGTGGTCTGATGTTCAATCCATCATCAACTTGGAATAGGATTACATGATATTTGATCTTGCTAGTTGATGATATAATTAGTCTGGTAGTTCTACTCTTGGATCGATCGAATGGATGCATCAATTAACATGCGATTGTCTTCTACGAGATGATGCAGTGTAAACAATGATTGAGCCTCAGGGAACTCTCAACGAAAGTGATTATAAGTCTAAGATAATAAGAGCTAAGAGAAAAAGGTTGGTTTGCCGTCGAGCAGAAAATCTAGAGGGTTGAAAACAGCTTGTTCCCTCTCTTTGCACTGACCCCTTTACTTTGAAACGCCTGGAAACTCTACTTGACTTTAAAAAAAAACTTTTTTCCTAGGCCTAAACCAAGAAACGTGTTCAAGAGAATGTCTCAAAAATGGAATTTTTCAGGAATATGATGATTAGATAGAGCAATTAGTAAACAGCTAAGTTTCTGTAAGAATGTCCATTGAAAGTAAATAAGTTTGGGATAAAAACCAGATATTTACATCAAAAACAGCTTTGAACATTAGATTCAGGGATCCACAAGCATAGTCAGATTTAAACCGAACTTTTGACTTTACTTAGTATTGCTGTAATGGTGTTCATTTTGATTTGATACGTTTATTGCGACTCAAGGAAAAACGTTACAATAGACAAATTATATTGTGGTATCACAAGTGAGTTGACTAGAATGGTTTCAGTGCACATGAAAGAAATGAAGAGGAGATTAACAGACAGTACAAATACAGTTGGGTAGAGGGAGATGATGAAAATCTTGGTTATTGCAGTAGATAGGGTGGGTCACATTGAACAGATCCTTTGTCAGTTCCCGTCTTTGGTGGAGTTGGGCAGGAAGCCGGACGAAGGTGCGTGACCGCCAATATTCCGAAGGGATGTCAGGCCAAGGACAATAGGGTGTTGTCAAGTCCTTGACCGGGAATGATAGCATATGTCCAGACATCACCTCCGGAAAGGTCAGGTTCCTAACACTGTTGGGCACTAACCTTGCCAGCCCGGTGGTGAAGGGCTCGGTTTCGCATAGGAAATGCGTCCATGCATTATTGGCATATTAGGGCACGCAGAGGTATCTTTTGAGGAATTTGGTGAAGGTGGCATCGGCGGATTTGAGGGCGGATTGGGCGGAGTTGGGAAGCCAGAGGTGCAGGCCGTAGAGTAAGATGCGGGTGATGTAAGTCTGGAAGAGTTGAAGGACTATTGGCAGAGGAAGATTCTTGATAGGAGTTTATTGCATATGTATCCGATCCTGACCCTGGCCTTAGTTATTGCGATCTTGAGGTGTTTGGTGAAGGAGAGTTGGGTGGTGAAGGTGAAACCGACATAGTTAAAAAAACTTGACAATTTCAATCGGACTATTGTTGATGTGGAAGGAGGTGGGAGGCAGACGACCTTTATGAAAAACCATGGCCTTTGTCTTGATGGTGTTGACTTGAAGGCCGTTCTCTTGGCAATAACCGTGGAGAGCATTGATGGCATTTTGCCATTCCACGGCTGAATCAGCCAGGAGAACCAGGTCGTCTGCATATTGTCGATATTGTATTCTATTGTTGTTGATGATGGGGCCTTGGTGAGAAAGGGCTTCGGGCAGGTCGGATACATAGAGGTTGAAAAGGATTGGCGATAGTGGATCCCCCTGCGGAAGGCCGATGGATGTGAAGTAGCAAGGGGATAGGTCCTCACCAGATCGAATGGAGCATCTGAGTCCCGCGTAGATGTCCGCAAGCAGGACACAGATGGAACGCGGAATTCCCCACAGTTAGAGTTTGGAGAATAACCGCGTTCGGTCCACCCTGTCGAATGCCTTGGAAAAATCTACAAAGCATCCATAAACTCTCCTCTTTGCGCTGATGTTTGATTGCACAATTTCGTAGAGGAGAGTGGCTGCCGAGGTGGTTGAGCGGCTTCTCCGGAATCCGAATTGGAACTCGGGAAGGAGATTCCTTTCCTCAGCCAATCCGGAGAAGCGGGCAGCTAGCAGGGTGGACATCATCTTCAAGAAGGGGTTTTCCAAGGCAATGGTCCGATGATTGTTTGGAATGTCCTTGGGCCCCTTCTTATGGATGAAGATGATGGCTGACTCCATCCAGTCTGGTGGGAAGATAGATGTTTCGAGGGAGTGGCTGAAGAGATCTTGAAGGAGTGGTTGGATTTGGGTCCGGAGAAGTGCAAGTTGGAAGGGAGAAACCCCTGATGTCGACGGGGCCTTGCTCTTCATCTTCTTGAATTCCGTGAAGGGCTGCAAAAGGGGATGATGTTCTTCCAAGCAGCCCTGGACCTCCTCCACCACTGTTTCTGATGACGATGAGAACAGTTCTTGGCAGTGGAGGAGGAATTTGCTCACTGGAATTTCCGAGTTGGCGGCGGGTTTTTTGGCACATTTGTACAATCCCGCCATCCTGGACGAAGCCGATGAAGAGAGGAGGTTCTCCACTTCCATTCTTTGATGGGCCGACTCGGCGCTCCTCAGAGACTTATGATATGCCATCCTTGAAATCGCATATTGCTCCCAAGTCTCTGGTGTTTGGCTCGTCTTGGCGTTTCCCAATTTTTGGAGAATTTGACCCCTCAGTTCTCGATGGTATGAGTTGAACCAAGGGGTCTTGGGTCCTCTTCTCCTCGCCTGAACTGAAGAGGACCCTTGGAATGCTTGCGAAATGCCTTGGGCCACTGCAGTTGGATTGTAGTCCTTCCGGGTGTCGATGGATAACTGCAGGGCCTCAAGTTGAGCCGCGCACTCCTGCACATTGACCACGCACCTCCCCATTTTAATTGGGTCGAAAAGGGTGTCCAGAATTGCCAACAGAAATTCTTTGGTAGACTAATTATCATATATACGATAAATTTACACATTTTATCAAGGGTTTACTTATCTACAAGGAATCCTATTCCTTGTAGCGGTGGTAAAAGATCTCCAACAAACCCAAAATAATATTACTTAATTTTTAAAGTATTGAGGTAAAACAGAAATAAGGAACTTCCTTGAATGGCATTCAGAGTGCAAATTGAAAATATTTTTACGTTTTCTTCAAATTTAAAATAATCCAATTGTGTACTTTTAAGACGAGATGGTGAGATTTCATATAGGCTGAAACTGGAATACAATCTAAAACCATGAATATTTGATCAAGTTTACCACATAATAAATAATTCATGAAACACTCGTTTTTTGGCCATCTAAAAGCTCAAGATACCATCATCATTTGGATAGAATATCACCACAGAGAAAAATGTCTCTAAAGTACGCCTCCATCTAAATCTTGAGCACTTCATACTTGTACCAAAATATGGCTACGAACCCAAAAATACTAAATCTCAAAATGTCAATATATTCCCCATCTTTAAATGTGCAATCAATTTGCAATCAAGCGAGTAACTACATTCATATTTGGACATCACAAAATAATTAACACTCATTTATTCTCATTCATTCGTTGCACATATTGGCTCGATCATTTCAACATTTTGTACTTGCCAAAAAAAGAAAATGTTTTTTTTTTTTAAAGTAACGGAGAAACTTCAATTTTTGCTTTTCATTAAAACTTATTCCAACAAGGAAATGCTCATAAATCAACCATTTGCCTTTCGCAAATCTCAGGATCCCATAAATAACTCTGCTTTGGTTGACCATGTTATCTGTTGGGCGTTGTCTTGCTTGTAATGGAACAACCCATGGAACTTTCCATGAAATGACTAATCCACAATAGCCTCCAACAAAAGCTTTTACGCCAATGTCAAGTCCCAAAATCCCTCAAACATGTCTGGTATTCCCTGGATTCCAACCGAAAAACTCCAAATGGACCATTTACTAGCATGGGTGTTCCAATGGATTGCATGATAAACACTCATTTCTGATTGGTAGTGTGTATGTAGGTGTGTGTCAGTATCTTGAGTTAAACAAAATCGCTTCGACTCACTCACGCAATCAATCACATCAAGCCTGAAACATGGATAGATAGTCAAAAAGAAAGTTCATTTCCCTCATTCGCGGAGTCAGTGTCCTTTGGAACGTGGATAGATCCACGGCTGGTACTTCAGTGTGTTCCACAATTATCTTTACACTGATCCACCTTCAAGTTCTTTGTACACTATTTCAACCGATTGGTCTTTGTCGGTGTTGAACAAAGAGAGGGTTCCGGATTTACAAGGATTCGTAATTTTCAGTTCCATGTGTCTTTTGGTTCAAAGGTTTGCTTTGATTCACTCAGATTACTATGAGTTCAGTTCCTTTTCAAGAAGAGCAAAGGCATGATTTCCACATTTCCACATTTGAGGTTAGTTTTGTGCAGCCAATTTGCTAATATTTTACCCTTTTCCAATTGGGTTTGGCATCAAGTGCTCCACTTCAATAATTTCGTTCTCATTCTACTTGAGCAAAAAGGTTCTCCATCTAAAAAAGTGCACATAACTAACATTTAGAATTCGTGGTCTTCGTCAAAGATATGTTTGAACGGAGTAAGTCGTTAGATGTCGTTGTTGGAGAACCTCACAATGGTGTGAAGAGCAAACTCATTTGTCAAATCAATAGAGGATGACACACTTCACGTCACGATTATTTCAAAAAGAACTTTGTGTGTGATAAACAACGTGCTCGAAACTAATGCATTTTTTCTCAGAGACTTTCTTTTTCTTGCAATAATTTTACTCATGGAGGAGTTTTCTTTTATTTTCGTGATTTAGTTAATTACATTCTTGAAACTTCAACAAATATTGGCTAGCAAAAAAATGTCATATTTACTACAGAAAAAGGAGTACTTGGCGCCATCTATTGGTGGAAATTTAAAATATAATTATCAAAGCCTTATAGAGCAGGGGTAAGCAACCGGTGGGCCGCGGCCCACATGTAGGCCCAGGAGCTTTGGGGAAAGTCCAAAATAGTGGGCTTGCGAGACATCCATAGTACTATACTGGTGGGCCCAGAGGTCTTTGATCGTTAATTTATAAGCCCCTGAACCTACCAACGTCTGTATGGTGGATCTCTGACGACTTGAAATCAAATTTGGTAGGCCTTGACCCAAAACACAATTGCCGGTCCCTGTTATGGAGGATGTTAAAGAAGGTGGCATTCTTGTCACCTAGATGACTGACGCATAATTCAGCATGCCCCCGGAACACATTTTGCTCTTGTTCTCAAAATAAACCACTAGTCGTCAGAGCAAGCCTTCTTCAGGAAGCAAAGTCGAGCTTCAGTCAAAGAAATTTGTGACAATCAGCGCCATCTTGAGCTAGAAACGATTGTGGGTGCTTCTGTTAAATCTTTGGCCTTAACTTAAGATTACTCAGCGTAACTGAGCGTGCGTTGGGAAAATATTGTTTTCTATTTCCGCTAAAATCATGACATGAACGAAACAAAATATTCCTGAAATAAAATATACATACATACATACATACATACATACATACATACATACATACATACATACATACATACATACATACATACATACATACATACATACATACATACATACATACATACATACATACATACATACATACAACTTTATGATTTTGAACTCAATGATATCGAAGCTGAGCTCCAAAAGACTCGAAATATGAAGAAAAATCAACTTAAGCTGGAACCTGCAATTTTGGCCGCAAGTTTAAGTTGAAGATAGCTCTGAAATCAAGAGACTTTGCCCCTGTTTTGCCTCCATCTAGTACCGATTTTTGTAACCTTCGGTTAAACTTCTCCATAGGTCTTCCACAAGCTTCAAATTTCATTGTTGGAAAAACTGAACTTGAAACGTAGACGCGTACGAGTTATTGGCATCGAAAGTGTTAAATCATCTTCATGCTCCAAAAACCACCCCGGGAACGTTCATGATCGAGCTTTCTTATCGACTACCAAAAAGGAATCCTTCGGTAAAAAATCCCATTTCGAACGTTTTTTATTGGGAAAAGACGTCGTCTTGGCCGTGTATGACTCACACGAACCGCGATTTCTCGGGGCTCTTACACCAACCGTCGAGCTGAAGGTGTAAAACCTAGCGAGTACTCGAAGGATGACTCTGATGAGAACGGAGTTATCCTCACTTTTCTCTCAAATCAGTTTCAAGTCCGAAGCAACCAAGATCATTGATGACGATCGACAAATAGTGTTTTACGCTTCACTCCCTTAACAGACGACCAAATCCCCTGGAGGCTCGTTCAAAAAAGATGTTGTTGGTGTTGTGGCAATTGCTCGGGATCGTACTGTACATCCTCCTTTAACGACGGTATTCCCACATGTTTGGATTGGATCGTCAGATTCTGTTCAGTCGCTTACGTGCTGTCAACGCATTCGCATCTCTTCGTGAAGTCATGACGACCTCCAGTGTGTGTTACTGAAAAAGTCGATACTCTAAATCGCATGAGTTACGAAGAGCCAGGAAGCTATATATTTCTAACTCCTGTACTATAGTGAAACAACCCCTTCAAGTGCCATTCGTTTCATCACCTGTCAGCGATACAATCTAAACCTTATATTTTCCAACCGGGTAAGATATGTATAATATACGAAACGGCCTTGGCTTTAAGGCAAGATATTAGAAAAATATGTCACAATTTTCCTGCTCCTTCAAGCTTGATAAGTTGAAGGATAAACGTAACAGAGACAGGTGATATATTTGGTCACTCATCACCGAGATTAACTGGAAAGCGACGAGATGCAATCACTCCTGACATTTCAGATTGAGAGAAATTGGCCTCATTAGAGTTCACAACACAAAGCCAGTAGACATTCGACGTGAGATGATAGTGGTCGGCAAGTGAAAATAAAAGTGATTTGAAGATGAAAAGCGAAACTGGTTTGCACTCGTTGATGAGGTTTTAGCGCTGAACTTGAAGAACCAGGGACAGAAATTGCATTTTGACTTGCTTGTGAAAAGTTGAGATCCGTGCAGAAACACCAATATTGCAATTTAAGGTTGGTGAGTTACATATTCAACATCAAAAAGATTTAGATGTGTTTTGGCCTAAATAAAAAAACCAACGGTTTTTAAAGCCTTGAGTGTCGAATCAGACACCTGGCAATAGATATCGATTGACATAACTGAAGTACAAGGGTGGGCGTGCCTATAAAATAAGCTCCAGACAATAAATTGTCTTGAAGTTGACGTGAAAGATGCTTCAAACTCGTTACTAATATTTGATTGAAAACTAGCGTGGCCTTCGATTTCAGAAAAGGTCGGAGAATGGTCATTCCATTTTGGCATGACTTGTTCTTCTCTGAAAAAGCAGATTGACATATTCCAGTAAAGTAATTGAACTTGTTTTTAAAAATTGATTTTAAATGAAAAGAATTCCGTTAAAATGTGAAAAGTCTAAATCATGGAAAAGCACCTAACCCTGTATGCTTTATGGAAAGTAATGACTTGGGCTCGGAATATTTTTTTTAGTTGTGGAGCAGAAATCCCAGAAGTTTCACAACGTAGTTCAGCTGATGACTGACGAGCCTGATCATCAGCTGACCCTACTCCTTGAAACGTCTGGAATTTCCGCTCCACAGCAAAACTATTTTCCGGCCCTAGACTAATGAGAGATTGATTGTCAATAAAAAACACAAAGGCATGATTGATAACCCCATCTTGAATTTTGTGGTTAAAAGCAATGTTGGTTTTTAAAGTCGACCATTTGTCTCTTTTTATATTAGTGACACTGTCTCAATGGAGAAATGAAAAAAGTGGCTTGGACTCACCACTGGTCTAAAAAGGAAATAAGCTTCAATTGTCATGATTTATATGCATAAACTTGGTTTAAAATATGCCGAGGAATTACCCGATTATCCAATCATTTGTCGTCAAAAGTGAAGTTCCGTGTTCAAAAAGGAAGAATGTTGAATAGCATGCCAAATGAAATGTACTTTGAGTCACTTCTTACGCGATCAAATCAAATCTTGAAGTGCGATACACGAAATTAGCACCTCTTGTGAGAGAATAATCAAACAGCGATTTGGAACGAAAGATATTCATACTAAACCGCAAAGTTGACTCTCAAACATTCTTTGTTTACAAATGCAATCGGGACTTGTTGAAAAAGTATTCAAAATGTACACAAAGGCATGTTTGCAACCATTTCTTGAGGCCTGGAAGTTTTGGTTTTCTTAGAACTCAATTTTACTTTTGTGTGCAAACAATGAGTCCGTTTCTTGGTTCAAGGCCCAAATGTTTCCGCCTTGTCATCTCGCTTAATTCTAGAGAAAGTTTGCATTGAAGTCTCTCAACAATCAAGAGTTATAAAAGCTTAATTAAGGTTAGATTGCGAGCTGTGAAGCGGTTCGTGGAAAATTAAATCCTCTCCATTGAACGGTCCAAATCTTTTAGAATCAAGAAAAAAAAACACCAACCACAGGTTCATATTTTATGGACAGTGTCACCTATACTGTACATTTCAAAAGTCAAAACCGTCCAGACTCAAATCTTGATCTTTGTTCAAATTGCATCCTATGAAGTTTGAATGTAGGTGTTGCCCATAAGATCGTATACTTTAGTGTACCTATGACAAATGTACGTACTTGAAGCGTTCGTTGGCCTGAAGTCATTTTGTCCTGATCGTTTTTGGTCGTGGTAACAAAGAATTCATACGGTACTCTTACTATTTGTGCTTACTAAACAGCACTCAATCACAACGTTCAAGGTCACTCTTCAAACAATATTGGAGGTGACAAAACTGACGCTAAAAAACCAACTGATTTGAAAGGTCATTTTGTAAGATTGTCTCGAGTTAATGTAGTTAGAAATACCGATGAAAGTGTGATGGAATCGCATTAGCTTTGCAGGTGCAAATCTTTTCTGATTTACGTTAAGGTGAACACTTTTTGTGGTTGGTCCACCAAACCGATAAGCGGTTGACAGTTCACAAATTGGTCAAGACATTTGATTTGGGCGATTAATTGCGGTGATTTGGTAAGCTAGGGAAGGACTTGGATGGTCATTTAGTCCTCTGAAAAGAATTCATTTTATGCCTGCTTTTGCTGGAACGGTGAAGGTTGACCTAATTCGCATCTCAAGCCTATTAGTGCATTCTTTAACTCAATTCTTATTCAAAACATATACACGAACTTCATAAAAGCTATCACTCATATGGCGTCATGTTAGAAGCGCAAAAGCGTTAAAACGACACAAAAAGTAGTGATGGGCCCAAAGCGGTTTCCGGAAACCGAAATAGACATGTACTACATAGAATTAAGTGTGAAAACAAAATTGAAGACCGTTTTAGTCAAAAAACCTGGGAAACTTAAGTTTTCCGATTTTTTAAATTTGAGATTGTTCAACATGGAACACATGAGCAATTTAAAATTTTCAAGCAAATTTTGCAGAGAAATCATTTTGCAGTCACCTCCTTTCGGTTTCGGTTAAGAGCATTTTCGGTCTATCGCTACAAAAAAGTGAAAGTTAACTGATGAAGTGTGCTTCAAGTTTTACATTTTGGAAATGCAAGATAATTCCTATATTATTTGCTAATAAGTAACCTTCAGCTTGGAACCAAGACGACTTCGATGGATTACAAAATAAGGCTTTCATTTTGTCCTAGAGAGCGTCTAAGTAAATTGATGTAGGGTTTCTGCAGGTATCCTAAATTTGATTCTAAATTATTTCTAAGCGATAAATAATAAAATAAATGACCATGCCCCAGTATAGTGAGACGTTTGTCTCAAGTGCTTTTGCCTCCCCATTTCACTGGATCTAATATTTAGACACTCGGAAAATCAAATTTAAAACCATCTCAACACCCCTCTGAACTTATGAGGGACTTTTTACACTCTATTGCTTTTCCTTGTAAAACATCCAAATGGTCAAATTGATGCAAATAAAAGTGTGAATACGGAAGGGGAGATGGTGTAGCGCTGTTGGTCAACGCGCGACCGAGCTATGCTCGGGTTCATGGGTTCGATCCCAGGTCTCCCCCCTCACCTCCCAATGGTCAAGTGGATACGTCGCCTCGAATGGCGCCTTCTAAGAACCCAGAATGGGCCCAATGACTGTAGATATTGTAAATCTATTGTATATATCCAATGAGAATGTGCAATCTCGCAATAAACACTAAAAAAAAAAATTGCAACAAACACCAAAAGAATTACAATAATGGCTTGAAACACATGGCGGTATCACACCTTGGCGTATTTGTTGATCGTACCCTAACATCTCAACGTCATTTCAAAGGGCGCCATATTTCATGGTACAACTCAAAACAATGCAGCGACTCCGTTGAAGCAAACTGAGCTGAGCGCTAAAGGGCAATCAACAACATTGTTGATTCAATCAAAGACATTGTGTAATATTTCAAAGCATTGAACTACTCATTTAGATATCCCCAAGATATTCCTGAACTATTCATAACTCTATCGCGGGTTCCTTAGTAACTCAAGACGACAACTTCTTGAACAAACCTCCTTGCTGCTTTTGAGGTGAAATACCGTCGAGTAAGAACGGTCAAAGGTAGAATCTTCGAAGAAGTGCTATCAAAGTTGGATGGGGAGTGATGCCAAAGGATATCGTTGAACTCATGTGGTCTTGATAGATAACTGTATATAGACATTAAAACCGGTTGAACGCTGTTGGGGAAACATAAGGATGACAAAGGTGTTTATTACTTTGAATAAGTTCACTTTAAAAAAAAGAAGAGAAAGAAGAAAGATTCCTAGAAAAAGTGATCAGGTAACTTATCCCAACATATTTAGTAGGATTAGCAACAATCCAGAGAAGTAATTTGCTCTAAAATGCTTGCAGAATTAAAAATCGAAACCAATGTCAACGTGAGGGTTTCGTCCGATTGTTTTAGCATTCATCATATTATTAACTTAGATGCTATTAACATATCAATGAGTTAATTTGTTGTTTTGGTTGATAATCCTCCTTATATCAAATAATACGAGAGTTATCCTAGAGCACTATGATAAAAAGAGTACGCGCATGGTCCGCCTTAGGAGCAGGGTCTTCACAGGATTTGAGTGGAAAAAGGAAAGTAGAAGAAAACATTTCTATAAATTATTGTATTTTCAATAAAATATTATACTTAAATTTTTGTACTTGTTTTGATAATGGCAATATATTTCCTTGCATTTTCTTCTATCCAAAGGTTGTATTATTTCTTGTACTTCCTTTTTTACTCTCGACTCCTGTGGAAGGACTAAACCTAAAACGGACTGGTTAACTTATGAGTTTACTATTGTGATTTTAGTGCTTTAAGTTATACGGGGATTTACCGTCCAGAACGAGGTTTAGGGGCAAGGTAAAAAATTGCCAATTCATTGAGAATTGATTCCATTCTTGTGCCATTTTGATGACACTAAGGAATGTATTTTAACGCAGAATCAGAATGTCAGTGAAATCTAACGACAATTTATCAAAACAATATTTCAGAAGTGTTTTTCTTCATTGAGTCTACAAATGGAAAGTTTTTTTTCTGACATTGGATGACCATGGAGACAACGAAAACTAGTCCCAAATACAAAATTAACTTTAGTAATTTGATCCAGCAACAAATTATAGTTGGTCACAACCGTGATAACAACGCAAATGTGAAATCAGCAAACTCGAAGGTCAAAATGACACTTTGTGACAAACCTTGATAAAGACAACTACACGTTTTTTCATCAAAACATAACCCGAAAAGGTACGGTGCAAATCAGCACGGTAAAAAGTCATCAAAGATGCACTGAAAAAAGGACAATTGTTTAATTTATCGAAAGTGTTCATACACATGATTGTTGTCATGATAAATCAAAGTTCAAAACAATAGCTGGTTTTAGCGTTGAAATAATTAAGTTCTTTCAAAATGTTGCGAGGTACGAGTTGTGATCCTAAAGTTTGACAAGAAGACAAACGAAACTTAATTGGACCGACACTTGCAATTGTTATCCGAGAATGGTTAAATAAAGCTGTTGTGGTTAATATTTGACGAACTAGGATATCACCACGACAATCGAGTTAAGTCGCCAGAGCACAGCTAAATGCTGTATGATGCTATTTCTCATCATGCACATGTAATTAGAGCTCGAGGAAAAAATAATGCCTAGCTCTTCCTGGTATCTTGGTCGATTTCCTGATTGTTTGCTTATCAACAAGGCAAGTGCATTCTTAATAATACTTTTGTAGCAAAATCAAGCTACCAATTGAGTTATAAAAATGAAGTTGAATTGAGCATTGGGGTATTTTGTTCCCCACCAATAGATGAGAGCATTTCAGAAGGACGTTGTTGGTGAATCATTGCTTGATCTCACATTTATCACGGGCCATTACTCAACCAAAGCTGTCATTCTGTCAATTTGCTCACTCTAAAAGATGTGAATCGGTTTGGTCTCCAATTGTATAACTGATAGTTACCAGGTTAATATGAGTCAATGCATTCTATTGCAGATTGGTGTTTTAAAATCCTGAGAATCGGTTGGCAGCGCCTAAGAGAAGCCCACAAAAACGACAACGCGCCTTCTTCCATTAACCCGGAACTCTTTCAAATTTCCCGCCTTTTTCTAACTAGATTCGAAATCAGCTGACTTTGCCGATTTCGAGCAACACGTGTATTCTGTCAGCCCATTTGGAAGACCAGCTCCGTCTCCATTCTTTGGTGCCATAACCCCCCTTGGGGTCAGAAAAGGATGCAAGTCAAACCACTTACTAACCCGAAGAAATTCGCCATTTTACAAACCACAAGTAACCTTATTATCGGCAAACTCGAGAGTTTTTTCTTCAGGTTCGTTGGCGTTGACATACTCATACGCATTATCATGTGTCCAAGTCTTATGCCTCACTTTGATTTCAGATGGGGCATTTGGGTAGCCAAAAATCCGGCCTTGGTCATTGTGTCCAGTTTGCTGGTGGCAGCCTTGAGCTCCGTCGGATTCCTCAATTTCTCGTAAGTGTTTTTCGTCATGAGGATGTTTAGAATGAACCCTTTCTGTGAGAACGATGACTCTCATTTGGTAGATTGTAATCCATTTTGTATTGTATCTCGATGGCATTTACTATCTCTTCAAGTACAAGACTTGGTATTCATTCTGAAAGAAGCTTAGACAATGATTGCTGCCACAGCTGGACGACAAAAGCATCCACGTCATTCAGCTGTTGGACATTTACTCAGATTTGTAGTTTGATGACTCGATGAGATGCCAAAGATTGGTCGATATTAATGCTTTTGGAACGTGACTTATATGGAAGTCGTTCTTGATGACATAATTACCACCCGAAAACTGAATCATCATGACGACGGGCTTGAAAAAGCAGATGGAAATCATTTTTCCAAACTTCCGCGCCTGAAATTGTCAATTCCAATTTGGCCTAACTAGTTTGACAGTCAAATCCGGCATCTGGCAAATTTCCAAACTTGGGTTTGACCTTCCCGAGGATTTTGCAATTTTGCTTCCCTACTCAATTCAAAGCTGGCGCCGAAAGTTTACGAGTCCATCAAAACTTGGAGGAAAGGACGGAAGCCCGCTGAATAGAAGGGGACTCTGCCAATGATTTGGTTCCATTTCCAACTTTATTGCAGGTCAGAAAGTAGAGCTGAGAAGCTCTGGATCCCCAGCGATAGCCCCTACATCGCCAACAAAGCATGGTTGGACCAGAACTACCCGCAAACACGGCGACAGCATTTCGCATTGTTCGTCTCCGAAACGAATATCCTCACTCCCGAAGGTCTTATGGAGGTAAGAAGGATAACGAGACTCTCTCGATTTACATTAGCTCCAGGAGAACCCACAAATTTCGGCTCAAAGCTGCATTTTGAATGGGGGAAGGAAGATCGTTATTTAAGTGAGCTCGAGAGACAATAATCCAACGTTCTTGGGAATGCATGATGATGATGACGACGTCGACGACGGTCAGAGGTGCCTTGTGCACACATCTGAGCGAGCCATCTCTGTACATGTCTCGGTTATTGATCTCCATTGTTGGACAATGACTTTTGGCTGCCTAGTCCAATGCACACTAAAGATGATCGTGACAAGGAGGTGCTGGAAACAAAGGAAGATCGAGCTCAGAGTTGAATCTGGGCAAAACTTTGCTTAAGCTCTTGAAGAGACACGCGGTGCAATTTGCCAATTAGCGGATGCAAATGTCTTGGAGAATTAGGATGAACAGTTCATTTTCACTTTTGAGAGGTCTGTGAAGCCAAACAAATTGAAAATGATCGTTTTCTGAAACACTTCCGTCGACGTCGGTCAAAAGCCGGCAAACTCGAGTTTTGGAAACAAAAAAGGCTGAAGAAGGTAGAGATAAAAAAGACGGCAACATTTGCATCTCATTGAAATTCCACTGCAGAGAGACATTCTCATGCGGATGACCTGAAGGGACCCCCTTGGTGAAGCTAGGTTTATTAATTTCCAAGACCCTAGAAAATGGCTGGCATCTTTGTTGTTCCAGATGTTCCGAGTGCACCAAAAGGTCCATGCCATCAAAGTCTCGAATAAGACCTACGCCGATCTTTGCTTCAAGTGAGTGATGGTGGCTCCCGATTTTAATGATATTCGTATGCAAGCCCGGACTTTGGCTGAACTTTCAACTTTGTTTCAGACTTCCCATCGCTAATATCTTTCTTACCAAGAAACGCCGTCGAAAGCGTCAAGCGCTCAGACCCCGAAATTCCACCCCTTCCAATCCTCAAGATCCTGTTGGGGTTCCATCCGATGTGCTAAATGCCACACTTCAAATTGAAAATGGCACAAATTCGAATCCGATTAATGGGACAAATGGTAGAGATCAAAGATTTTTCGTCGACTCGGGTTCCGATGATCCGGTGACAACTGAGGAAACACCCAAAGAAAATGAAGAGGAAGAAGAGGAAAGTAACTCGTTGTGGAGCGGGTATGACCAGAATGAAGAGTACTACGATGTCTATGAGGATTATGATTTCGAGAATGAAGATTACGAGATCGATTTTGTGGAAAAAGATGAGATCGATGATAGTAAGGGTGGGGACGGAAATGGTGATGGTGAGAGCGATGATCCACAAGATTCGTTGTCGCCGGAAATCTATTGCGACCTCGTGAGCACTCTCGACCAGAAATGTATGGAGAACAGTCTTTTGGAGATCTGGAGATATTCTGAGTCACGTATCCAACGATTGACTCAAAATGATATCCTTTACGCCGTTAATCAAGTTGCAGAAAGGTAAGAGAGCTTCGCGATGTTCCAAATTTATAATTTGATAAACCAATAGATCTAAATTACGTTGAAACTGTTTCAGAAAAAAAATGTTTATTGCATGTATTTTACTCATTGGATACAATGTACCAAAATGGTTGCAATGTTTTTGTAGAAGTGTTAAGATATTATGGTGTGTTGGGGCCCATTCTGGGTTGTCCTTGAATTCTTGGAAAAAGATTCTATACAGAGAGGGACATGGAAAAATTATATTATCCACACTTGAGTTCTTTATAAAAAAATACACATTAAATCTTGCAATCTCATTTGGGAGAGAAACGGTCAGAATTTGACAAATATAAATGCGGAATTTTTGAGATTTAAAGCTCCAGAAGACAAATATTTTCTCGAAAATTCATATTCCAATCCTAAATTCAAAGATAATGGAAAATCAGTTTTATGAGTAGGGTTGATTTAATGCCGTTCCGACGAAGACAATCCCGTCCCTGCGATCCCAGGGAAGAGATTAACCGGAATTTACAAGATTTTTGATTTTTTTTATGTGTGTCAGGGTATTAACAGCAACGTTTCAATTCCTGTCTAATGATTGAGAGCAAATGTTTCGATCATTGCCAGACATTTATTCAAATTTCTACCATACAAATTGCATTTATTTTAGAAAATCCCGTTATTCCCGTTTTTAAGACATTGAAAGTCCCGTCCCGGTATCCCCTTAATCCCTTGACCAAATCTGTTTATGAGCCTCCTTGTCAGACTAAAAATAAAACGGAGGATAATGGCTTGAACTCTCTTTCTCTCTCTCTTAGTAGTTCTCTGGTATTATTTTAATTGTAAACCAAATGAATGCAATTCGAGAAAAAATATGTGCATTGTGCCAATCATTTGGAAGGGACCATTGTTCAAGAAGAGGACAAAGGCGGTGAACTTTTTAACGCTTCAATTCTCTTTATGGTTGAGATTTTTGCTTGAGTAAGGAGGGCAATGATCTTCAAATTGAAAGGGGTAAATTGTTATCCTACAAGCAACATAAGGACTTAACGATGTCCTTTACTTCCCTTTCTTGCTTCGATGTTGTAGTACCTTGCAATCTCTTCCTCTCTCCGTGTTCCCTTTATTCTGATAATGATATGCAAACATAGTGGTCCTTTTATTCATCCTCTCTTGCCCTCAAATTGAACTTTTATTCCCCTCTTTGAGATGAGGGAAGAAGTTTTTCCCCTGACGTTTCATGTAGGTACAAGGTCACCAACCACCGAGACCTTTCAATCCTTCCTCATTAGCACCAGAACCTTCCTTCCGTCCTCTCAAACCAACCATTCACTTCCATACTCTTTTTTAGTCCCTGGTTTGGCTATCGAACAGATTTTGGCGTCTATCTTGGCGCCGTTGAAAGAAACTCAACCGGTCACATTGTTTCTGCCAAGTCTGCCATTTATTCGTGGGCGGCTGCTTTTGATCCTGATGGTGAACTCACCGATGAGGGTGGGGTGGGCGTGGAACTCGATTTAGCGGATAAACTGTCACTGGACTTTGAAAAGGAGATGATTGTGGCTCTATTGGAAAGTTCCAAGGAGGCCGAAGAACGCTCCAATGTGAAGATCTATGTAAATGTGGCCAGAAGGTGGGTGGTTTGAAACGCCTTTAATAACATATATTGCATTTGTGTTTTTTTTTTCTTAGCTTCAATGACATCACCGCTGAGGCCATCTTCTTCGATGCCGTGAAAATGGCTGCCGGATATTTCCTCATTTTCTTTTACACCATGTTTTTCTTGGGCAGAATCAATCTAGTTGAGCATCGAACCTGGATTGCGGCTGGAGGAATCTTCTCCGTAGCCATGGGCCTTGGAATAGCCTTTGGGCTCACTTCAGCCATTGGTCTTCCATATACGCCCATTCACGGCATCCTGCCTTTCTTGGCTTTAGGTAAGGTTGTAGACCTTTGGAAATAAAAGTTCCGATGAAGGACTTCCGGATGCAGAGGAAGACAAAAAGAGTAGCGTTTGTGGAAGTTCATGTGACAACTAGGTAGCCAGGAGAAATATGGGTCACGGTGGTTAATTCCTTATTGCGAACGTGTTCTTTGAAGCGAGGCCTTACGTTTTTTTGCGATGGGGAACCATTTTCCCCTTTATATGGCAGAAATATGGTCGCCATGATGACAATGTCGGCAAAGAGATCTCAAACCATAAAACCCAATGGAACTAGGAGGACAATTAAGCAACTCTTTTACGATCAACTCGGAGACAGGGGAAACATTCAGATTACAACAGATGTCAAAAGTTAGGTAAAACTTACCAATAATAGTTTTTTTTGCTAACTCTTCTGTCTAGGAATCGGCATCGACGATATGTTCGTAATTGTTCAATGTTGGTACAATCTCAATCCCGAGGAACAAAAACGTGGTCTGAAGGAGAAAATTGGATTGACCATGCAACATGCAGGTGTGGCCATCACGGTCACGTCTCTAACGGATGTGTTTGCCTTTGGAGTTGGAGCGGTCACGGTGAGCAATGTTATCTCTAGTGAGTTTTAGACCCACTTGAACGATTTTCTGAGCCCAGGGAAGAGTCACGATGGATTGATAGTGTGACCATGATTGAAAGAACAATCGAATGAATAATTAATTGAGCACCAAATGAAACATCAATCTCGATTGAGAGTTAGGTGAAGGGCCTTCCAATTTGTTGAGAGCTCCGAACAAGCTTTCATTGGATTTGAGGAAGAATTTAGTAATGGTGGACCGAAAGGGCAGAACTGAAATCGAAAATTGGACCAAAAGAGGGACAAACCGAATCCGAAAAGAATAAATCATATATTAAGTCCAAAGTGCATAACGGAAATTTGATGAGGACATGAGATTTTTTATGGTTTTGGCTAATTTGATTTGATAGGGATAATAGCTTTAGGTCCATCAAGGATGTGAATTCCGTGTTCAAATGAGCCTAAATGAGCTCTGACGCAAGGAAGAACCTCATTTCTGATCTAGTAAAGTTAAATCGAGGTTGAGTAAAACACTAATGGATGTTGCGCTCGAGTTTCCTATCGATGTATTCTGTATAAAAAACCAGCCTTTTAAGACTTCCGTGTTGAAAATTTTTAAAGAAACGGATGATATTGTTCAAGGGAATTTAGCTACCAGAAATTGTCTGCTTAACCTGTGCTAGTTTAGGAATATGAAAATGTTCCTATGTTCATTTTCATCGCTCATCAAGCTATCTTAATCAATCATTGAGATACTGTCGCTCATCTATTTTGATATCTTCGATAACTATCAAGTAGATATATTTCAAGCTATTTGAGTTGAAAAGGTTTTTGTTTTACATTTCTGCTTATGTATTTTTAGTCTTGATCACGCAGAATATCATCTGTTCTTGACAAGTCTCTTCAAGCACATTTTCCGTAGAAAAATATAGATGTCGAACCTTGTCATTCATTTTGTGTGGGTGCCATCTTATCGAAAAGGTCACTATTTCTGAGTAATTGCTTGTCGCTACAATCAGAAAAGAGATCAAAAAAGCACAAAATACAACTTGCGGCCAAATTCAGACTGTTCCTAGAAATTGATTGATTGTTATGCATCAAGTTTCTTGTGGTTGTCTTTGCTCTTACTCTATATTAATGAATCACTTAGCACTGTTTGGGAACTATTTTGACTATAAGTGCTATGTATTTATACAAGCTGAAACAAATTCGAATTTCATCAAGGTGCATCACTTGAAATATGCATGATGTGCAAGCAAAGCGGTCATCCAAACGATCATGACAATATATTGAACTGACGTACGTAATTTAGGCCGGCTCATGACTGAATAAGGAAAATTCCAAGCCGATGCTTACATCTGAATATCAATTTATCAAGTTGTTGGTGGATAACATTTGATATAAGATTGTCTGTAATTTTATGGTATTTCGGTTTTGTAGTTCGGTTTTCCAATTCAAATTTCCTTGATACAAATTGACCAAAAGTACGTGATTTGGCTTTTGAATTTCATTTTCTTTCGTGCTAAGTTTTTAAGTCTGTAAGACTGAGCATTCAGGTTAAAAACCTAACAAAGCTCTTCCTTATAAAAAAACTATGATTCCCATGCCGAAAAATGATCTTATTACCCTAAACATTTTGTATTTTTAGACTTGAAGTTCAGTACTGTTTTCCAGATTAAAATGTCCATAGATGCGTTTCAGGAAACTTGTTTTTCAATTTCAATATAGTTATTGGGTTCATTAATCCCCATGTGTCCACGCAAAATAAAGTCATGTATGTCTCCTTTGGCGTTTTTGGTACGTCAATAATGCCCGTTCGAAATTTTGAGGCTTGGATTGACTTCTTTTTGGGCGACCCAAAATTTTGTCCTTCTCCATTTGAGGAATAAATTTCAGGCACTGGCAAATGTCTCATTCATACTTTCGATGTCATGATCTTATCCATGCCTAAGAACTCCAACAAAAAAATTAAAAATTCTTGTATTCAGTAACACTCCGTGAATCTGAACCTGTAAAGTTAAAAAGAAAATCCATTGAAAATTACAATAATTATGTTAGGCTTAAAGGGTCCGCTGACCCTGACAGGACTTTTGGACTTCATAATTTCCCCTTGAGACAAAACCACATTTGTTTACGCCGTTTTGGCCGTTATCCTTGACGTTTCTATTCAGTTAAATAATTATGCTGCTTCGCCTTGTTTCGATTACAATTTTTACCACTCCCATTTCATTGTAACTATTCAGAGCTGTTCTATTTTTCCGATCATTTCATTCTTGCCCTCTATCATCAAGGTGAACTTCGTAACTGAGCGATTTTCACCCCCTTTTGAGAAAGGCTAGTCTGTCCAAGTCTCTCAAAAGGTGGGTTTGCATTAAAATTTCAAGAAGAATTATGGATAAGCCGATAGATTCCGCCTCTGGCCCTCAATGGATCATTAGCAATTCACGACCTCTCAAGGGAGAACAACTTTAAGGTCTTGAGAATCTCCTGAACTTTCCTCAGACCAAGCACCAACTTTTCACTTCACAAAACTTTACCAACGAAGACATTTCCCCCTCTCTTTCTCGATCGAAATGAGCTGCGACAATGGAAAAATGATTCTAATTCGGTATATTTTTGATCCTTCAGATCCTTCCCGGTCTCCAAACCTTTTGTGTCACGTGTGCCATTGCTATTGCTTCCATCTACTTCCTGCAAGCCTCGTGGTTCGTGGCCTTGTTGTCCTTGGATGAGCGAAGGATTCAAGCTCGACGAGATGGTTTGGCCCCCTGTATCAAGTATCGCAATTGGACCCCAATGGCTTGGAGTCAAAAGGATATGGGCAGGATGTTCATGGGAGGCCTGGCCAAGTTACTCGGCCAGGGTGTGGTCAAGGTAAGTAAAGGCTGTTGATTTTGTCATTTTTTTCAAATGCCTCCCTAGCGGCCAGAAACGGGTCCAATATGAAGACAGGCTGCACAGATGGTCTTGGAATCCTGATGAGAAATGAAGACCGATCTGTGAGAGAAATTGTGTCCGTGTGAGGTTATATTTGGCTATTTCGACATTGCTTTTGCAGTAATGGCTTGCTTGTTCCATGCCTCTTTTTGTTACATTTCTTATAAACAGGGATTTCAAAGAATAAGTTGCCCCATTTTCTGAACAAAGTTCGTCAAAAGGGATTTTTACCGCCATTTATTCGGCAATTGTTTATCCTCATCATGGATCATCTTTTATGTCAACCATAGCCAAGTTCCCACCTTGAATTCAAACCCTTCATGCGGTAGATTTTTTTATTTCAACCACATTAAGGTACCCACCTTGATTTTCTACCTGAGTATAGTTGACATCACAAGGAAGAACAATTTTGTTCAACCCCCCCAAAACAGTGCTTCCACAAGCTGCTCCAAAGCGCGCGTTTGTTTAACGCAGAAACTAGTTTATTGATGGAGGCATGACATTCACAAGCACAAGCACGAAGGAGGGAAATACTTCGATTTTTGATCAGTTCGTAGAAACACTCCTACGGAAACGGAAACTAATCGGTTTAATACAGGCTCATATCCAAAGATGTCAGGATTACCTCGACTCCGTATAGTCGCATTATGTTAGCCTGTTTCAGCAACATTCAGCCAGCAAAAATATAATTGTTTAGGCAATAGTCGAGTTGTTGGATGTCTGGCACCCCTGTGATGTCAAAGGTGATATGTACTGAGTAGCGCGTGCATATGACCTCAAGAAATACGTTTAAGTACATGAGAAAGACACAAAGTGACAATTATGAATTTTGATATGAAAGAGTTTTTATTCTTGATTACTCTATTTTTATTGCACGATTTGATCTGAGAGAAATAATAGCAAAATGAACATTGTCTCATACAATTAACAATTGTTACATATTTTGCCACTATCACTCTTCGATCTTGGGCATCTTGGGCCTGGGATTGGCAATGAAGACATGAAGCTTATCCATAATCTTCCTTTCTTTTTCCTTAAGAGAATCCATAATCTTCCTTTCTTTTTCCTTAAGAGAATCCATAATCTTCCTTTCTTTTTCCTTAAGCTCATCCAGGAGGTGCAAAAGGCTTCCACCATCTGTGCAGCCATCGAGACGTCTTTCAAACTCGCAATTGTCTTCATTGTCTATCTGGAAATGAGAACAAATTAGTAATCATTTTTTTAATTTGCTGCTTCCTTGTGAGTGATAAGCACCAACCTTATTCATCCTGGCCGCATCAAGTTCGGCCCTGGTTGAGTCGAGATCAGTCTTGACCGCATGGAGTTCGGTCCTGGTTCCTTCGAGATCGGCTCTGATTGTGTCAAATTCTTTCTTGCCCTTTTCCTGAATCTCGATGGCTCTTAGCAAAATTTCGTTCTTGGACAATTTCATTTCCATAGCATTCTTCCTGAACAAAAATGAAAATACAGTATTTTTGAAAAGGTTAAGCGTCCAAAGGTTGGCTGAGAGACGTTGCCTGACTGCTTAACATTCCCTATATTGTCTGAGATCGGAAAGTAGGGGAAGTAAAGGAGTAATTTTGCCGACCAATCAATGAGTCAGATTTGAGTCCCACAAGGCTATTGCTTTAAAACCTAAAACATGGGAGATAAATATGGGAACCCAGTAATTTTTGAATTTAACAACTATGTTCGAATGAAAATCTTTCATTTTTTCACACGGACTCTGTTATCAATTAATACAACTCTTTCATTACAATCACATTCAAAATGGCTACCTTTGCTGATACTTATCTGGCCAAGTCCGTCCTTGACTTGGCCATTGTTGGCACGGCTGACATCAGGCTCCAATTCCTGGACTTCTGAATTCCTGGATGACTCCAAGCAAAGATACTTGAATGGGCCTACTGAGAGGCACTTTATTGTGCAATAAAGCTTTTGCAACAAAGAAATAAAGCTTCAATAACGTTTATTGACAAAGCACCTCTAGGCCTACTCTGAAACATCCATGTTTGAGACCAGGGTATTTAAAGGCCCATTAAGTTTTGCGTGGAATTCAGATTTGATCCAGGAATTTGAGCCTGATGTGACCAGTGTGTGCAATGGCCAAGTCAAGGACCGACTTGGCCAAATAAGTTTTAGCAAAGGAAACCATTTTGAATGTGATTGTAGTGAAAGAGTTGAATTAATTGATAACAGAGTCCGTGTGAAAAAAATCAAAGATTTTCATTCTAACATAGTTGTTTAGTTCAAAAATTACTGGGTTCCCATACTTATCTCCCATGCTGTAGTCTCAAATTGGCTCAAACTAGCGCTCTAGCTCAAACGTCTTTTCTTCTGGAGAAATTGACAACACAGGTCTTTAAATTTGTTTTGATACAAGTTTTTCCACCTTTTTCAACAAAATGAACAGATCCTTTTTGCAGTAATTGTACGTTATTTCTTCTGCCGGCCCTTCTCTCTCTAGAAATCCATTCATCCAAAAAGGATTAAAGTCTTTCCCAATATTTTTATGGGTATCCTAGGGATCTCACTTATATGATAAACATATAAATATCCAGTGACACTTCATTACATTAATTCATATCCAGTACATCCATCTTAATGAGTCCCAAAAATACATACATATTTGGAAAAAATAGATTCAATTTGAGTCCCAAGAGCATTGCAAAGACTGGTTTGCAGCTATAGGAGGAAAGAATAGAATAGAGCCATAGAAGTTGGGATCTTTTCCTAACTTCAAGCATAGGTCACTAGTCCCTTAAGTGGAATGTTATTTGGTCACGCAACCTCTCTGTCAGCTAATCATCGAACGTTTTACGTTTACAGTATATTTTAACCTCCCTTAGTGTAGACGTTAATCACCGATGTCAAAGATAAGTGACGTCACATTTAACCAAATTTAAACCCTAACTTGACCAAAATGTTACGTGAGAGGTGTGACGTCACTCACCTTTGACATCGGTGATTAACGATTAGACTCTCATGGCACTTTCATTGTAATTAATTTCTTACATGATATCATAATCTTGCCAATTATGCGGTCCAATAAAGTTAGTAGCGTGATCGGCCATGATCTGCTTCCAGTTTCTGAAGAAAATGCTCCTCGAGGCTTCTTGTAAGTGTACCAAGGAATCGGAGGAATAAAATGGAAAAAGAAACCGACAGGTGATTCTCGCGTAGTTAGGGGGGTTAGGGTGTTTTCTTGCTGAGGAAGCATCACGAGCAGTGTGACCAGAAAACTGCACGGAATAGCGCCATCAAAATGTTCAAATAGCCCTGGGAGATCTCGAATAGTAATGATAATAGTGCTGTTTTAAAACATACCAAAATACACACTATACATAGGGTCGCATGTTAACGCATCTAATTCGGGGTGTTTAGTATACTATAATTGCGCTTGAGTATACTCTAATCTTAGTTTGGTCGTAACATGCGGAATAATTGAACAAACCTCAAAATAAGTATACTCTTCCGGCAGAGATATTTTTAAGTATACTCTAAGGGCACGAGTGCACCTTTGTGTTACACTCGCGCTCTTTAGATTAGAGGCTGTGACTAAGTGCGCCCATTTCAGCGAGGGTGAAATAAGCCTAAGTTACCCATATCTGCTACATACTGCGTTGAGAAAAGCTGTCTGACCATAAAAAAAACTGTTTGTGTAGAAACACTGGGCCTGTGTTGTTAATCCGAACTTAAACAGTTAAACTTCAAGCCCAATTCACAAGTGCCAAAATCGGACTCGTTCAAAATCGAACTGAAAGTTGATTTCTCAAAGATTTTCAAGTCTAACTGAATCCAATTCAACTTTAAGCGGGAACTCTTGAGGAAAACGACCAGAGCAACGATTTGATCATCTTCCAACGTGCGCGGAAACATCAAAAAGTGCGTCAATCAGACAAATGAATGAGCCTTCCTTAAACATCACCATCCCCGGATACAACGAACGAATGGATGGCTATGGAATCAATAGAAAATTTTGAATAATTGTGAATAAAAGGATACCATCGACTCCGCTTGCAAATCCATCCCTCATCACTCAATGGCCACACCTACCAATGGACTTGTCCACGGATCAACCAACTACGCAAAAGCATAAAGGAAAAAAAATGAACCGGAATAATAAGCCGTGCTCATGGAAAGCCCTGCCAAAATTGCCCATCTTCAACCCAAGAACCCACAACGCTCCGATGTTATCAAGAACGTCATTTCAGTCCATGTGTTTATGTCTTTGAGACACTGTACCGTTTTTCGGTATGAAATTGATGCCAAAACATCGTTTCAAGGAAAAAAGGATTTGGTCTAAACATTCTCAAGAGTTCATGGAAGCATAACTACAAGTAGAACGACCAAACGGATTGGATCGTGTCCCGGACTTTCTTCACAATTATCACTTTTAATTCAAAAGATGCTCCAATATGTTCATTTATGTTAATCTCCTAACGAGTAATTAAGATGCAAGTTTTCGCCACGGAAACTAAAAAAGACATTGAAAGAATAAATGGTGCTGTTTCAATAACATATTCGAGGAAATTTCAATACCAATAGAACTATGGATTACGCTTTTTGTATCCTTTAATTCTGATAGCTCCGAGGACATCCTGTTTTTTTTCGGGACCTCTCGAGACCCATTTTCTTATGACATACTAAATGTTTAGTGTATTTGAGCCACAAATGACAAATTGTTGTCTTCAATTTTGAAAACTAGGAAAGAACTAGGTCCACCATTTATGTTTTATTATTATCAATAATTGAAAATACTGTACCAATTAAATTCAGCTCGGCTTTGAAATATCTGTCACAGAAACCCTCCTTGTCCCCGTTTTGGCATAAAAAAACGTATCAAATCTATCTTTGGTCTCGCAAGGCTATCCTCTACTTTGAAATTGCATGGGCAAATTGTGTGAGTACACAACAATTGCTATACTCATCGGTTTGTTTCACGTTAAGTATACTTGAGGTCAGCTATGTAGTAAGACCAGAGTTGAGTATACTATAAAACAAATCGATCTTATGTGCGTTAACATGCGACCCAGTGGGTCGCATGTTAACGCACAATCCGATTTTTTGGCATCAATTTCAAATCGAAAAAACAGTAGTGTCTCAAACACATGGACTGAAATGACGTTATTGACAACATGGGAGCGTTGTGGGTTCTTGGGTTGAAGATGGGCAATTTTGGCAGGGCCTTCCATGAGCGCGGCTTATTATTCCCGTTGAAGTTTTTTTCTTTTATGCTTTAGCGTAGTTGGTTGATCCGTGGACAAGTCCATTGGTAGGTGTGGCCATTGAGTGATGAGGGATGGATTTGCAAGCGGAGTCGATGTCTCTTATTCTGTCTTGTGTCTTTTATTCACAATTTTCTATTGATTCCATTCCCATCCATTGGTTCGTTGTATCCGGGGGTGGTGGTGTTGAAGGAAGGCTCATTCATTTGTCTGATTGACGCACTTTTTGATGTTTCCGAGCACGTTGGAAGATGATCAAATCGTTCCTCTCGTCGTTTTCTTCAAGAGTTCCCGCTTAAAGTTGAATTGGATTCAGTTAGACTTGAAAATCTTTGAGAAATCGACTTTCAGTTCGATTTTGAACGAGTCCGAATTTGGCACTTGTATAATAAATAGGCTTGAAGTTTAGCTGTTTAAGTTCGGATTAACAACACATGCTCAGTGTTTCCACACAAACAGTTTTTTTATGGTCAGACAGCTTTTCTCAACGCAGAATGTAGCAGATATGGGTAACTTAGGCTTATTTCACCCTCGCTGAAATGGGCGCACTGAGTCACAGCCTCTAATCTAAAGAGCGCGAGTGCAACACAAAGGTGCACTCGTGCCCTTAGAGTATACTTAAAAATATCTCTGCCAGAAGAGTATACTTATCTTGAGGTTTGTTCAATTATTCCGCATGTTACGACCAAACTAAAATTAGAGTATACTCAAGCGCAATTATAGTATACTAAACACCACGAATTAGATGCGTTAACATGCGACCCAGTATCTCTCTGCGAGGTACACTATGTAGTCTTTAGTAGAGCTTTCAAGCATACTTGAGAATGCTTTACTGTATAGTACGATCGGCTTATTAATGAGCGAGGGGAATACCCATAGGAATTGGACAGATACGCTAATTGAACAAGATCCGGGTTCAGTCAAAACTTTTGACTTGAATTTATTTGCAATCCCTTTTCCAACGGAAAATGGGGGCGTTGTTATAAAATAAACTATGAACATTAAGTTGAGACAATTCATTATGAGCAAGGAAAAATAAAGATTAAACCCAGACTATTTTTTCATGATTTAGACTTGCAGCGGGAGCACGAGGTTTGAGAATTTTCTCAACTTTTATTATATACGGCCTCCTTTACGTAGTCGATCATATTGCGACGCTCGGAATGTTCGGACTCTGGAAAAACAAAGCAAAACAAATGGTTTCAGGTTTACTTGAACAAAGTATTTCTTTTAGCTTAAAAAAAACTTGTGAGGAAGAAGTTCATGGCAAGAATTGTTTTTGAATCAAGGTTGGTGATTTACCGGGATAGGTGGCATTGTGAATCACGGACAATAATATGGATCAAATGTGTTGAATTGCCATAATAATGAATGAAAGCAACTTTAAGCATTTGAGATTAGGAAACTTTCTATGGCTAAAAAGACTCAATGTTGGCCGCTATTTCACATTCGTAATTTAGCCTAGTTAGAGAAGTAAAGATTCTCGGACTTTGCTACCAAAGTCAAGTTTGGCAAATCTTTTTGAAGAAGAGAGGCTGAAAATGATGAAAGTTATTTTAGACTGATGCAATAAAGTTAGAGCAACAACGCTTATTTAGCCTCTCTTCATTGCTAAACCATTTGCGTATGAACTCGGTTCCAACTGTGTCTAGCAAAAATAGTCATTTAGAATCAACACTTGGATATCATTACATGTCACTTTTTTCAAGACCCAAGTCCATTTGTGAGCATTTATGGGTGTTTGGTGCCCAAAAATGGTGACCAACCGCGTTCAGAAATAGCCAATGAATGACTTTTGGAAAATCTTGACAGGTATGTACAAATGAAGAATGATCGAGACTAGTTCTATCTCATTTTTTTCCTCGCCAATCACAAAGACTAGCTCAACCTAGGCTAACACAGCCTCAGGCCTTACGTCACTCAAATCAAATTGTCGTAGAGAGGTCATTTGATTAAACGAGCCTTCAATTCGCTCCGAATCTGACCTCGTAGGAATCTCTAATTGCCAAGGGAATGGTGTATTTTTGATCACCCTTTTTTCCTTGGATCGCTGCCTTGTCTCATGGACTCAAATTTGGCGGGGAATTGACTCGTAAATCCACTTGCAGAGTGAGTGAGCTTCTTGTCCAAGTCTGTCTCGGGGAGAGCTCAACTTGATGACCCAAAAGACGCCTTGGTTACGTCACCGATCTTAATGGTCGGTCACGGATCGTGTCCATTGGCGATGGGTAGGTAAGTAACATCCATCCCCAGTCATATACTACTTTTGCACGGATCGTCAAAGCCTTTTAAGGGGAGAATTTAGACGTAAGATGAGTGTTAAAGGTCCAAGCTAGTCTCATGTTCCATGATTTTTTGGAAAGACCTTGAAGGAATTTCGTTTTCAATCTTGCTGAATTCTTAAGTCGATCCTTAAGAAATGCTCTTTGTCAATGACTTGTTTGCATCTTAAATTTTTCGATAAATATTTTTTATATGATAATTCAACCTCAATGAGGTCTTGATGGTGCCGTGAACAGACCATAAATCTCCAGGTAGGTGTTAGAAGGTATTGTGGTTATCTTTCAGTTGCTTGAGCAAATTCATTGCAACGTTCAGATTCAAATGGTCAATCAGGAGACATTCCAAAACCAGAATTTCCCTTTTCAAATCCAATACATTTGTACTTTGAAGCAACTTTTGCCGAGTGGCATCGTTGCGAAAATAATTTGACAAAGACGCCATAACTTCAATCGCGACAGTATCACTAAATCTTCCCTATGAAAAGTCTGCATTGATCATAAATCATGCCATTTTACCATTCTGCACTCTGGGTTGGCTTGAGCTCAAATTCAGATGTTGAACTCCCCAAAGTTTTGCATAGTTTCCGTCAAAGAAACGACGATCGAATCCATGAAAGTTTTTGCTCCATGTTGAATCCATTCCAAGATGGATGAAACGATTCCTGCTGAGAAGATTAACCAGGAAAATGGGCCGAAAAGCTAAACGTTTCAAAAAGGTGCTAGGCCGCATTTGATTAGTCCGAACATTAACCATTCCCCAAGCAAGATATTGATCTCCTGACACTAAAATTGGAGGTGAGCCACGGATATCTTGACTTGGATGGGCTCAATCTAGGCCTGCCAGAATGAATCCCTTCTCAAAGAACAGATTGTTGGCGAGGTGATCAATTGAAAACGGAAATGACCAAGTCTTAGTAACCATAAATTGGTACCTTTTTGGCACTCGGGATCCGACGTAAATCTAGTATTGAATCCATGGGAAGATTCTCCTCGGATCCGTTTCGTCGATACTTCGTATTCTCGTGCATGTTCTAATCAACTGGGAGATCTCCGACTCAAACATTTCGCAACCCAAAAATGTCAGGCCGAAGACGAAAAAATAATAATGATAATGATGGTGATGGCGATGGTGATGGTCGTCGTGCATGGCGTGCACAGAGACCAATCCTTTGTTCGATGTTCTTGGGCGAGGTCTAGACCCTCATTTTGGCATACGAATTTGTCTAGCTGTTGTGGCCTCATAATCGCATGAATAATCGGGTCCTCCATCATCAGTCTTTGGAAGCAAAGTACGGGGATTCGGGCATTCCAAATACGCATACTGTAGAAGAGATATTGAGGCATGAAAAGACCCTATTCATGAGCAATTATGTTGCGTTCTCAAATCTGATTGCAGTTGGGTCGAGTGGATCATTGAATCCATGTGACTCCAGGGCCAGAAGATCGCTTTTGAATTTGCTCTAAAAGCAGGCAAGATAATGATGCCCTCCAAAGGCACTCTGCAATTATTTGCACAATCAAATCACGATGAAGGTAATGCTTCCATTGATCGGTGGCCAAGAACGGTGTAAGAGCCCAAACTGGGCTAGGAATGATTTTAAATCAGTACGATTTCCAATTAGTTACCACGTTCATCAATCTTTTCAAAGAAGAAAAAAACCATAGCACTTGATTCTATCAAACCCGTCGGTTTTTGCCAAACGGAGAACACCAACAAAAGGCAGTTTTAAGAAGATTTGTGTGGTCTTTTTTGCAACATCTAAAATCAATCATTCCTCATGAGACGTTGACGTTCCACTCTTGATCGGAATTTTATGTACTATTCCTGATCAATTCCGCTTTAAGTGATGGGACCAAATGAGCAATGTCACAATGTTTCCTCGCAAAGTTGTTTAAAATCAGTGTGTGGAACAACTCTGGACCAAAAAACGTAATCAAGCATTAACATGACATCATTCAACTTAATCGTCCCGTTTGGTCACGGCAAAACATTAACCTGTTGGCAGACCAATAATCAGAGAATGTGAACAATTCCAAATATAGTGGAATCTAGCCCTTTTGTCCTCATATCTGTGCTGGTCAGCTAGGCCAAAATGCAGAGGATCAGTAGGGTAGCCAAAATGATAGTTAAGCCAGTGTTCGGTGGGGTGGATTGTTGAACAAAGTCGAGAAATAAATGAATATAAATCTCTAATGACAGTTATGTTAAGTGACTTCACTTAAAGCTAATGTACTGGTTAGAATTATATGCTCTTGCATACTTATGATGACAATTGTAAAATGAGTACCAATATGTGATCCACTTTGAGTTTTTACCTCCCTTTTGTTTGTCTCCACTTATGGGGGAAATTGTTTTACCGATATATTTAGTTCACGTTCTCTTATCTTGACCCTGGTAGTGGAAAAAACAATGAACCCAAAAGAAACGAGATAAATTGGAAACATATCCATGGAAATGAAGATAGAATCTACTCTTCGATCTCCGGTTTTTCTCGACTGACATTTCCACTTTGACACGGGTTTCAAATATTACCAACATTCTTAGCAACATGAACAAGGAACAAGGAACATTTTATTCAAATCTGGCATACCATTCGTCTAAGTTTTTGAAGTGGCAGCCTTTTGGTGAGTGATTATTTGTAAGGTGGCTGCTGTTGGTGTATGCATCATTGATGGTGTCGTAGTGTTTTTTAGGGTGGCCCAAAGAATTTGAATCGCATTTTCCTCGTCAAAAAGCGGGATTGGCACGCAAGCAACCTCCCCACAAAAAACGGGGGCCTTGGGTTGATTTTAAACTGTAGTACAAGTGCACAATTCGAGAGAGTGTTCAAACCTAGCATTACATACCGACATGATGTGTTCAGTACATACCGTATACAGTACAGTACGTACATGTACAATGGACATCTGCAGGGACGATTACATTCATGATGAGAGACGGGATCAATGTTAAGGCGGATGTCAAAAGCAATTTACGAAAGTTTGTCTTATCCTCTTGTCAAAAGCTATCCCGGATTAGTACTTGTCGCTCGAGGACATCTTGAGCTTCTTCCCCTTTCGGTTCATGGACAAAATGGGTGTTTAGCATACCTCGAAAATTGCACATCTCTGAGCTGAACTGAGGTCGGATTTCAACCACCAGATACAGTAAATTGAAAAGGGCTCTTGAGATCCGCAAGACAAAAAGGTCCAGCTCAGGATAATTGAGAGTTTTTCATTTTCCACTCTGTTGGCAAGCCAATCTTGGGACTTCTTTAATAAATATTGACTTTGACGTTCAAGACTGTCTTTTTCAAAGGAATTTAAGGCGTTGTTGGCAGGTCAAGAACATTGGTAATGCTTCAAACAAACATGTGGCAAATACTAGGTAATCAATAGGAATGCTCGTTTGAGCAGTCCCGAGGCGTTGAAATCACCGCTCATTTTATTTTACAAACATTGTAGGTAGAATGCGTTTGGCTCGGGTGTCTCATTAAAAATGCAGTAAACATAATCACAATACCAACAATAGCCCTGAAAGCATCACGATTATCATCTTGTTCAAACTTCATTCGACTTCTTGACGGGAACCCTCATCTCCGACAAAGGAAAACACAGCCATTCCAACATCCAAAACACGATATTCGAGAGGTTTAAGGAGTCTCGAAAATGCAGGCCAGGGCTATTATTAATAATAAAAATCTTCGATTGAAAATATGAGTTGCCCATTTGGCAACATCCCAAGCGTGCCTCTTTTAAAGACTCTTTCATAGTTGTCTTGGGATGAGTTTCAATCTATCGTTCAATTAGAATCACAAAGTCGAGATCCTGTATGTAATGTACGGACAGAACAACGATCAACTACTTCCGTTAGTGTATTAGTTTATTGATCGCTCACTCAGCCTTCCTTGATGACGTGTGGGTCGCCGTAAATTTGTAAAATTCGACACGCAGTCTAGACGGATTGAGGGATGATTCCAAATGTCAATGCTGAACCTTGGATGGATGGATTCATCATCCTTGACAAAGCCCCACAACCATCGCATCCTCAAATGAGTCCCACGTAGCTTGGTGAGCGGGACATCTAAGGTTTATAATTCCGGCAAATATTCCGTTTCTGACCCTTGTTTTGAAATGGAAAAAGAAACACTTTCAAGTGTTGAAATCGCTTAACATGTTGTCCCGTAATGACGGATGATCCTCGCCCATCGTTTGAAGAGCTCTTGTGATGGCAGGCGCCCACCACATCATGTTCAAATGGACAAATTGACGGATCCACAGCTTCCAAGAACCCCGTAGGTTCGAATACAAACGGCTACCAACTACCGAGAGAGGTCTAACATTGACTAAAGTACAATGGCATCATCACCTTCAGCGAGCGTCACGTCATCGATGTCTTGACGTCATCCCTGCATTTCAATGGATGCGAGATGCAACCAACCCTTGGCGGCTTCAGGCACGATATGAAAATAATCATTGAGGACGTCTGTGACAATCTTCAATGATAACAAAAACACGCCAAGAGCATGACGATTGAGTTCTGCTTTGTATGCCACTTTTGAAGAGGATGTACGTACAGTACGAAGGTACAAAAGTAGACGACGAATCGGCAGAACTCGAGCTCATCTTTACTGACGAGGGTGCTATGACGTCATGAACTCAAAACAATGGGATTGTGACCCAATTATGCCCATGGACTGTTAAATTCAGAGAGGGAGCTTTGGGGGATTCAGTCACTTCCTGAGTCGTGAGCTCAATTTGATATCAAAGAAAAAAGTAACTATTTTAGAAGATAATCTAGCCTGTTTTACGACTTAGACCGACCACGGCATTGAAACGGGATGTGATTTGATGCTTCGAGTCAAAGTTCAAAACGTCCCAAAGAAAAGGCGTTCATCAATAAGTAAATCAGTAAACTTCAAGGAAACTAGAAATCAAACATAAATACAATAACTTAAGATTCACATTTGGACTATGGGATTATTTGAGGATTCCAATCGCTTGTACGTATCCCATCCAAGTTTTCTTCAGCAACTAAGTACATTCTTTCTAAATCAACGGAATTCTTTAATGTAAAGTTATCAAAAAATGAGTGTACTTAAATCCAATTTTAGTTTTTTTCCATGCTCAAGTCAAATTGAAACCGTGGATTTAGACTCGAAAATTAATGTTGTCACAAGATTGATGGTCGTTACAGGTGGTAAATATTGGTATTTTTTCAAATATCACACTTCTGGAAGAAAATGTATACCTAGGTACCTTTAATTTGGTGGATTAAAAGGTTTGATTAGTGAATTATGGCACTTCAATTCAATCCTAGTGAAGGAAGGAAGGGGAAACGATTGCGAACACGTTCACAGGGGTTGAAATGAAACAAATTTTAATCAAAGCTGTTCTTGATTAATGGGTCTTTGATCCAATAAAGCATGCTTGTAGGCAGTGAACAAGTACTAGTTGAGCCACATACGTTCATACTGTCCGTAGTGTTGGTGTTGACTCATAGCATTCCAACATGAACCATGTGATTAAAAGCGTCTTTTTGTTAGTTGTGTATCTCAAAACCAAACGTCTTCAAGAAAGGATCGTGTTGCTATCTCCATGATGATGCTCAATGGTCCCTGATCTATTATGTATTCAAAAGATTACACATGTTGCTAGCTGTTGCCAATCCCGCTCAGATACAGTAGATTGCTCATACCCATCTATCTATCCAAGGAAGGAAAGCTGCCTTTTTTCTGATTACGCAACGCGTCTAATGAAAAAAAAGTTGAATACCAGTACTGTTCGTTGGATGGCTAAGGTCACTCCAAATAAGACGGTCACTTTCGGGTTGCTATCCAAACTTGCAGTAAATACATGGGGGTATAAGGAGCCCTGGGTCTGAGCCATCAGACGCCATCAATGGTTTCTTCAAGTCAGCGGGATATCTTGAGACCTCATTCACCTCAGCTCTTAGACGATACATAGAGTGGGCCTAACTATGTCTCTTCATGTGCTATCATCGTTAACGTGCTCTACGGCTTTGTTAACAGAGACACGGGGTGTAAAGAATCATGGTCGGAGTCGGGATTAATGGCTAGAAAACCCGCCCCTCTAACCCAATGCATGGACTCCCCTTTAGTCACCCTGCGTGTCTTACACGTGACGGGATGCAACTCCAAACTTCGATTAGCACCCTCTTGTAAGAAGTTTGGTTGCATCCTTATAAAGCCTATTGCATCGACGAAGGTCACATTGACATGTCCAGCTTCTTAAAAGTACACCTACGTCGTGTATGGACGGTTGTAAATCATTGGTCAGGTCTACCTCGTTCCCTCCACTCTTTCGGTTGGTTATAGGAGGACGAAGAAGATGGTTATTCCGAAGATTTTCCTCCTTCTTGAGAACTATTTATCCATTTTCATCGAGATTTTCCCTGTAAAGCCAAGAAGAGTACATATTTGAACACCTCTTGGTACCATGCCCCCTGTCTGGGTCGTAAAAAGTACGTCGACCTCTGACGTTGTTCACGTTGAAAAAAGGCACTGGTCATGGTGAAGTGGAAACCTTTCAAGGGGTCAAAAAAGCCCGATTCAATTCCAATCACGAGACGAAAAGCCGATCTGGAGACCTTTTGGTGTTGGAGCAATCGTTTTATTTATATCGCCGTGGTTTGAATTTGAGGGTTTCCATCAAATTTTATGGTCTGTCTAGGTAGGTTAGACTTGTAATTAAACATCAAGTAGGTGCCGAATTTAATTCTTGGTCGATAGATCTTCGGAACTCTTGCTTTTCTGAACAACATCTAACATTGAAGGTCTAGCCGAATCAATCAAAAGGGGCCTTTTCCTCCAAAAAGGCAACTTTGAGAAAGCATTCCTGACTTGCCTTGAGCAATGTAACTTGATTGGGACCATTCTTCTAGGTGGTCGAACATTTGAAAAGAACTAAATATCTAACAGATCATCAAGATGAGGGACCATTCTATTGTTTGGAATTCCCATCAGTGAGACGAAAGGGCTGGAAAGCCAAACGAGCTTCCACAGAAATGTTTGGCCCCTAAATTCGTCGTATTTAGACCGGCTACTCGAATGAAAACGTCATTTTTGTCGTCTCATTCTTGGTCAAGTTGATTGATGAAAGTCCCATGATGGGGTTCCTAATCCATGGTTCAGTCAGTCAGTTCTCTGCCTCAATCTCCTCCATGGTAGAATACAACCTAAAATGTAATGCTAGGCTTTGGTGGAAGTTGGTGTTGGCTTGCGAGCAATGATGGTCTAAGTTCATGTTCAAGTACCAATGGTTTGGGTTTGGGTTTGTTGGGTCGGACGGTCGTCGGTCGAGCCTCTTTGTGACAAGCTCTCCGAGCTATCTGACCTTGGGGAGATCTTTTATTACGTCACGTGAGTAATGAACTTTTTTTCCTCCTTCACGTTGGTTCTTCGTTACCTGCCAACGTTGCCGGTCCAGGCTTGGCTGTTGGCACCAAAAACCATGAGCAGAGTTTTCAGATAAGTCTCTTTTCGTTGAGATCGCCACCATCATCATTATCATCAGTAACAACGATCAACATGTCTGTCGTATTTGGTACCTGAATATAGGAATGTACCTACTGGGATTGGAGTGACAAACTTATGGACGGACGGTGGTAGTTGTACGTAGTAGTAAGTAGTTTCTTTGGAAGATTCAGAGTTTCAATGAAAGGAGTTTTCAAGATTACTTTGAAATGCCATTTAAGCCAGGGGTAAAAAAGCAATTATGACTTGTAAACTCGCAAAAGTCACGACCACTTGAAACTCACACCATTGCCTATTGAAGAAACAGCGAACTGACAATGCCAATTTGGGCATTTCAAAACTCCTCAAGTGCAAAGCCTAAAGTTAGCTAGTTCCACGTAGATAGCCGGCTCGCTCAAAAAGTTACCAGGATATGCGTTTTTGTCGCGAATTGTTAGTGCACAAGAATGTGTTCATCTTCAACAGGGTGAAAAAGAGCTTTCAAAGGAGGTGCAGAATGTGAAACACATCATAAACAAACATTTTTATGGCAATGTCATTGTGCAATGCGGCTCGATGTAAGTTTCCTCCACAGCCCCTTGCCGCCAAAAACGCATTTACATAGTTCTTCTATATCTAAGCACAAAGTATGATAAGATTGATAGCGCTCCCTCTTGGTGAGAAGACTCCTTAAGGAATGAACGCAAATCGAACAGGAGTCATCCGTGTCCTATTTTGGGACCGATCTCCAAATCGAGTCCGGTAGATCTATCCATTCTATAGACCTCCGAAGTTCAAAATTGTAGTTACATTGAGTACTAAGGCAGGCAGTTTATGCAACATGTTCTTGTACCCTTTATGATTATTTCATAAATGTTTGGTGTATTTTGCATTTCATTGTGCAACGCAAAATTCAAACTTGAAGTTTATTGTTCTGGAGATCAACCAATATTGCTTCAGTTTGTCACACCATTGAAAAAACAGTATTGTACTTCAGGCTTCATTTTCATTTTCATTTTCGGTTTGTCTGAAAATGATCACTCTGAGTCATGCAAGTGTAGCGGAAAAGGGAGCTTCTCCTTTTCTCTTTTTCCCTCTCACCTCCTCATGGGTCTTTTAAGGGTGACTGATAGTAGGTCTAAAAGCTAGTGCTTGAAACTTACAATAATATTGTAATGAGCCAAATTTATGATATTTTGAAATGTTAGCATCAAATTTGAGTACAATCTACTATAATTTCCGCATAATGGCCAATTATTTTTAGGCCTTGGGGTGGGATGAGAGCCATTCAAACTTACTAATATGTCTTACTATTTTTTTTTTACTTTTATACCAACGGTCTTGCGCGTTCTGCCACCAGATGCCGTGAATCGAGGCCGAATCATGACACTCTATACAGATGCATCTTGGAGCATCGATGTCGCCAAATTTTTGCATCTGCTAAATGACAGGCCTTGAGCGTCTTTGAAACAACCGGTAGACGGCATGTTGCGTTTCCGGTGGAATGAGCGAGTCTGAGAACCAATAAGAAGACGCCGACGAATTGCACAATTAGGATTCCTCAGTCCATCATCAGTCCTCTAAGTCTTTAACAGCATAATAACACGTTATTCGAACTTGACAGAAACATACCGCACGTAACAGGGCAAGCTTCATTTTGAATTACAGGTCGTGGGTCAGCAGTTTCGGCAATAAAACAATAACCATGAATGATAAGTCAAATTCGAGTTAAGATAGTTGAGCTTTGGTTGCAATGAAAATAAAATTATTATGATGATTAACTCGTTTGTCTCAGCAGACATCTAGTGAAATTGCATTTCGTCATTTTGATTATATTTCTAAGCATTTGAGCATAAGCATCTAAGCCACTTTTGCGTTTGGATAACTTGCGAATTTGATAGGCTGCATTTCAGTCGATTCTAGATGCTATTTGATGTAGCTAACTCCATTTTCGCCTGTTTGGAAAATTCTGGTATCAAACATTTCACGCAGTTTTTGCTCATTTAAGGTCGGTTGTTGAGGCAGTTTGGAACTAAAGTAGAAGCATATCTAGAAGCATAGAGCAAGCATAGATGAAGCATATGAGACTGAGTAGAAATAACCATGCTCTATCAGGTTTCATTACATTGGCTGCGTTTATCGTGATCGAGCATGGTTATTTCTACTCAGTCTCATATGCTTCATCTATGCTTGCTCTATGCTTCTAGATATGCTTCTACTGTACTTCCAAACTGCCTCAACAACCGACCTTTACTCAAGGTAAATTAGTAAATGTACAAAGAGATACTTTTAGCTGTTGTTAATATTTATCAAACAGTGTTTGAAATGGAAATGGTAAGCAATTAGAATCGAAAAGAAAACATGTGACGCCAACAATCTGAAAGTAAAGAAATTTTGATCGGAATTGCTTACAAAGACACAAGACTCATTAATCGCAAGTAATTGCATTTTGCAAGTGATTGGCATAGTTATGTGTCTTAGCAACAGATCGTGAGAGTGGTTTGGGCTTGACATCTAATCTGCTTTGATTTATGCCCACTTGTCACAACGTAAATGTGAAACGGGTTTGACCACGGTCAAATATCATTCAGGGTTGCGAAATATGGGCAACAAGTATAAACCCACGACTCATATAGTAGATGACCGGTCATTTATTGTATTTAGTGTCCATCCTCAACCAGAAAAACGTTGGTGATTCTCCTTAGGCATTATATAACTAAGGGGGATTAACTCTTTTTTTGTGGATGCTCACTTTTTCTCTGGTTCAATTCAGGATAGCTTGTCTCATGCCATTGTGCATCAATACCCGTGACTTAGACATGTGCATTAAGGGGCCCTCTACTTGAATAAAAAAGCCAATTAAACGACGACCACTAACACCTTCAAGCATGCAAATATACATCGGATGAAGAAGGCTCGATGCTGCTTTGAAAGCTCGCAGATCTTTAAGAACACGTCGAGCGAGATTTTCGAAGATGATCCTTGTACAATTATGTGTTTTCAGGTCAGCTCGCACTCTTTTTTTGTGTGGGTTTTGGACAAGCGATGCATACAAAATTTGGCAAAAAAATTTCTGTTCCAATCTAGGAGCGCTTTGTCCTCACAAAACATCATTTGAAAGAACTTAGATTCTATCGCAAACTAATGTTACTTTGAGATAATTGAAATGGCTGAAAACCTCGCGGTAGAGAAAATCTGGATTTTGCGAAATCGTTTGACAACCTACGTGTAGATTATTGCTTGAATAAATGACTAGGTTTTTCAAATGGTTTTTCACTGGGCAATTGCCGGACTTGACTCAAAAAACGGTTGAAAATGTCCAATATTCCTCAGCTCAAAATATCGTATGCCATGAAAAGCACAACCTTTGGAAAAAGGGCAAAATGTCATATCATACAACTTGCAATATAGGTGTGAAAGATAATCGAAGCTTAGTGTTTGCGTTTTCAAATGCATTCATGTTCTCACCCTTCTCAATGCTGGCATTCTTGGGGAGCTTTTAATATTCGAAGTCAAAGTAAAATCAAAGTGTGATGACAATCTGAAAACAGATTGTTGAAAAAAATCATTCTGGAGTTTGCGTCCTCTTCACAATCCCTATCAGCAGAGCTCAGCAAAATTGTTAATTTTTTTGCAAAAGTATGTCATAAAATGTTGTAAATATTGACTAAATATGTTACAAATATCCAGGGACCTTCCAGTTACCTGCTGTAGAGTCCTGGCTTAACTTAACCAAGTCTATCCGAGTTGGTCGGTCTACTGCATAGGTACAAAACAATAGATTATGAAAGTCAAAGTTCAATAATAAGTTAAATAAAAAAAATTCAAACCAAATGGCAAAAGCGAAACTGCACCAATAGTCAGCTGGTTAGAACACCTATGAACTCAGTTCAAGCCACCTGGAAACTGAAGCATTTCCCTTGTCATCCTGGTTCAGTTCCCAAAGCCAAGCCATCGCTGCTAACTGGGATTCATAAGATCCAAGATGTTAGAACCTCTATGGGGAATAAATAACAAGCATGGCTGAAGTACATGTTCGATATTTCGCTTTTTTGGGGGTTGGAGGCGGATTTTCTACTACCGCTACAAGGAATGTGATTCCCTGCAAAGATAAATCATAAATAAAACAATTTAAACAATTAGTATTTACACGAAATTTGATCTATCAATCTGTACAACCCTTGAACAGTGGGTTGATCAGGAATAGTACTTAAAATTTTGTCCAATCCTGCCTTAAATGGTGCTTGTGTCTTCTAGATAAGATGTAACTCCCCAAAAATGAAGCACACGACAAAATTGGAAAATGTTCAAAATGTTTAAATACCCCAAAATACTGTATACTAAAACAATATGGGGTAAAAGGTCAAAAAAAATATAATATGCATTTGAATCAAGGCTAGTTCGAACAATGAAGTCCTCCTCTCTTCTTTATCGGGCTCCTTCATTGTTCAATTTGTTACCCATCATTAGTTTTCGTTGGGAATATGTAGGAGCTGATCCTGTAACAGCATTTAAGGCAGGATTGGACAAATTTTTAAACACCATTCCTGACCAACCCACTATACAAGGGTTGTATAGATCTGCCAACAGTAACTCATTGGTAGATCAAATTTCATATAAACATTAATTATTGAAACTATATTAATGATTTACTTTCTTTACAGGGAATCCCATTCCTTGTAGCGATATTGAAAAATCCGCCCCCCCCCAAAAAAAAGAACCAAAGTAGCATCGTGAGAAAGCCATCCCCTGATGAAAAAGGGATTTCATGTTCCAACAAGATCACAGCAGGCTGCGTCCTATTCCACTAAATTAGACAGTGTTCCACCTGACTAAAAAAACAGTTGAGCACTTGTTCCATTCTCCTTATTTGTGACTAAGTCTCGTGTCCAATCCAAGTTCTCACCGAACTACGTAGATCGAACACTACAAATATATTGAAAAAGCGGAAAAATGTCAAATTATATTTTCCGAAATATTTTTGAAATGGTCAAGTATGTCGAGAATAAGTTATTTTATTGTACCTTTTATTTCGTGCTGTATTTTTCAGAAGAGATATTACCGAGAGTCTGGTCAGTAAATAAAGTAGCCCTTGGAAAGGCTGTTTTTTGCTTGAGAAAATAGAAACAATACTTCACTAAGGACATCCTTCTCAATTCTATTCAAATAGATGGTTTTTAAAGATAAATGTAACCTTTTAAGTTCAACTTTCCCCAACCAGGGTGGCATTAACAGGACGTTTGAATATTGTTTTGAACATGAAATAAATGCAAAATAACTTAAAAGTCCTTCGATGTAAGTCTGTTTCCCCTTTACACACCACACGAATCATCTTCATTCGCTCTTTGGATGAAGATTGCCCACGTTGATGCCAACCTACTTGAGATGAAGCAAGAACAATTGAACAGACAAGAAGACATGAAGTAAGAAAGAATAAGGCTATTCCCATTCGTAGGAGATAAAAAAGAAGCGTTAATTCCAGTGCCAGCCAGTCAAATGGCGTGCATGGCAAATTAAATCCAATCCAATTATTCTTTAAGCTAAAGGTTCGCTTGAAATAAACCTCGTGCTAATGGGAGTTCTTACGAATGCAAGTGGTTGCATCTCTTCCGTATTACGTGCAATTTCCCGCCCATTTCCCAGGGATTTAGCGACGCCATTTTTCAATTGAGAGTGCATAATTGCTCTCGATAAATGACAAAAACTATCTCTGGGCAGCAGATTTATTTAAATGTGCATCTGCATTTGGTAATTTGGTATGAAGGCATTTCTGGACAGTTTCGGACACCTTTGGATATTTGTTCACCCACTTTCGATCTCCTGAAATCGGCCACCCGGACCAAATATCCGGATTATCCGGACCATATCCCGGACTAAATATGCGCGAACGTAAAATTCGACTAAAAGAAGGCTTAACCGAAACCGAGCGTAGCTACCTACAAAATAAGACAATAATTCACCTTAAATTTTCCAATTTTCTATTCACATAACCATGGTGCGGGAAAAAGGAAGGGAAATGGCAAAATGCATTATTGTTTGAAATCGGAAATAACTCTATATCAGTGTTTTTTTGAACAAAATAACACCTTAAAAATTTGCCTCGCGGTAAACTTTCCTTTAACAAGAAATTTGGACGATATACCGGTACAGTTTTTTAGGTTGCTGCAGATTTTTCACTTTTCGTTCCTGGTTGTGTGTTCCATGTTTTCTTTTTGTTGTTGAACACGAACTTGATGGAGCGGTCGATATTTGTTTCTTTTCATTCCAATGAGTTGAGAAGGATAAGTAATAGAGGCTAATCTTTAAAGTGACAGGTTAAAAGTAGGCAAAAATGACACTTAAGTGAATAGTTAGTGGGTCACAAATATCTCTTTTCTAAAGTTATCCAGTTCAACAAATTTCATATCACTTTTGATTCAAAGCAAAGTAATCTATTTTGTCAACGTGTATCAAATCTATATGGACAGTTGTTTTGTGTTTTCTGGTTGCTAAACAAAAGTCAGTGCATCATTCAAGTATGTTACATTCGTGCAATGACTGTCCCTTATTCAAAGCATGTTTTGCAAGGCTCCTAGTAAGTTATTTGACTACCAATTCACATGATGAGTGAATTTGTATATCAATTACGAAACCTTGAGTATTGGCTTGTGGCATTGAATTACCTCAAAGTCAACCCACGGCTACAACTCAATAACCCATTAACAAACTCGCACTTGGCAAGATTCAAAAGAGGGATCAAGTCATTTGGCTAAGCAATGGCGGCAATTCTCGGGTATCTAACAATTCTTTTACCAAGTCATGTTACTACACGGATCCACTTTGAGTACAATGGGGACGTACCACGAGCTCATCATCTATTTACGATGATGGCCTTCCAACCCGGACGGAAATTCCAATCCTGATGATTAACATCACCCATGATGATTTTTACTTTTTCATGTCAACGGGGAACAATGGGTAATACACCACACCAAGGACTGTAGCGCAAGAGTATGAGGATATCCTTGGGTAATGGGATCGAGAGACCATTTTGAAACAAAAGAACAGCTCTTTTTTCGCCTCTAAATGAACGGAAAGCGGAGCCTGTTTCTCACTCAACCGTACTTCTATGTCTTCTGTAAATTAACTTTTAACAAATAAGACCACCTGTTCTGACGGAGATAGGGATAAAAATTGAATCTTGGGTCTTGGAAAGCATATATAAATCTGCTAATTCATGTTCTCCCTTAACCGGAATGACTCTGCGTAAAGATTCTAAATTTTCAAGCAAACTAGACCCCAAAAGCACAAGATTCGAGAGAATGCGCAAGATATGGAGACCTTGTAGCGCCTAATCCAGATAGTAATCCAGATAGACGATTCAAAAGTTCATAAATTTATTCATAATCAGATTTCTAACGGTTCCAGAAATCCCACAAAAAAAAAAATCAGGAGACGATTAGACATTTCCCATCGTTAAATTCTATTTGTGAATTCTTGAAACGAAACTCAGGGTGATTGAACAATTACTCTAAAAGTTAGTTCGGGATTGGGACTTTCTTGTTTGAGCCTTTCAATTCAATTTACCCATCTTTGACGTTGGATAATATTAAAAAAGAAAACCATCCAAAAGAAATATCTAACAAATAAAAAGTAGCGAAAAGCTCTATGGGATAAAAAAATAGTGGGGTACATGGGCTTGCATTTCACAGATAATTTAAGCTTAATTATCTTTGATTTAGAGCATTATTATTTTGGAAACCATACGAAATACATGTCTAACAAGTTAAAATGACGAGAAACTGTAGAACAGGGGTCGACAACCGCTGTTGGGTCAGGGCGCACCAATTTGACTACATGTTGTCAAGGGCCCACCAAACAGACGTTGATTTATAAAGGGGCCCACAAATGAACGATCAAAGAGCTTTGGGCCCACGAGCACAGTACCATGGATGGCTAACGGGCCCATTATTTTGGACTTTCCCCATAGCGCCTGGGCTCACGAATGACCACCCTTGGGACAACATGTGGGCTGGGGCCCGCCGGTTGCCGACCCCTGCTGGAGGAGGTTTTGGCATTTAACAGATTGCTCAAGTTATTTTCTATTTCTTTGGCATTTTTAAACTACGTAAGATAAGAAGATGGCCAAATTTGTAACATTTGATAAAAAACGAGAAAGATACTGTTTCCCAACCAAGTGGAATAAACTGAAAGAACGACTAAATCCACTTGAAATTGGAGACGTTTGGATTATTTTTCTCATCGGCAAGCAAACACCACACACGGCATCATTTCTAGTTATAAGTTTGTAAGTTTTAAGCAAAACTTCGTTATTATAGGTATACAGTCCCAAGCCCCTGACTCAAGTTTAGTTATCCACAAACTAGTACGTTTCCATTTTCGCATTTTTGAGCCTTTAACACATATTTTTTGAGTTCATTTTTCCGAAGGAGCTTGCCCAATCAAAAAATGTTGGCCGCTCTGGTTTCAGAACTTGGTTCTCAATTGACGTTCACGATTCAATCGAAAAAAGCGACCTCAAGCGGCATTTATGGCATGACCTGTGGTGTAAAAAAGAGAAATTCCGAAAATACGCTCTTCACTCTGCTAAGTTTGAATGCCTCTGGTACATCCTCTGTGATTTGTAATTGGCAGCAGTTAACAGCAAATTGTTAGTTATTGTTTCAAAAAACAGTCTTAAATTTTAAGGACATCAAGATTTTTGCCTCGTTTTGAAGTTATTACACGTTTAAAACGTCAACTTCAGTTTCAAAATTAGTCATCCTCTACATATGAGGAAGGAGAAAAAAGGGAAAAGGAGAAGGCAAGTGGGGCCGTCAACCAAATCAGAGCGACCAATTTCAGACCTGTGTTGGGGAAGGTTTCAGACTAGTGGACTTTTAAACACCGTTGTGCCAAACCAATGCAATTTTGGTGCATTACAAGTACACAGCATTTGAAGTTAGAATAAATGGCTCTAGAATGAAACGAAAAGGAAACACCAAATACTGATAAAACTTGCATAAAAAGCGAAAGAAGTTACTACATAGACCGGGTCTCTTTCTTGTGTGTTCACACCACATTTTGAATCGTGAACGTCATGTGGCCAACTAGCATTTTTTCAAGGGCAAAAACATTGCAGAATGTTGATTAGCATCGCTCAGATTTTTAGCATTTTTCTAGCATTATTTGACAGGCTCTAGAATAAAAAATTGCATAGCATTTCAGCATTATTCTAGCACTTTTTGGAAAAAACATCCAATTTTGGGCTTCAAAGACCGCTGATTTTGACAGCTGAATTCACCTACGCTCCCTGACTTCAATGAAGATAAATTGGAAGATTTGTGATCTTATTTTCAAGTTGGTTCTACAGTACAGCTAACCAAATTTCTGTTTACAGGCTTTGTCTAGACAACTTGAGAAGGGGCACAAAGCATCACTTGTCTCAAAAAACATTAGATTTGTGATTGAACTACAACACCAACTACAGAAAAACAGCTTTTTAAAATTAGAATGGATAAATCATTGTTTCTGTGAAAAAACGGATCAAAAAGGGCTACTAACCAAAACCATTTTTGTTAAAAGAGGACTTTTTTGAAATGAAAAGTAGCTGATCACAAAATTCTTAACATGCAAATTTCACTTTGTAATTTAAAGTGTTGATTTTTTGATGTTGGGAGATTACAAATTAAAAAAAAAGGAAAATAAGTTGCAAAGGTTTCTGAACCAAGAAATATTCAACTTTCGTGGAAATAGTCATTAAAATGCATATTTGCTTTTGGTTTTCATAGAGGCATAAGTGACATTGAAACAAAAAAGCGCTTTCGGTACATCACTAGTTTCAATTTAATCGTAGTAAATTTGAAGAAAGCGTTTAAAACATAATGTTTGGTTTCTTACAAACCTTAAACTATTCATGAAAATAAGTTTTTATAATTGTCATCTTAAATAAGTGCTGCATGGCTAGCCAATTGTTTTGTTTTGCTCTTTATGATTCATTTCACAATCAATGCATTATGAATCTTTGAAGGCAAAGTTTTAAACTAGTTTTGACAAGTAGCAGAAAAATATATTTTGTGTCGATTTCGGCAAAATTAAAGTCAAAATATAGATTCAAATATTCATTAATGGGCACAATAGCCACTGTTGTCCCTTTTTTGTAATAGAAAAGGTAGCATTTTCCTAGCATTTTCCATTTTCCAACTAGCATTTTTCTAGCATTGATTTGACTTTAACTAGCATCGTCGCTCCAAATGAAGTTGGCCACCCTGGTTCTCAATACAAAATCAAAACAAACCTTTTCGGTTCGAACCACAGACCATATGTGGTTCGAACACTTTGATCGCATGGACCAAAGAGAAACATTTGTGGTGGGGTGATCAAAATGAAACCATGGTTAAATCTCGAATCGAAAAAGAGCCTTGATCCGCTGCGTCAAACTTGATGTCCAAAAGTTTTTTTTTTCCTGCCCACACGCTACCCTTTATCTTAGGCGTTTTTCCAGTTGACACCGAACTCGAATAACCCATCTGATACGACAAAGGATTTATTCACCTCTACTTATGCATCCCAAAGTGTCCAATGGATCAATAATAACCTGGATTGGACAATTTTGCAGTCTCGTGATTGCCCAAGAAACTCATTCAAAGAGAGAGAAGCGCCCTCAATGATTAAGCGGTGGCCCAAATGGAAGCCGTGCCCTCCGTTAATCCATCCCACCAGTGGCCCGATGCCAATCCGCCCAATTCGAGTCGATGTCCAAGTTGCGGATGGACTTGGGAGTCGAGCCAATTCCCCAGTGTTTCCGCTTTACATTCACACGTACGGCAACATCAACGCATTTGTCAAGATCGCCTCGAAACCGATTCGGAATGCTCGGTTCATTCGTCGGATCGAAGCGATATCGAAGTGTCTTCGGGCGAAGACATCCCCCCGAGCATCACCATCCCCCAATATCCGTGGAAGTCCAAAGCGGCTCAAACGTACCAATCCGAGGAAGAAGAAGAAGAAGATGACGAGATGCCGCAGGAGTGCGATAATTGCGGGCGCGAATTCGATGACGAGCCGCGCTTCAAAGATCACGTCTTGTATTGTCCGAAACGCTACAAGTGCGTTTTGTGTCCTTGTCCGCCATTAACGTGGGAGGTCTTTCAAACGCACGTCTTGTCACACCCGCCGGAAGAGCCAGACCGGAAATCGGGTTCGCACCCGCGACCGAATTCCCGATCAACCAAACGCAAAGGTAAAGTAGACTTGCTTCGTGACTTTTCGAGAGAATGCTGAAAATGGTTCATTTCCAGGTGGGGAAACGTCGACGGTGTCAAAGAAAATCAAATCCAAGGCCAATCTTGACAGTTCAGATCTGCGTGAGAGTGAAACTGAATGTCAACCGCCAGCAACCATGAATAATCGAGTGTATGACAATACTGGCCAATGCGTTCAAGAAGACGAGGCATCCAATGTGACGAGGTCAAAAGCGAGTGAGGTGTCGGATCCACCTGTAGAAGTGAACAACCCTGGCCAATCTTCGTTCGGCACCCAATCTGAAACTTTGGCGGATACCTCCAAGTCCGAGTTGACTTCGTTGGTATCCGAGCCGGTCAATCAACCGGATATGTTGGGGTCGAATTCGGCCCAAGTCCATCATGGTCCCTCCGATCCTACTCGAGAGTCGTATTCTTTCCATGGTCCCATGGGTTGAAATGGATTCATCACTTAATGAAGAAGTCCAACCAAATATCCATTATATGTTTGTTTATAGCTTGCATCCGTTTACTGTACTCTCGGATAAGGTTCAACCCTTCGACCGATTTATGTTAAAAAAATTATGTCAAACATTCCCAAAACCTTTCAAAATTATTTATGAGCTATCACGCACTTACTTTTTTGTGCAGTAATTTTTCATAATATTTGAGCAAGCTATCAAATTCCCATTTCACCCAAATGAAATTCGGTTCGGATCCTGATTCAATCATAAATTTGGAAGTATATTTAAGAAGGACATTTACTTTAATTCCATTAGTATGCCCAAAAGAATATACTAATAACAGCTCAGCGTATATATTCCCAAGAAGATTCACCTTTGGAGTGTTTTATATATTGCTCATGCATGTTGCTGTTTTCTGCTCTCCTTTCCTAATGTTTCCACTTGTAATAATCCTTTCCTCTATTTTAAGACTTTTCCGTTAAAATAAGCAATTTTCAACATTCATCATTCATGGTGTTAAACATTTAGATATACTTATATTTTGAGCTATTTTGTCGAAGTTAGTAAATGACAAGGTTCGTATTTATGTTGCGAGATAATGTACTTCGTCTACTTTTTTTGTTTTTGACTCTCTTGAGCTTTGTTAAAAATTGAGTATTTTTTTGAGCCAAAATAACCATGGTTAGGACCTCTAAAGGTTCAAAGAACCGAGAAAATATCAGCAAAGACCTTTTTTTGCCAGACCCATCTTACGTTGATTTTCAGCATGGTTGCCGGGGCAAGATTTACGATGGTAGTTTTTGGCAAAATCTGAAGTCCTTTTCCTTGACGATTATCTTCTTTTGAGAGCCATCATTTAGTTTACAGGGTTGTTTTAATTTAGAGTCCCAAAAACTTTGATGACAAATTGCGACAAAAGGAAACGATCCAAACTTAAGGTCCAAATACATGTAAAAATAAAGGTGTATACCCAACTCTTTGTTTTTATGGTCTTATAAACATCGACAATATTAGTTCTTCTAATTGGCACTCAAAGTAAGGATAATTTTTTATAAAAGAGCGTGCGTACCTTGAGCGAGGGAGCCGTTCTTCAATGCAAAATCTTGATTTTATAACGGGTCAATCAATTTCATTAATACTTTTCCTGAGTATACTTGAAACTGTTTTCTTCAAACTGGATTGCTAATATGTAATCATAAATTCTATGTGTCACAAAAGATTCTTGATTTAGTAGGGGACTCTAATTCGTGACAACCCTGTAAATGGCACCAATTTTTGAAAAATGATATTTTTCGAAAAAATGATAGTCATCAAAGAAACATGGTTGACATGTGTCCAAAAAGTGGCATCAAAGATTATGTCCTGGCAACCATGTTGGAAATCAACGCAAGATGGGTCTGGCAAAGCAAGGTCTTCGCTGATATTTTTATCGGTTCTACAGGTTCATGTTGCTAAAGAAAACTTGGCAATGATCTATTGCCAGTTTTAAATACCTCAATTCAAGATACGTGTGGTATCCAGACTATAGGTAAACTGGGCCTGTAATTCGTTAAATTGCACCATTTTTGGATTGCTGTCAAAAATCGAAATAAAGATTGAACTCTTGTGAGCAGATGTTATTTCACAAATTTTATTGTCACACAAACATGTTTGAAGCTATGATTTAATCAGACAAGGTATGTTGGGTGACCCCTGCACGTTTCCAAAAATGGTCCTTAAGAGCGAGAAACTCGTCAAAATTCAATATTTTGTAAATTTATGATGTTGCTCATACTCATATTTCTATGTTTGGTGAACATTTGTCCAGAAAAAATGATAAATTTCGATTTGAGACAACTTAGCTTTGAAAGATACATCATTTTTGTCATGTTGCTCGCTCTTGGCGCTTATTTTCTATAAATTTAGGGGTCAACCAAACTACCTTATCTAATCAAATCATAGCTTCGAACAAGTTTGCTTAGGAAAAACAATTGTTATATAACATCTGCTCATAAAAGATAAATCTTCAATTCATTTTTTTCATAAATCCAAAAATCGTGCATTTAAACGAGTTACTAGCCCAGTCTACCTCTAGTCTGGATATTCCTCGTAGCTTGACGTTCGAATAAATGCACCAAAGATGGGAAAAGTTTGTGCAAAAATGTCACTTAAAGTAGCTCGCATTGGCCATTTTTTGCTTCATCTTTTTCCAGGTTTTGAAAAGATACGGTGTCGTGTAAATTAAAAACAAGAATGAAAATCATAAAATAGTTGCTGATGTGGAGATTTACAGAAATGCCAACAAATTTCAGCCAAACTTGCGTTTTTTGGCGTCCTCATTTTTTTGGCTCTTTTGCGTTATCATTAGGGCTGAATATTTTAGGTTAACTTTTTGGGCAAATTATGACATAATTAGGTTGCCCAAAATTAAGTTTTAGGTTTTTTAGGTGGACTAAGTTGCACCTTTTACAAAGCCTTTTTTACTCTTCTACAGCAGTTTAATCTTTTACTCTCTTACTCTTGCAAAGGGTAAACCTGCTGTAGAACAATAAAAAAAGGCTAAGAGTACAAGCAGTTGAGCAGAGACAAGTAGTGAAAATTTTATTTGACAGTGGGGGGAAAGTGGCAGAAAATTGCAGTTAAGAAAAGTTTGTGGCAGTGAAATTGGTAAAGTGGCAGAATATAGCAGAAAGTGGTAGGGCAAGCAAAATAATTCGACCAAAAAACGAGATCGAAAATTTTCGACCTTTGAAAAGAAATCGAAAACTTTCGCCCTAAAAAACGAGATGAAATGCTTGCAAACGAGAAAATTTTTGCTCAAACGTAACAGAATATGACTTCTAAAATGGCAGTGAGCGCTCGTAATCGGCAGTATTTCCCACAACTTTTGGCAATGTCGGCCTGAAACCACCTGGTAACGCTGATTCGGCATGTTAATGGGATAAAAACGTTGTGGCTCCTAGAGCACTATTATAAAATTTCATTATAGTGCTCTAGTGGCTCTCACTCCTCTTGTTTCTTCCGTTGTTACTTTGTTTTGCTTTTTAAAGACACTGGGATTAGGAATCTTTTTGTGAAAATGACTTTAGGATCAGAAATAAGTTGATATCAGGTTGAAAACTTAGTTTTAGGTAAAACTTGTCCAAAAAAGGCGTTTTAGGTTAAAACCTAGGTTTTTAGGTAAAACCTAAATTATTCAGCCCTAGTTATCATATTAAGCTTTGTTCCAAAGATTTATCTTATTCTCATCAATCTGAAATGCATTCAAAGACGAATTTGCTCCTAGATTTCCAGGTTTTTTTCTTATTTCTTTCTTAAACGACCCTGTGAGGTCAAATTACTACAAGTACATTTTGAATAGTCATCCTATTTTGTCTAGCAAACCAGTGGATCCATACTTGATAAAAGATAGTAGATGGTCGAGTGAATGATCTTTGCACAAGAGAACAAGGTGGTGAAGGTGGAGCAGGTAGAGGGGAATTTTTCGACTTTATTGAATTTCCATTGTTGCCAAATCTCATTAGTTATGATTTGGCACCATCCGTGTGGCACCATCGTCCAGTATCATCACAAGTAGCAGTAGCAGCTGTACTAGCAAGAGGCCAACAGTCTGGCAGAGATCCCAGGAATCACGCACAACCAAGGATCTGCCCTTCATTTAACATTAAGGTGATGGTGAACACAGTATAGATAGTTAGATATATAGATAGATGGATGGATGGTACATGTGAGGGATCCACCTTTCATTGCCAGTGTTCTTCAAATCGTCCCGTTACACCATCACACCACCCGCAAGTGCTTGCACGTAGAGCCAGCCGTGTTAAAGCTTCTGGAAGTATGTAGTTGAGGAAAAAATCGTGACAAGTCAAGCTTTATCTCATGTTTATTGGATTGGAGCAAAAAAACACATGATTGAAGCAAGCTCAAAGGGTTCGTCTCTTCATTTCAATCATTCCAGGAGAGTAAAACCTTGTTGTGAAGCCAAGAAAGCACTTCTCGAATATTTTGCAAATATATTTTGCCTTTTAAATGTTTTTGATAATTTGTCAAATGTTTTTGATAAATGTTTTTGATAAGTTTTATAAATCTGCCAACAGTAACTCATTGGTAGATCAAGTTTCATATAAACGGTAATTTTTATAAACCATATTAATCTCTTTACAGGGAATTCCATTCCTTGTAGCGGTATAAAAAAATCCGCCCCCACCCACATAAAAAAAAGAAAAAAAAGAATAGTTTTGTAAAAGTCTAGAGGGTGAATTTCAACTTTACCAAGCGTTGTCTTCGACACCAAATCTCCTCTGTTCAAAACATATTGGCCATGAGTCTTGATATTGAAAAAATAAAAGTATTTTTTGGTCTATTACGTTTTGAAGACATGCGCTTTATGTTTGCCTTTGTTTTAGTAGCCCAGGTTTTTCATTACATAAACCACAATTTTCCACATAAGATTCAAGTTTTTACTTTTTTCATTATTCAGCATTTTTGCTTCAGGTACACTTTGATTTTTTATATTCATAAATAAGTTAGCCGAGTTGGCGAAACTTGGTTTCTCGTCGTTTCCAGAGTTATATGGGTTGATTAGCTCACTACAAAAGACGCTCGTGTGCTTAGTAAACTAGAGTGCTCTATAGTAAACGAGAATTAACTTTCTAGAACTTGTGGAAAGGGCAACTTTTTTTCTAAAATCATGGAACATCGCCGCATATAGCACAGTTGCAAGTTGTTTTTCAGGGTAAATTATGCTTACTCGATCTCTCTTGACTACTTCCTTTTAACTATGCCCATTTTGATATGAAAAGGAAGAAACCTTTTCCTGCTTATCATTGTTCCAAAACGCATACATGCTCCAAGGCCAATTTCATTCAATTTGATTTTGTTTCAACATTAGCAACAGTACGTATTAGCTCACATGTTGACGTTTGCTTGAGAAAATTAAGAGTATACTCAAGTTCCGCCAGATTAGTGGGTCTCATGTGTACTCTTAAGTCATTTACTTCAAACAACGGACGACCAAGTAGTAAATTCAAGGGCCATTAATCTGATTCAAATTTGCAAAGTATGGGTGTTGTAGGAATGTCAATTGTTTTTTTTCGGACACCTCATGTATTAAACGGATAAGTTGAAGTATAAATGGCGAAAAAGGTACATTAAAAGTGAGGGAAAAGGGTATTTGGACATTTAGGCAGATTTGTTTGCTGGTCCTTTTGACAAAACTTGTGGTGATCAGTGTTACACAGAATAATCCAAACTGTCTTTAGCAAAAGCACAAGATTCAAGATTGAGCTCATTGAACTCTTGAGGTCAAAGTCAAACTGACCTTCTAGTTAGCTCAAAACATAAATCCCACAACACTACGTTGTGGTACCAGCATCAAACAAACAGCTTTCCAAAATGTCCAAATAAAGATTTTTCAATCAATCATGCAAAATCAATGACTCCACTGACCTAACTGGAGTGACATTTCTGTCTATATAGAACTGTAGATATGACACGTCAATGCTCAAATTGTTGACAATTAACATTTTTGCGGAAACAGCAACAATAGATTGTTTTCAATTTGTCAATTTTCAGTGTTTTTTTTTTGACATCTCAATATTGGCAAGCGCAAAACAGCGTACACAATTTGGAGACTGATCAGTTGTAAGGTGTGAAACGTTTGACGTGACACTACGTCATACCAAAATAAAAGCTTGCTAAATAAATTTGCTTTTTACGCTAAAAATGCAGGGAACACAAACCCTGAAATTTCTGTTTGCTGTCTTTCCACTTATTCAATACTGTTGCTCAATTTGAGAGGCCAACTTCAACAAGCCAATACCTAACCGTTTTAGAGATTAAAAATGATTAGATGTAAACATTAATGGTTGACAAAGCTACATAGGGCAATTGAAGTGTGGCTTTGTTGTGCCTTTTTATGGAGCGAGAGCGTCAACATCAGCCACGGCTAACTCGCACTGTGCATGCACTCGAAAAGAGACAAAATTCGGCATTTCTCAAGCAAATGTGCCAAACTTGTAACGTAATTTCCTATTTGATGTAGCTAAACTATCACTACATTGCTAGAACAAGTCAATGCAACATATTTTGCACAATTTCTTGAATTATGCCAAGTTTTGTCTCTTTGCCAGTGCATGCACAGTGCGAGTTGGTCGTCCCACTTGTCGACGCTCTCGCTCCATGAAAAGGCACAACAAAGCCACACTTCAATTGTCCTATTTACATTGCAATTGAATTATTTTATGTCGAATTCCACAAAACCAATTGTAGAACATTTTTCAGCCTCCACATTTCGACATGTTTTAAAAATCCCAGAACTTACTTCTTTGTTAAAACATGAAAAATGGACTGACACTTTCATTGACTGAAATGAACTTTGGAGTAACCGTGTGAGCAAGATAAAGCGAGAGTGAGAGAGAGAAACTAGAACAACATTCTAGCAAAGCTATTAACATGAAAGAGCCTTTAATTGATTCTTTTTCCTTCTTTTCGCTCTTTCCTTCTGGTGTGACTTCATTTGAGAAGGTGACTCATTATGACGATTAGGCCTGATCATTAGATGCAAACAAAAAGTGTCTGTAGAGCTCTTGAAATTCACAAAAATGCTGATCAAAATGGAAGTAATTTGTTTCTGATGAATTGCCAGTGAAAGCATATCGTAAGTGCCTATTTACATTTTATAGTTTTTTAGGTTGATGCTCCCTGATTCTATCTAAAGACCATAAATATTGTCAGAGACATGAGAGGTTTTGATTGAAGCATCAGAAACATTTTACAAACGACTATTCTTTCCAACGAAAAGTATTTCTATTATTTATTTATTATTATTTTTTTGGGGGGACAGATTTTTTAATACCGCTACAAGGAATGGGATTCCCTGTATAGAGAGTTAATGATTAATATAATTTATAAAATTACCGTTTATATGAAATTTGTTCTACCAACGAGTTACTGTTGGCAGATCTGTACAACCCTTGAATAATGGGTTGGTCAGGAATAGTATTTAAAAATTTGTCCAATCCTGCCTTAAATGCTGTTAGAGGATCAGATTCAAATTATAGAAATATACTTATTCTTTGAATTTGTTAATAGAAATAATAGTCTTAAATGTCTACAATTACATGTTTTCGCAATAGTCCTGTGCTGAAACTGTAGCTTGGATGCGGCAAATGATGAGATCTGAAATGTGCAAAAATATGTACTTCAATCCTGCTCATCTCTGAAATTTTCTAGTGTCTCTAGTTTTATATGATCAATCAAACTAGCTATCAAGATTGTTTAAAGTCATTGGGATTGAAAAAAGCCTCCCCTTGATGTTTTTATGGACAAACTAAGGGAAGGAGGGGAGGGGATGTGGCGTAGTGGTTAGCCCAACTTACTGGCAAGGTCCTAGGTTTGATTCTTCCCCTGACCTTTCCCGACAGAAAGATTTTTCAACATGATACGACAGATAGAGAACAAAATCCTGATCTCAAACTACAAACTAAACAACGGAATCACAATGGCAATGAATATGCGTAAAAGGCCATTCCCTGACCCAATATCTTTCTTTGTATAAATGGGTTTATAAAACATAAAAAGGGTTGTCAACGAATTGATTGCAACGTAAAACGCGATCAGATCCAGCACGTTTTTCTTAAAACACTTCCCACATGCATCAAAATGCAAGTAAACGTTTGTTGCGCCAAATTTCCAGCCCTTTTGATGATGCTTAATGGGATGAGTAAAACCAAAAATAAAACCACTAAATTAGTCCAGGATATACTACTTAAGAAACGTGAGAGTGAGTGAGTGACAGAGACATACGTTCTGAGCGGAATGAAGAAGAAGTAAAGGTAAAGAGGTAGAAAGTACACAAATCCAAACGTCACGGTCGCATTCCATCCGTAAATAAATCATTCGAACAACTCTTTTTCCACTGAAGAGCAGATCCAAAGAAGTACCGAAACAGGAATGATGTCAGGGATGACTCGGATGCCTTAGTGTGTGTATTCGTAAGTGTCTAAATCCAGATCCATTTATGAATTAATTGGCGTTAACTCAAACTAAAAACGGTGCAATGATTGCCTAAGCAGCAAAAGTATCTGCTTCGACAAGGAGCAGAAATAACTTGTCGAGCAATTTTCATGGTGGTGGATTGACACTAAAAGAATAAATCCATTTCCATGGTTTTGTTCAGGTATGATTATTTAAACATTGTAGCTTTTGATCTCCGGGTTTTTTTCACTTGTCTAGATAAATCTATCCAATTTGTGTTCAAGCTTGAGAGAAATGTGTAGATTTTGTCCTTACGGGTACTCATTCACTCCAAGTCATTGCTTTATCTTCCACAGTCAGGGTGGGCATTTGTTTTTTTGACATTTTGTCCACCCCTGTCCAAAAGGTGTCCAAAAGTGTCCAAAAATAAGGCTGTCCAAAAATGGGAGTGTCCAAAAGTGGCCAAAAATAGTAATTCGAAAAATAATGGTTAAAAACATTCTACAAACTTTCTCTCCAAAATAACTGTCACTTGACGAAATCTAAGCAAGAATAAGTCAATTCAGCATAAGAAATTTACACTTAATACATTAAACGAGCCAATTACTTGAAGGCCAAACTAGACATTTGAACTTTCCACTCTTTTCATTTGACCACCGAGCATCGTCCAAAATGTGGGAAAGAATGATCGACTGAAGGAATGAACGAACAAACGAATGTGAGACTGGGACTACTAATAACACGCTCACACCACACTTCATGTTAAACATGGTATGCGAGTACATTTTATAGCTGATTGTGTCTTGATTTGTGACAAGAGAAGGTTACTTAGTATTTTGATTTATATTCCAAAGTTTATCATTGTTGCAAGTGTTTCCCATCCAAGAGGCAAGAAGTCTTTTGACCTGACTGTCCAAAAAATGTTAACTATAATAAAGCACACTCAAACTGATATCAGATTGCAGTGTGGGTATTATAATGCTTTTGCCAAAGAATTAAAGTAGTGTTGTTTTACTATTAAAAAAGACAAGACTCTTGTTTACAGATGAGGAAATGAAATGTCAATCTTGAAACATTTTGAACAGTTACACACATTTTACCATATTGTATAAACAAAACATTTATCTTTTTAACAATTTATTAACAAGTTATCATGGCAAAGTTTATTTCTCCAAATAATGTTCCCATTAATAGAACAATTTTTGTTAAAATACACAACCATGCATTCTTTAGAATTCAATTACTTATGTAGTGTAACTGGTTTTTCGTCTGATTTGTACAACATTCTGTTACGTTTGTTGGACTTTTGGACACTTATGGACATCTTTTGGGGATTTTTGGACACCCTCTGGGGATTTTTGGACACCTTCTGGGTATTTTTGGACACCTTCTGGGTATTTTTGGACACTTTTGGACACTTTTGGACACTTTTGGACACTTTTGGACACTTTTGGACACTAGGGTGTCCAAAATGCTCTCGATGTCGAAAAATGCCCACCCTGATTACTGTTGGACCAGTTGTGGAAATACATCTGCAGCCGTCCTTAGATGCGTCGAAATTAAAATTATCATTGGCCGCTATTTGAATCCTTGTAACAAATGATTTCACGTTTGTTGATTGTACTTTCCACTTCAGCACTAATGATGTGAATTGTTTCAATTATCACAATCACACATACCTAAATCAAACAACTAGTTACTCCGATTTGGTACTATGAATATGCTTTTGACAAATATGCCTTACTGACAGCTTTGTTGTAAAGAAGAGGGTTATTTTCCTCAAACTTGCCTCTTTGATTTTGTGGAAAATTGTACCAAACCAAATATGATATACTGTATGTAAGGGAAAAGACGCAATCCCAAATGAATCAAATTATTGCTTTGTAAATGTACATCCAAGCATGAACTCGTCACCAACTGAAGTACAATGTGTGAATTCTAAATACGATATACGCCAGTTTACTATTTGAAGCTAAAAGGTCTAGGAATGAAGCAAATACACAATGTGTGTAAGAAATGAAAGAATTCATTTGATGCAAAGAAATTGTTTTTCTGCACTTGCTTCAATTTTCCAGATGAGATTTCAAGCTCAAATAAGATGAATTCAGAACTAGAGCGGCAAGAAAATATGCCACGAAAGCTTTCATCAGATCAGTCTTTGCCAAGGTTTACGAAAAGATCCATTTTAAGATGCTTTGGGTAGGGTCCACTAGCTGGGGTTCAATTACATAATTGCTGATTCTCCCGGGGGAAAAGAAACTTGAACTTTTTATGCACTTTATGAATCATGATTGTTGTTCTTCAAAACCCTGTTCATTCCTTACACTGGTTCAGGGAGGAAATGAAGGTCTAAACTGCTCATGAAAATAAGTACATCAAACTGTTTTTCACTAAAAATGACTTTGGCCTCTGACCTATATTTAATTATTTCAAGCGAAACGCTTCCAAACTATGACGTCATTTGTGACTGGAGAAATATGATTTGGTACAAGAACGCACATCTTGCTCAGCTGCAGAGTCATCCATCTCATTGAGTGTAAAGTGTGAAGCCTTATCGCATCGCTTGTATCCTTAAACACCTTCATTACCGAGTGTTGCAAAGGTCAATATAGGATTGACATTCATTTATGAATCGATGCCAGAGAGGGCATGTCAGTAGAGGATCGCTCGCCACGTAATTGCTCTTCAAACTAATGGAATTGAGTGCTGGTAACAATGATAAGTGGCTTCGTGACAAGAAGTAAATGGCCGCTTTGTTTACAACACAAGGCCTTTGACTTGAATCTAATTTAGGTTGCTCTGCTATTTTTGCAAACTAAGGAAAAACAAATAGAAGAAACCTTATGGTGTTTAAAAACGTGCTTTGCACATTTCTTCCAAGACCCCATGAGCGAAGAATCATCTTCTCAATTAGTTTTGAGCCGCATTTTTTTTTTTGTTGGAAAAAAGCTTTCCTTTTCGGGGACGATTGGGTCAAGGCAAAGATCTGGGATCGGCAAACAGTGGGCCCAAAAGCCATGGGGAAAGTTCAACATAGTGGGTCATCATCCATGGTACTGTACTTGTGGGCCCAAAACTGTTTGATCGTTAATTTTTGGGCCCCTGAACCTCCCACAGTCTGTTTGGTGGGCCCCTGACAACACCTAATCGAATTTGGTGGGCCTTGACCCAAAAACGATTGCTGACCCATGACACACATCCATACTCAAGATTAGTAAAAACAAAATCAGTTTTTACTGAATGAGGGAATTGAAGAAGGAGCAACTCTTTAGAGCAAGAGAATATGACCAAAACTATCTTCAGGTTCAAATGACGATGGCTTTCATCATTCAAAAATTTCATCTCGTTTTATGGGGTAAAAATTTTCGATTTTTTTAAGTCGAACAATTTTGATCTTGTTTCTAGGGTGAAAAATTTATATCTCCTTTTTCTAGGTCCTCGTTAGGAACTCGTTTTTTGGTCGAAAATATCCGATCTCGTTTTTTAGGTCAGACATTTCCAGTCTTCTTTTTAGGTCGACAATTTTGATCTCGTTTTTTTGGTCCAATTTTTTTGCTTGACCTTCCACTTTCTGCCATATTCTGCCACTTTACAAATTTCACTGCCACAAACTTTTCTTTACTGCCATTTTCTGTCACTTTCCCCACTGTCAAATAAAATTTTCACTGCCTCTGTCCCTGCTCAACTGCTTGTACTCAAGTTTGGTATAAAAAGCCTCTAAATGGCGTAATCTACAGTTCTATATACACAGAAATGTCACTCCCAAATTGTTCGTGATTCAACAAGCTTGCATTGTGTGTGCAATGGGATTGGACATTGAGCACAAGTAGTTACGTGGTTCAAAACTGGAATTTGCGATTTCAGGGAGTCAGTGGCGGATTTGCTCTCTCAATTGCTATACTCGAACAAGAGCAATAATGCATAAAGAATCAAGTCACCTAGCACCCTTGCTCCTGGACTGCTGAAATGAGCTCAAAACAAATCTCCACTGACCTAACTGATTGTAGAGTAATCTAGTCAACCTAAAAAACCTAAAAAGTAATTTTGGTCACCCTAATTATGTGATAATTTGCCCGAAAAGTTGACCTAAGATATTCAGCCCTAATGATAAATCATCTGGTCCCGTGTTCTGCTGAAAGAAAGATCTGGAAAAAGGTGCTCTCACCATCATAAGGTTGACAAACCCTGAGAATTGTATCAAAGTTCAAGCAAGTACAAACCAAGAATAGAAATGGTGTCATGAACCCATTTAGACTGGCATTAAGTCTAAGCCTCTTTTCGACACACATTTTTTTCCATCTAGCGGTAGGAATGTGAACTAAAAATACATCATTCTTCGCTCAAAATCAGGGTGACCAATTTCGAGAAGTTATAAAAGATCAAAACTTGGATGTTTCTTTCAAACTTTGAACAATAGTCCCAGATAACTTGTTAAACAGCGCCATCATCAATTGTCAATGTCATTTTGACGTTCTAAACGGGTCTACAAAGTCAATTTTCCGGCGAAGATTAGTTGGGGAAAGAAAATTGGGCTCCCTGCTATAAGTCTGTCAAAGGCCCTCCCCTTCAATCGCGATTGGAGAGCTTAACGATCCCAAGTCCGTTGATCCCGGTTAACACCCAATGATACGAACTTCCTCATGGTTGTCAGAGAAGTGGATTGTGCGTTCTCTTATCTTGTTTAGCAATA
>CM021318.1:583939-596834 GCA_010645155.1 Tigriopus japonicus
AAAGAGGCTTAGAGGCATTAAGGGACTGTCGCACTCAACACAAAGTTCTTAGCAAAAGAGAAAAATCATTAGAAGCACTAAAGTGCACGTTTGATTACCCTTCTGAATTCTCATACATAAATAAAACTGAGTTCTAACCAAATATGATGATGATTCCATAATGTTTAAGATTTTCTTTCTACAGGACAGCAGTTAAAGTGATGGCAAATGCTTTCACATCCTGACGTCATACACGGGAACATATTCGGAAACCTGGTTCTCCTTGTAAAATCCAGGATCTTTAAGCAAAGTTCCAAAGGTCAAAGAAGTATTGGTGTTGGTCCATGAATCGGTTACAGAAAGCACCAACCACCGGAAAATCGCTTGAAGAAGGTGCTCATATTTAAAGATGATAATAATGACTCTTGACATCGAACATTGAAATATTGAAAAAAAATGACCTTCATCTTGATTGCACCAGGTCCTTGGCCAGAATCAATTTGAAATTATCGTTCCACTTTTTGGAACTCATATCCTGTGCATGAATGGATTCATCGACATGGATCTGATTTACAAATAGGATGTCAGCAGAACAACATCTCATATGAAACAAAACGATTTCCGTCACTTGAACGCCAAAAGAGTCGGAACAAGCTCGCGTCTTCCCAATTCCCCAATTTGACTTCAGTGGTGAATTCTAAATGTCAACGGGGTAAGTAAAAACGGCTTTAAGACTTAAGATTTGAAATCATGTTGAGGAACCCGCTTTTGAGACGGAAATGATTTCCTCACCTTTCCTGGAAACCACTTCCGTACCTAAAGTCAAAAAAATATTTTTCGCCCTTGGTTGATACGGAAAGAGAAGAAAAACTTATAAATGTTCCTTAATCCTGCGCTTTGTCCATTTATGAGGCTCGTTCATTCTTGCATTTACAATTGAGATTCATACAGGAAGAGAAATTGATGAAGGCATCATTTTGAATATGTCAGAACATATTCCAGGAACTGTAAACTTGGAGAACGAATCGCTTCAGCCGAGAAAATGAGTCGCCAAACCATGTTTTTTTTGCAAGTTCAAAGCATTTCCGATCTTCAAAACGCCAAACACGATGAGTAAGGGTTTCGTAGAACCCCGTGTCTTTATGCGGGTGAGCCCCGCCCACTTTGGGTGTGGAAGCACATGCATGGCAGGTGTTTGGAATGGACTTGTAAAATTGGGTGGGGTGCAACGGAAGGCCAAAAATTGCAATAGAGGGCGGACCGTTTGTTTAGCCGTGAGTTTTGCTTTGTTATCTTAGTTGCGTATGATTTCTCAGAGCTCTTGAAAGTACAGTCGGGCTTCGATTTAAGGGTCTTTTTAATCTTTTTAACTCTAAAAATCAATAACTCTCGTCTGCTTCTGCTTCTCTCTCACCTCAGCAAGGGGCATAGTGTTTGAACTGTAAATGAGGCCGTGGAATATACAGTATACAAAGCCCTCCACGCTAACGTCTTTCCCTTGCTCTAGAAAAAAAAGTTCAAAACCTTTGCCACACACTCAAAGCCCCTCAAGGTTTTTGATATTGGTCATGCTTAATCTCTTGTTCAATCTGACCAGGTTCATCCCCTACCACGTGATAATCTTGAAAGATTTTGCTCGTAAAAGAACCCAAAATCCCTTGAATCTAAGCATTGAAAACTGCCTGAATTCATAAAATCTTGACCATTTATGTGTATTGCAAAATTGTTCAGCCCGGAAAAAAAATCCCTTAAATCGAGAAGTGTGGTTGCTTTGTATCCTTTGTAAAATCACTTTGATTGCGTAAAGTATCCACGAGATGGGATTTTGCCCTAAGGAAAAAATCTGAAATTAGTGATAGAAATGCAAATATTTCTTCATTCCATGACTTGCCTTCACTATGGATGGATGATATCAACCTTGGTTGTGAAGATTTCAGCTCTAAATGTTCAGCCCCATTTTTAGCAAAAAGGAGACAGAACAACACGTACATTTGGGCTTTAACTGTTAAATCTTGACCACTTTTCCAGATTAGTTCCCTTAACAGTGACCTCAACGACGTTTACTTTGACCTCTTCCACAAACATCGATCTTGAGTAAATCTGAAAAGCCCTAATTTCTTGACCCGATCTTTGGATCTTTGAATCCCACTGATTCCTGGTCAATTCGGATTCGCGATTTCAATTGCCACAAGTTTCAATGTCGTTACTAGTTTATTGGCTCAGAAATGTATAACAACCTTTATTTCTTATATCATCTAGTACGCCATTATTAGCGAGTGTGAATAGGGATGTTTCGGTAGTCTGAAAGTGGTTCTTTCTTCCGTCTTTACGTAGTACCTCTTATTACTCGATTAAGATAGTTGGTGGAAACACAACATCAGATTGACAAGTTCTTTCATAAAACGACAAATCCACAGAGAAGAGACGACTTTCGTTTTCGGGGAGGCCCTCTAAATTTATGTGGGGACGGTGAATAATGTTAACAGGATCAAGTGGTTCTTGTAGGTAGTAGCAATTATTATAATTATTAGGATAATGGAAATGATGATGATAATAATAATGATAGTAGGAGTAATAGTAGTAGTGATATTACATGTCATACATCTATTATTATGCTGTTTATGATATTGATGTCGAAATGCTCGTTGGGATGAGTCTGATGGCCAGAACGTAGACGGGAACGTTAGAAAAAAGAGTTTTTGGGAAGTAAAATCGGGGCGGAACATATTAATCCAGCCAAGGGAAATTTATACCAATCTAGTGTGGATCTTGGAAAGTAGGAAAGTCATGAAAAGTAATGTAGATATTTGAAGATACTCCAGCCAGATATGAAAAGGTAAATCGGTGAAAATTGAGAGCTTTAAGAAGGACGATGAGCATCTCCTTTCCTGATCTTTTTTTTCAGGACCCAGTTACACTTTTTTTCAAGTTTGCTTCTCGGATCCAAAAAAACGGTCATCATTTGCACAATAAACAATTAGATGACTATCAAATGGGAGAAAGAAGTGGCATCGGGATTTTGGTTGTGAAACCAGTGAACTAGAGAAAGGACCTTAAAGAATTCCAAATTATGTCATTTTGACAAAGGCACTTGATGAATGTTATCGGGTCTTGAAAAAGATGCAATATTTCACGAACACGCACTAGATTGGATGAATAAAATTCGAATTTCCAACAGAAACAAAGTGTGTCAAAAGGAGGATCCCTTCAGTTTTCCATTATTCCCTAAATTTGTTTTAAAAAAAGTCAGTGTTTTCCAAATGGAAGTGTGAGGCAAAAGTACCGTCCATTGCGTCTTTAACATATTTTGGCGCAAGACAATGGTCTTAAATATTTAAAATCAAATTTCATGAAGGGAAGATCCTGGTAACAAAAGATGACGTTTTCCTTGGACAGGAAAGACCAAAAAATATTAATTGGACTGTTTTTTGCATTCAGATGACTTCCCAAGTTTATCATATATATATATATATATATATGACATATTTGTTGAGTCCCAGATAAAATTAGTCATTTTCTAAAAAGTACGCATTTTTTTCCGCAACAATCCCCAATTTTACCGTGATAAATGAATGTATTGTTGTGTCTTCATGGAAAAGTAAAGATTTAAAAAATACTGGCTGGAAAAATTTATCATTAATGTGCGTTTTTGAGAAAAATTCGAATTTTGACCACCTGAGCCAATGAGTTTTCTAACATTGCATCATTTATTATTCTAGACTCGGCAAAGAAAGAGGAGAGAAAGAAGCGACGAAAAGTCAAAATTGTTGGGAAAGTGGAGGGCAGGGTTTTGACGGTATGAAATGGAAATGTTATTTACACGTGAAAAAAATGAGGATTTTAAAGTATCTTTGGAAACAATTTCAGTCACCAGTCCAAGATTCGAAATTAATAGAAATTTAGTTTCACCAGGATAAGATTCATATTGTTTGTTGTTGACTTTATCTCTAGGAGGAAAAAAACGGTTTGATGACTGCACAATCAAATGAAATAAAAAATAACAGAATGATCACAAGCTCAGAATCCAGTCATTCAAGGGAATATGGAATTGGTTCAATGATGCAATTGGCGCCCAAGCACAGAAAATTGAGATCTTTGACTGGTTCGAATCAGTCGAACAGAAAAAGCCAAGTCAGAAAAGAAAAGATTTGCAATTTTGACAATAATTTTGCTATTATAAACTGTCATCTGTTAATGGCCCGTCTCAGTCCTGGTGGCTTTTGCTCTAGATAGGAATAGGAATTTCGTGTTTCATTTCTCGGCTAATAGTTGATTGAAAATCAGTTTGCAAATTTTGGCCACCCTCGCAACCTTCGAGTGTTATCTGATTAGTAACTAAAAGTTATCAAATCATAGGCTAACCAAGGTTTATTTTGGGTGACCAAAATGTAAATAGGAACGAATTGGTTGTTAACACAGGAACTAGGGAAACTGCAATATAATGTGTTTCATTTGCACAGGTTTTGGCATTGGTTATAGGAACATAGGTTCGATTGGGGTTGGCTTCTTAATTAAAGAATTAAGACTAAAGAGGGAGACTGAAAAATTGAAGATAAATTTTGACTTTTTCAAAGCGTTGGACTTTGTCCACCCATCAATGTTTGTCTGTCTTGGGGAAGTATCAATCAACGGCACAGTTGAGGTCTCTGAAGCGTCTCAGTCAAGTCATTGCGAGACATTGGGAGAAGGACTCTAGTGGGTCAGAACATCATGAAAGGTACGCCAATAATTGGGATGGTATACAAAGAACAACAATTTTCTCAACAACGAAATCACAATTTACTAGGATTGAGCTGCACGGAGGCGGGTTTCCGTAACCGGATCTGGCCAGGTTGGATTATGCTGGATTACTTTCAGACCATGATTTGGTAGGGATATGCCTTCTGTGTATATGCTTTCACAAGGTTAGTTCACCCCAACATTCTGAGTGGGCTTTGAAGATGGATGCGATGGCGCATTTCCATGGTTGAGAGGTCCTCCTGCCCCCACCCCAGTGGATGCAGCCAAGGAGGCGAGCTTTGATATGTGGTTTGTCATGTCCGGGGGAGGGTCTGACGATAACAAGACAGGTTGTGGGGGTAGGTGCATGTGGAATCCGGAGGGATCATTCGAGTCACTCTCGCCATTGGCCAGGGAGCTTTGAGGAGTGGAGGGCGTGTCAAGAGCGGACGAGGACATAAACTGATGTTGGTTGTGATACGGGTTGATGCCTGGCTGCGGGACTGACCCTGGGATCGAGTCCAAGGACGATTGGGGTGTGGGAATGCCGGAGGAATAGTTGTGAGGGGACGTCACCGGCGGAGTCAGGGATGTGGCAGGAATGTACTCAGGAGTGGAATTGTTGAACTTCAAGTGTTGCTTGATACTGCAGATGTCGTCCTCGTCCCATTCGAGTCCCAGATTTCCATGAGTTTGCTTGACGTGGGCTAGCATGGACGACTTGAATGCAAACTTTTTCCCACATTGCGAGCAAGGGTAGGGTTTTTCCTTTGTATGCGTTTTGACGTGGGCATCCAAATTACCTTTCTGAGTGAAGCGCTTATCACAGAATGAGCACAGATAGGGCTTCTCCCCTGTGTGGAGTCGGATGTGGGTGATGAGATTACATTTCTGAGAGAACCGCTTCTCACATACTTCACATGAGTACGGACGGTGGGATTTCAGATGCTCCTCCAAGCCTGTCTTGTCATCAAACTGGACCTCACACAAGTTGCAATACAGGTCTGGGTTAACCCCCGGTGGGCATGCCTTCTCTTCTCCACCCCCCTTGTCAGGGGGACGGTCATTGGCTAAAAAATGACTCGACGTGGGTGATGAACTCGAAGGAATTGTGTCCCCAGACGAGGACATTGAGGGAGGTGGCCGACCAAGACCCGGCGAATACAACCCAGGTGGGTATTGACCTTGTTGGTTGGGACTGGAGCTCCCGCCACCAATGCTGCCAGGATGACTTTGCGGTGGAGTCATATCAAAAGAACCTTGTTGGCTGGGATCATGGCCAGGATTGAAAGGAGGGCCACTCATTTCACCCATGTGAGGGGGAGGGTATCCCATGAATCTTTGGTTGTAAGAAGTATGCGGGGGACCTCCACCGGCCACCAGCATTCCCCCATAAGGACCCCCGGGACCTTGAGGTAGTGGGTGTTGTGATTGCATGCGAGATGAGTCGTCAAATGGTTGGGACATCAAAGGGCCAGGATTCAAGAGTGAAGGTGACGATTGAGGAGGAGATTGTGGATGGAGGGACGGTGCAGACACGTCAGTGGGGGGCATTCTTGGCGAGGCCAGATCAGGAGGGATACCACTCATTCCAGCCCCAGGTTGCGGCGCATTGTTTTTCTCACACTTACGCAAGTGCACTTGAAGTACATTTGGTAGCATGAATCCCTTGCCACAATTGTGACAAGAGTAGGGCCGCTCACCATTGTGTGATCTTCTATGCACTCTTACGTACCAAGCCGTAGAAAATCGCTTTTGGCATATTTCACAGGTGTACTTCTTTTTGTTAGCATTAGTACTGCTTTTGGAAGCTTTTGGTTCAGGTCCTTCCAGAGGAGAGACAATGGGATTGTTGGGATCCAAAAGATTTGAAACCACCGAGGGAGAAATGCCGCCCCTGGGCCGCCCTGGGCCAGGTCGTTTTCGACTTTTTGGAATGGGAGATCCGGGCCTCAGGTCCATATTTCCCATATCTGGGCTACCAGGAAATGGTGAACCAGGGATGTATGGACCACTTAGGTCTGAAGCAGCAGAACCTGGTGACCCCGGTGTACCAAGACGTGGTCGTGTCATCCCACCTCTTCGGCTATCAGGCCGATTTCTCATCCCTCTCATTGCCCACGGGCCTGGCAATGGTCCTCCCGCACCCGGCATACGAAATCCACCACCATTTCCAGTGCTGATTTCAGACGGAGAAGGGGTTCGAGGCATCCCAGGTCCACTGTTTGCCCACCAATTTGAATGAGGAGGTATCCCACCACCATCGATTCCAACATTACTCAAACCTTGAGGATATCCAATGCCATCGGAATGCCCACTTGCTCCATTTCCACTTGATACCACACAACCTTGCTGTGGATATCCATGTTGGTAGTTGTAGTCCCACATTTGTTGTCCGGGATAACCCATGTACATGGAGAGGGGAGTCTGCATGGGACCATCTAAAAAGAGGAGAAGAAATGGAACGATGAAAAACTACTCATCATCTTATTTCATCTCAGAGAAAACTTGATGACAACTCTCAAATGACTGATCACCTCGTAAATGATAAACATGTGACAGCCTTTTAAAGACCCTGTAAGGGGGTCCTTTGAAAGCCGAGAGAAAAAGAAGTATTTCCCTGATTCTTCTTTACGAGTCAGGAACTTTTTCTATTTGATTGCAAGCCTCTAGTGGCCTAGAGTAATCCTCTTCAGGAGGATATCAATCAATAAATCAAATTTTGAGAGCTAATATTCCGGCTTCCACAAAAGGAAGGTCTTTTGAATGCACTAATACACCACTCACCCAACGAGTTCCCTGGCAAAATCAAAGGAAATGAGCTACCTGACTTTGCTTCAAGCTACTATTCTTTCTCACTCTCTTTCCCGCTTACTCCTTTTCCTTCTTCATTTGAGTTTGATTGTATGAAACTCCACGTTCTTTGTGCGTGGCCATCGGGGTACAATTTAATTCGAAGGTCTAGGGAATCTGAACCCACATACTCTCTGAGACCTACCCATAAATCCCGAGCAGTTCTCGTCGCCGCAATTACAGTAAGTTCGATATGTGACTCCTCCACCCCAAAAGCCTCCCACACCCATGGATCCGACCGGACTTGCTTGCGGTGGGGCTTCATTAGATCCACCACTCATGTTCACAGATTAAATATTCACCACAACATTAGTGTCCTTCTCTTAAATTAAACACTGGTGTCAAGTCAAAATTGATCCTTTGAGTGCCTTCTTGAACCAACCGTCAGATCACGTTAATGATTGGTTTTCTTCGACAAGGAGGCAATCACAAGTCCGAATACAATGAGGCTCAAGCCCTTCAATTAGGGATATGAGTCTTGTATTTAGATCACAACCTTCGAGTTTTGAAGAGGCAAGACCAAATACTCGCCCTTCCTCCCTCAAAAGTGTTCCAAACTTGACTGGAACATCCACCAACACACACAAACGCCAGCTATTATAACAAGAGAATATCGCAAGGGATGATCTCGCTCTCTCTCTCGTCACTTTTACTGCTCGCGTCTATTTCAGTTTGGTGTGTGATTGTGCCATTTGAAATGCATGAGAACATAAACCAATAGAGAACTAGAAATCAGCGCACGGGGAACAAGTGTGTTCCTTACGATTGTTCCTTAGCGCGCGCTAACACGGGATTTATGTAGTAGCCTTCACCCAACAGGAGCTTGCCGCACGAAAGCCCGTTCAGTTTCAAAGACCACGCACGCAATCTGGACGTTGTCATATATGATAATGGGAGCAAAAAATGCTCGGAGATTTACAGACCTGGAAGGAGCTCTGAGTTCGAAGTGCGTATTCATTTGGAAATTGAATCTCTTTTCAATTGAAAGAAACCAAGTTGGTTCAAGTTGTAACCAAATCCGATTGTTTGCAGAGAGTCTCATGGAAATAAACTAATGAACAACAGAAGCAAGGCAAAGTACGCCCCTTTTTTGGTGGGAAAGAGGCACGTTCTTCAAAGGGCAAAGGGGGAGGGAATCTCCGCGAGAAAACTTTTTTGCCTCAGAACTCCCCCGAGCAAATGGAAAGGGAGGTGGTGGAGGAGGAGATGGTGTGAGGTAGAACCACCGTGGTGCTAAGGCATCAATCAAAATCAAATAAAATATTTGCTACGACCTCTCCTAATGAATGCATTATGACTTTTTAATGTTCATTGGGGCAAAAGTGCGATCTTTGTCGCTTCTGTTTTTTACCCACCTGACATGTGCTGCTGAGGTTGTTGTCCCATATTGTAATTTTCAAACATGGGACCACCACCGTTATTACCCATGACTTGATGGTTCTGGCCAATGTAAGACGAGGATGAAGACGACGAGGGTGGGGTGTGACCTTCGTCCTCTTGATTGCCCATAGAATGGGGATGATGGTGGGGAGGTTGGTGATGATGAGGATGTGGTGGACCAGCGTGTTGAGGATTGTGATGGTTGGTGGGTAAACCAGTCCCAGGGGGGCCTGAGCGTTGTCCGCCGGTGTTCAAAACATCTCCCGATGAGTTTGACCCACTTTGGGAGTTTTCGTTGAACTTGAGTTCAGGAATATCGGGCAACTCGGAGATGGCCTCCAAATTGTCCATGAACGAGTGGTGATCGTTGTTACCATCGGATGTGGAAGGATGACGGTTCTTGTTGAAATTGTTTTTGCCTCCTTCAAAAGGAGATGAGTTGGAAGCACAAAGAGTATGAGGAAGCGGCTCACTTGGCTGTGGATTTTCACTCTGAATTGTCCTTGAGCCAGCCATACTACCGGTAGATCCGTATCTCTCTGAGAGTTTGGTTCGTCCGGAATCACCAGGGTTGACATTCCCGACCGCGGAATGAGGGGAGGAAGATGCATGAGAAGACGAAATACTATCACCAGGCTTTAAGTCTTGTTGTTGATCCGCCACTTGGGATGCGAGGGCTGAGTGTTCACCAGGGTTTTCACTTTTCACAGGATGAGATATTGACGAGGGGATGTTATTACGAGAAGAAGAGGGTGGTGACACGGGCCGAGAGTCTCGGCCGCTTTCACTTGTCATTGTCCGGTGTGGTCCATTACTATCATAGTCTGACGTCATCTCCTCCTTCTTGGGCACCCTTGGGGAGCCACAACTGTGAGGGGACGAGCCCGGACCCATGGGGGCTCTCAGCTCAGATCCGGCTGGCTGGGGAGTGTGAGGCGTTCCTCCAGGAGAAAATACACCATGAATGGTCCCGTCAGAGAAGCCATTATTGAAGTTGCCAGGAAAGCCTCTGGGGGAGAAGGAATCAGGTTGAAATTTGTTATTGAGATCACTTGGGCCTCCGCCCATGCCCATTGGGCGCCCCATCATGTGGGGTGAGGTCTGGGGGGGTCTCATGAGCCCGTCACCGCAGATGGGGCCTTCACCACCGTCGTGCGAGCCGTGAAGGCCGGGGCCGAATGGGACATGAGAGGAAAAGGAACTTGAACCGTGATGCATATTACGTTGATTGGGGGACGAGTAGTATCCCGTCGTGGTGGAGCACATGCCACTGGGTCCAGCCGAGCTGTAGTACGGGCTAGTTGGGTAGCCTTGTGAGTGTTCGGGGCCTCCACATCCACTGGGCGAGAACGGCGAGTTTTGATTTCCGTAGTTAAGAGGGGCGCCAGGTGAAGGGACGCCAGGTGGACCCCCATTGGGTCCCGCGCCGCTTCCCGCTCCCCCTTGAAACGGGTTGTTACCCACGCCAGGTCCGTAGGGTGATGCGGCCATTTGGGAATATTGGAATTGACTGCCGCCGTCAATCCCACCATTTCCCCCGTAGAACCCTTGGCCACCACCCTGTTGAGGGTGAAGCCCGGATGGAGAACCATAATTCATGTTGTGGTTCATCCCTGTTGGCTCATCAAGGGGTATAAGGTTATCGGTGGAAGTCGAAATCGTGGATTCCATCCAACCATCACTTCGAATAGGTTCCTCAGCTTCTCAGCAACACACCTAGAAAACCGCAAAGACAAGATTGGGTCAGAACAAATCGGTTGATTATTGTATCATAAATTAACCTATCGCGGAGACGGAGAAGCAACGATTATTCGTGACAGCACTAAAATATACAGGTGTGAGTAAAACCGAACCGCGAAAAATATCTGTTTCGACAGAAAATTTGGTTTGCCCACCAAGATCACTGAAAAGAGTCATTATATTTCTACACACCCACAAAGGATATTGTGATAATGATGAGAAGATCTCATCAAAAATCAAGCGCTCACAAATGAGTAATTTAAATGGTGGATCACGTGTCTTTGGTCGATCAGCGTTATCAATGTGTTTTTGCTAATTTCCCTAAGATCATTACTTTTGTGACCTCAAGACAGCCAAATAATCACATTTTGCACACTTCATTTCAGTTCTTCGCCATTGGACAGTCTTTTCAGTTTATTTGCTTGATTTGAAAGAATCCTTCTGGAAATTTCTAGAAAGTGCTCATTTTTCCTGTACCTTATTACCGATGTACATATCACAATTCAATAATGAGACAACACATGGCTTGTTCCGTATGGCTGGAAAATCAAAACCAACAATTATCTGCTTGTGTACTTGAACGTGGAAAGCCCGCGACAATCCAAAAGTCTGGATTAGATCTTGTCATGTACCCGGTTTTTGGGTAGTTAGAAATGGGTTCATGAACAAATTGGATGATGTTCAAGGTAAACGTTTGATTAAAGGTCAAACCAGTGGTCATTTCCAATTTGTACGTTGCCAAGAACTGAACACATCAACACTTAACACTTGAATATGGAGCAATCATATGACAGAAGTGTCCAAATAGCCGCCAAGATGTCGTAAATCCCTCCTAGCACATTTCGGTGAGTTCCAATGGGTAATTCATGTCATGGGACCTTTTAGATGCACTTGCATAGCTGTCCTTAAAAGCTGTAAGCAAAGCTTTGCATTAGAAGGCCTTCTCTGAACAATACTATGTACTCCTTACAATGGTGCAAACGAGGCCGCAACAAATAAATGACAATTCTACCTCAGTGTCGATTAAAAGAACAAGAGTGTGTATAAGAGTGTTCGTCGTCGTCGCCGTTTTACTGTCTTTGATCCTAGAAACTGATAAGATTCTCTGTCATCCCGTCAAGCGAATCATATTATAGTGACTCTTTGACTCTTGAATAGCAATGAGAGCAAGTGATGATCCTGAATGACACACATGTGGTGCAAGGACAGCGACACCGTGTGTTTCACTATTTCTTCATTAAAGGTTGAAAATAGATCAGATCCATTCCATAAGGGAATTCTGATCATCAGTTCCCAAACTTTGCTTACGTTCGTTTTTCGACGAACATTCTCCCCTCTTTAATGATGTTGTACAGTACAGTACAATACGGTAGAGTAAAGTAAAGTAGGTACTGCAAGTCTTAACAGGATGCTGTTACCGAATCTGCCACGTAAAGGGTTCTTATTTCCTTGAAATTAATCATCAATTACGTGTTTTCTAATCAAATCGCAGAATATGCTATATGCCGACTCATAATTATGGGTCAAGAACTGTTGAGCTGAGCAGACTTCCGATTTTGGACGAGGTTTTTTTGCAACAGAAACTTGGTTAAGATCCATAAGTAGATACATTTAGTGATTAGAATGTACCATGTTTTTAGATCATTACTTAACTCCAAGGTCGAAGGGCATCTCGAAATTGTTGAAATCAAAGTGAGCTGCTTACTGGTTATGAAATGGACGGCTCTTGTTGAAAGCCATGGGTCAGTCAGTTGCATCACGAGAATTCACCAAAACCACGCTAATCCGTTTTGAGAGGTGAGGGAGTTGTGACGTCCAAAGTACGGGCAACCGCATTATGTCATGAACGTGCCCGACGATAGGATACGATGTAATACCAGAAATGACAAAAATGTGCCACAGAAGAGGGGAATCTTTTAGGGTCGGTCCTCTGTCATTGAACACGATCATTGAAGCGTCTTGGCTGATAAACACTTCATTTGAAAAGAGCTTCTGGCTTCGGTGGCGGCTTCACCTTCTTTCTACACGCTCTTCGTCTTCTTTGTCAGGCTTTGATCCTCACTGATTACAAGCTCATTAAGCCAATGTGCAAAACTCTTTTCTCAAGGGTCTATCTGATGACTGACAATAACAAAAAATCCTTCAGAGCTCTGACTTCTGAGCCCGCACACTACTTTTTTCGTCTTCTGCTCGTTTCCATGCTCGTCGCTCATTGAGAACGAGA
>CM021318.1:596944-643551 GCA_010645155.1 Tigriopus japonicus
CTTTTGAGCTCCTGGGGGAAAAGCGAATCCATCTACATCTACTATGTACATCTATCTATCTATCCATCTATCTGCCCAGGTGAATTCGTTCGCTCTTGGGCAGACAGACTTACTTTTCGCTGGGATCGAGTGTGTTTTCTACACGCGCCACCTCGATCGTAAATGGAAAAGGTAAGTTGGAACAGAGGTGAAAAAGAGATGAGGGCGATTTCCACTTCCGAGTGTTGCCATTTTAGACCTTCGAAATTGTCGTTTTTGGCCTTTTGCAGATATACAGTATATAAGCAATGGCAAGTTCCATGCCTTGTATGGTCGTTCTACGTGTGTAACGTAGTGCGGTATGCTGTACATCAACGCCTAGTTGGCAACCCTTTACCAGATCTGCCGCAAGGTCCATCTAATCTTAGGCGGGGAGAGTTCCATGATAAAGAACGAGAAGAAATGAGAGGAGGTCTTGAATTCCCGCCCATGTCTGACATCTCAAGTCTCGGCCGTGGTAAGACACACACGCCTAAGCGATCATGTCTCTGACAATCAGTTCCTCTACTTTATAATGACTAAAACACACTACATACTTAAATTGGGCTTTAACTTCAGTGAATCGTCATTGTCTTTTGAAAAGTAGAATACAACTGAACGCAATCAGTTACTGAATAAATACTGACAGTTTTGTTGCAGATATCCAAACTAACTCTGTGTTTTGTTTTGTATTGTATTATCATATTTTCCGCGTTTCTGGAATGCGAGGAAACCTTAGTGTTTCTAAAATGCTTGATCGACTTCGATCGAAAGAAGCGTTTAGCAGAAAAAAATGCAAAATGCCCCCAAAGCTAGCACAATCGGGTGACTGGACGGTACGTATCTCGTGATAGTTTATGAACTCCGCGGAGACGATTCGATGAGGAATTTTTATGTGCCAGCTTTTCGGTGCGATCCATGTTCTTCAAAGTCCAGACTCCATAGACTCATTATCCAAATGATGGCCATTGATTTCGAGCAGAAATCAATCATGATTCTGTACTCTGCGTCCGAACGAGGTGCGCCAAAGAAACTCTGTTAACCTTTGTTCGAGGCAGGAACTTTCGAAAAGGCCGTGCAGAAAAATATAGAGCGAACCCGGTCAAGAGAACAAAAGCATGTTATTGTTGTTTGTTTGTGGATATCCGATCAATGACCATCCGAATTACAAGCTTACGAACAGATGACTTGAGCACGAACAAGTTGACGAGATTTTGGCAATTTGAGCATGAATGGGGTTATCTAGTAATCTCTATGCAACATTGCCTTCTCTCTCTCTCATTCATACATGCTAAAAGCAGGGAGGCCAGTAGGTCTACGTATACTCAAGTATGCATGTTTTACGTACTTGAAAGACGGCTGAACGACGTTCGGGATGGAATTGGGAGAATTTCACGACTGCTTAAGTAAACCCTCAGATCTTTGTCCCGACACTTTTGCCGACGAGAGCAATTTCCATCCCTCTCGGTTGGAACAGGAACCTGTCGTGGATCATGGATTGCTTCGAGGGGTGAGTTCAGACATCAATCTACACAAATGCCCAGCCCAATGAGTGCTTTAATAAAAAAGCATATTCGAACAATTGCAACTGGGGCAAAGGTCGAAGACCATATCCCGACTTGAATATTTACATGGAAAGCGAAAGCAGTCTCCAAAATCCATGGATCGTTTTCGATCAGCGTTGAACGAGAATGTAATGTCCGCAGGACACACCTGGCTGGAGCTAATCAAAAAGTGAAGTGTTCATGAGACAAGACAAATCCAACAAGTTCACGGACGGGATTATAACGCACTTATTCCCGATTCGCTTGAGAACAATTCTCATACGTGGATCACGGGTCTCTCGTGACCCGGTTGATCCACAAATATGAGGTTGTGCATATGGACAATATGTACGTATATACAATAATTAAGAAGATCCACACTTGACACAAAGATTTTGGACAATGAAGAGCCACATGCGAGAATTGGTTATTGGCAAAGCATGTCCTTCAAGTATTTTGTACGTACTGTGGTGGGTGTTCATGTCAAGCCGGTAGGTTTTAATGTGGTCCATTGTGATTGAGGTACGAGGGATTATCTCTTTTCCCTTTTTTTCTACTTTACGAATGTACTCGCTATAAATCTGTTTTGATTTCATTAGGAGAAAGTGAAAAATCGCCGGCATTCCACATTTAACGATTGACCGTCTTGAAAAGGAATCCTTTAAATTACCCCGAATGACAAGCATCTCAATGAAATCAAGCTCATTCAGAAGTGCTCGGCGAAACTATTCATAACTCCCAATCAACATTGTCCACCATGAGATTGTTGAGGATCCATCTTTGAGTAGCCCTCCCTGGCATGAGAAAAATATACAATAAAAAAAAGTTATACTAAAATGAAGAATTGATTTAAATTTCTGCACTTGACGATGCCGGTTGAATTCCAGCTCGATGCATTTTCTTCTGTCTCGGATTTTTGCGTGAAAACTTGAGCCCCACCAACGACAGAATCTCCTCGTCGTTAGACTGGTGTAAGCGGATTTGCCTTCAGATTTTGTTCTGCCAATTATGTAAAGCTTGATAGTTGGTGTAGTTAATTAAAGTGTTGTTTGTTAAGGGTCTCAATTTGAGTCGGATGTTTTTGCACCTTGTTATTCCCTCGGTTTCCAAGACCGAAACGAGCGGAAAAAAGGCGAGAATCAAGGTGATGCCGACTAGGACTTTCTCACTTTGTTTTATGGGTTGTCTTCGAAGATTTAGGTTTGACTGCTGAGCACACCTTAGAGAAAGAGAGTGATTGGGTAGGTAGACGTAGTCAACAAAGTAGCAGCAAAAGTACGTGGAAGGTGTTTGTGAGTGAATGCTCAATTGTTTACGCCTGTCCATGAGATACTCAGTCAGGGATCAATTCAAGCTTGGCCTCGCCAAGATGGTCGTCGTCCTTTTTTTTCTTTCTTTTCGACGACGACTAAGACGAGTCGTCGTATCAATGATCTAATATCCAATTTCAGCCTTCTCCTGTATACGCTTGTTAAACTAGAGAATCATCTAAACACTTGATCCGTAGGTCGTCGTGACTAGTGTACGATCAGTACGAAGGCTCCAAAATATGGGGTCATTTTTCCGAGATTGGCAAATCGGATCCTCTTCGATTGCCCCGATGAATGTCAAGCACCACTTTGTTAGCCAAACAACAAAAGGTTGTTGTCTCCGCATTAAGATGTCTTGATAGCTATTCGATCATTCACTACTCGTGTTAGGTAGATTTGTGTGTGCGTGAATGGAGCTGGGCTTTCAGACAAGGCGATGAGTGAGAAGTAGACCTGGGGGAAACTCATTCCCTCTCTCTCTCTCTACCTCTTTTGCTCCTGTCATACTGGGTTTGAACCCTTTATTCTCCTTCATTTTCTGCATGCCTACAGTTCTAACTTCATTCAATGTCAATGTAAACAATGCTTAGCACTCAATTGACTAGGGAGGAGTGTCTCAAAGACCAATGAATGCCATGGATCGCTTCTGGATTCTCATGTTGTTGAGCTTCTCCGAAAAGGCGATTGTTGGTGGGTGTGTGCGCCTGTCAGTCTACGTAGGACTGTAGTCGGTCTCCACGTTTTTGCCTCGCTTAAATTGCGAACTCGTTAGACTTCAAGCTTGAACACATTCAATGAGGAGATCTGCTAATCTGCAAGAAGCCACCACGAACGCCACTTCTACTACTACTTCTGCTGCTATTTATCGTGGAACTCGTGCTGCTGATTTGCTCAGCAAAGTCAGGAAGACTCGTTTTTTTCCTTCTTTTTCTTTTTGGTGGGGGGTTGGACGGGTGGCTGCCCAGCAAAAGCCAGTCATCTCTCCATCTTATTCATCTCTCTTCGGTGTCTCTTTTGCTCGCTCGTACTCTTTTTCTCGTGGTTCAGTGCTCCGGGGTGACAAAAAAACTGACTCATCTCTGTCGTGTCGCGTGGCAGGCAGGCAGGGTTCCTGTGTCTAGGGTGGTGTCCACAACAAAGAGGTGACCCTGAACGGTGGAACAGATTCAAGCCAGGGTTTCCTGGGTCACCTGGAACTTGAGGGTGAACAAAAGCAACTGGGGAAAAAGCACCATGTCGGCGCAACCAAGGAGCATAAAACACTCGCGGAATTTCGGAAATTGGATGAGATCCACCGGGTCCACGACAAGAAAAGGAGACGAACCTGTTGGTCCATTCAGCACAGCGATCCACAGCATCCAGCGACATCGAGGAGGTATTTGATATAAGAAAAGTATCATCATCAATGTTGTTTATCTATTCATGAGAATGGAGAATGGGATCGGAAGCTGCTGGGTTCTATTATGAAAGTTATTATCGGAGACAATTCAAGAATATTCCCTTCCGATATTGAGACACCTTTTCCTCTTGGAAGGAACCTCCAGAAAAAGCCCCGCCCAGAGAACAAGGGATCGACATCAAATGGCGATTCCGGATTTGTTTGTTGTAGAAGGTAGAGTGATTGTTATTGCTCTTGTTCAGTCTTTCTCGAAGGTCGGCGGCGGTCGTCAGGGATTCATTCCGAAGTATTGGTCCTTTAAAATGTCAAAGAAACAATCCGCTCTTCTCATTCTCTCTACCAACACGAAATCATCTTCTTCCGCTCTCTTCTTCTTCTGCTTCTTCATTGGCCCTAAAATATTCCTTTTAAATATTGCTCTTCGTTTTCGTTGAACTTTAAATTCATTAATCATGAGTCGTCTATTGTCTATGAAGCAAAGTCTGATGTTTTTGCTTTGAGGCTCTCATTTTCGTTTGGTTGCCCGACCACTTGTTTTGCACTTTTCAGTCGAGATTTTCAATCGTTTTAATGAGAGCGACCGTTTCATTCCCATTAGTAAAGAGACACTTTTACATCGAATAGAAAGAACACGGGAATATTTCAAGCCATTTTTGCACAAGTCACATGAGCTAATCATATCTGATAATCTCGCACGAAGAGGTGTGTATTGCACATTTTGCTTATGACGCGCCCAATATTTGCCAAATCAAAAGGTGATAAATACATACAAGGACCACAGCGAGACGAAAAAGCCAACCTTCGAAAGCTCTTCTTACGTGTCGTGTCGTGGTCTTCTGCGCGTCTTTAAGTAATCATATTAGTGTTATTCGAATAACCCAAAGTTCATCGTTTTGATCCTCTTAGATCATCGGAACTTTGGAGCGGATTAAAGTTGGCATTTCCATGACAATTGTGCCGATCTCCTCCTTCTCCACCTCCACGAATCTTTTCAGAGAAACACAAGCCAATCAAGCTAATATCTATCCCGCTCTCGGGGAACGAGAACCAGCAAGAACATGATGATCTTCATAACATTCTCTCGATCATCTTGGCAACCAAGGTTGACGAGCAAAACATTGAAATTGAGAGAGCCATGATTAAATTCATAGCCTTGATTGAATCGATGAATCGCAATACCGGAGCCGCTCCAATCATCGGTTTTAAAATCGTACAAAACGGGAGAAGTGGGCGTGAGTACGTCCGAGGTGAAATAAAACGCGAAATCTTGTCATCTTGTACAGGGACAACCATATAGTAAATCTTGAGATCCACTTGTTTTTTGGGATTTTTTGGGGTATACTTCACAATCTACATTTGTGAAAACTGATTTGCAGGCAGCCAAACGAAATTAAAAGTGTTTTTTCACATGCACAACTTGTCCGACATTTGTTTGCTAAGGGTTTCCTTTCGGTTTGACCGATATTACCTGAATTTTAATACTGTAATATATATGACTGGACCGAGCACGAGCATATAAATAAGAGCAAGGCGGGAATACTACACTCTTGCTCATGGTTCCTGAAAGGAGCAATTATTGGAGGAAGTTCTATTTGTCCTTAATAATGCCTTGTACATTGGGAAATCTAGCTGATCTCACAAAATTCGCTTCCACGACCCCCAAGGACGGATTGAACTAATTCCACAAATCACTGTAAATTGTGACTGACCCTTTACAGCAGGAGTCAGATGTCTAAATCATTTTGGTTTTTGCCAAGCAATAAGAATTGAGCATGGGCTAAATATGAAAAAGCTCAAGAAACACAACTTCAAGGCTTTGACACTGTAGTTGGAAATTACTCTTTGGCTCGTTTAAGGAGCCGAGGATGAAGTAAAAAGAGTTATAATAGCTTATTTCAGCCGACAGCCAAAATACGACGATCAAAACGATCAAGCTCCTGCAAGTTTTTTACGTAACCTCTACTCACATAATGTAATGCTTTTGGATTGTTATTTCCATTAATCCTGTTTACAGGAAACAGCGCGGATAATGATTTAATAAAATAAATATTTTGTCTGTAAATATATGTAGTGTCATAATCTTTCGAGTTGTTTGTTTACACTGATAATTGGCATACTGATGCGAGTTAATCCTGACATATTTGGATATGTGTGTGTACTAAACAAATTAGTTGCCGTTTCCGTTCAGTGTTTCTCCAAAATGGCCAAAAATTAGAGTCTGGTTCGATTGGGCATACGTATTCGGGGTCATGTACCCATCACTAAACTAGTTATTGCATTAAACAGAAATGGACATGTACGTATATCTTGGAGCAAGGTATGGAAGTACTGTTTCGGGTGGGTAAAAAGTCTTTCCAAAGGTTTCTTGACCTTGTTGAACTGTAATGGGCTCCTTGTTATATAACTGACATTGACCACTTGTATACAAAATTTTGAGGTATTTTCGTGTCTTACTCAAGTAAGAGTGTAACGTTTTTGTCCTCAGTGTTGCTTTTCAGGCTCATCTATTCCATACGTATTACATATATTGTGGCTTTCGAACTTGACGTCGCACTGACGGATCCTAATCTAAATGGAAACTTTTGCTCCGAGAAAGTCTTGTATTGTTACAAATATTGTCCCATGAGTTGCAGATCCCTAAGAACAGATCACAAAAACACAAGATATCTTCTGATAGGTGTTCTTTCATATGCGATGTATCACTTGTGTGGGCCAAAAAATGACAATTCAAGAACACCCTATGGATGTTCCTAAATATGTGGGTACTCGTCGTACAAGGAGACTTTTATGATTATTCTCATTCTTGTCCCTGGAGTCCGTCCATTAACCACCAGATGTGTCTTCACTCTGAGGTTTTATCTGATCCATTTCCAAGCTATAATTGCCCCTGAATATCCCGCCAACTATTACATCCCGTGAACAAGTGTGAATCGAACTCGTCAGAGGTCCCAATTAATTCTCACCCATCATCGCATGAGAATTCAACACTACTATTTTAGTCGTTAAAGCAATTTGTTTGTTGTTTTCCATCAATCTTGTTTGCACTCTGACTTTCAACCAAAAAAACTATTGTTTGCTCTCATCCTTAACAGCATCAAGTTGGAGAGTTTTCCCGAATGAATACATGCTCATAATTGTAACAATTATACGTTTGGGTTGGTTTGAAATTCCGTAAATGGCTGGAATCATTTTTGTGGCCCTCGATTCATTGTCCCACTCATTCACTCACTGCATGCGGGACTGTTTCTTTCCTGGCGTAATTACATTGCACAAATTTGCGATAAGGGCCAAAGATAACCTAACACGACGGTATTACATGGTCATAATTCAAGCCAGGAATGGGGTAAATCCGTTTTATTTGGCTCATTATATGCAACTGATTATTGCACGATTTGTTCACGAAATCGGTCCTCCAGTCGTCCATACTTTCAAGAAGGGTGAAGCTGTATTTTGAGCACAACGACGAGTACATACACATGCATACTATGTACAATGTACAATGAACCGAGCCTGGGAGATTTGTTGCACATGAACTGGCTTCATATTCCCGACTAATCAAAGCCACTTTGCCAAGAAATGAAACTTGACCACAGATTCTCAACCTTTGACGACGACATCAGAGGGAAACCATTGTAAAAGTAGAATAACGCCGATGAAGATCGCCCTCTTGGACCAAAAAGGGGTCATCTAATTTCCTGTGGAGTTATGTCAAGGAACACTGAGAACAGGAAGGTCAGGATTTCACATCTGTGGGTGGCCAGTGTGTTGTTGAGTTTTTGCACACTCACACAAACCATTTGGAGAATGGTAGATTATTGCCACCAAGCCAGAGAGGAGAGTCAAGAGAGGCATGTGTGATGTGCGACATGCAACCAAGTCAACCACCGTCTTATCTTGAAGCAATCTCAATGAAATGGGTTCAAGGCAATTTTCGGCGACCCGGGATTGGACTACTAATCAAAAAGCTCGAGCCGCGAAAATCCACACCGAGAGCCAAAGGCAGATCATCTTCTCGCCAATATGTTTTTGGCCTTTCTCTTCATTCCCTCGATTCTTAATGATTCAAGACCCCCTCTTTTCGACATAATTGCCATATTGGTTTCCTAAACAATCATGCCATTTATTTGCTAAGTAAGTGAACCAACACAGGATTCGGTCCCCCAATGTTAAATTGTTGTTAAGATCTCTGCTCCTTGGTTCCCGCTCTTCGGCCTTGTTCCATTTGGACTTTGAAGGATAAGGCCGCTAAAATATCCTACTAATGACTGATAGCCTTCTTGACGACTTGATTGTTGCACAGTTGGAATGTCAAATGAATGTGTGTACCACCATGGTCGGTGGAGCAAAAAAATCATCTTGTTCCCAGTCTAAAATTGTTCCCAAATGCATGTGCCTCGATACAAACCTTGCAATAGCGATGAAAGTTCGTTGAAAAGTATGTTATTTGTCAGGATTTCTTTCTAACGAGCAGACTCACGACAAAGGAAAGCTAATCAATTCAATCCCAATTTATGGCTGTGACAAATTGAACCACCAACTTAATGGTTTTTGATCGAATTTGTCGAAAATGGCCGGAAAAGTCATCAATTACACTCCTAATCTGCATACAAGCCCAGCCAAAGAGCACACCATTTGTGCGGGTGATAATTGCGCTTTTTGGCGGATATTAGAAGCTCCTTAAAATTGAACATTGGATCGTTGTCTAGTTAACTACAATCATCAAGTCCCGCCAAAAGAACTTGATTGACCTTTACCTCAATCATGAACCACTTTCTTTGTCTTTTTCCCCTCCTCCAGCGATTTGTTTTAGGAATTCGCTCATGTTGTCAACTTCATCAAGTAAAAGCTGAAGAGGGTGAGTGGTTGTGTCCATTTCATTAGTGCCGTTCAATAGAAGTTGTTGCCAGTTTTGGTACGAAGAACTCTCTTCGTGGGTTGAGAAATCGCCCTCAGGGTGGATTTGCAGCCATCAGAGACATGTTTGACAAAGTCTTGAATGAACCCCGTTCTGTACCTTGCCAGAACTCTAAATAATACAACTTAAAATTTGGTTTGTTTCTTGGACATTGCAGTTCACGGCGAGATGGTCGCTTCTCCTACAATAGCCCTCTAGTTGTTTACCAAAAGTCAGGGAAAATACCAAATGAGGGAGCTGTGGCAGTTTGATTTGTCACGAAATGAGTAAATTTTAATTGCTCAACAAAAAGGGGCCATGGTGGTTCTCTTGTGTTTTTTCGGTATGCGTTTTATAGCGCCTTATTTCACTTCTTGTCATGCACGTCTAAACTTCCGCTGGTGGTTTAAATATCAAACAAAGATCGACCTTATTGTCGATATATTACATTTTGAGAATCCACTTGTCTCTCTCCGGATCCTTATAATGACCTTTGAAGGCCACAAAAACATCTCACTTGAATTCAATCCATACAAAGCCACACTGAAGGGTGTTTATTGATATTTTTTGGCCAGGCTGTGCAAGCCATTTAGAGAAACGGAATTCACAAACTTGGAAAAATGGAAAATGAATCTGCCTAACTAACGGTACTTCATTTGTTGATAAACTGCTAATTGACCCTCAAATAGGATACAGTTGGTTAGCAAATTTTTCGAGAGCAATTTGATTCGACAACCAATCAAGGGCCATCCATTATCTGATTTTGATTTTCCTTCTAAAAACGATACGTTCATGCAACCTGCCGCAAATAATATTTCAGGGCCCTTTTAAAACATTTTAAGAAAAATCCTTACTTTTGCAAAACATATCAAGGAATGTTAAGATTAAGTTCGCTTGCTTAGGAGTCACTTAAGGTCATTAATTCGGAAAGTTATTACGCCATCTTGGCTTGGGGAAAATCTGATAGGATCCGCGAGACGCGTAAATGACGTTCCAATTACAAGTCCTGGATTAAGGGGTGGTGAAAATGTGTTTTACTTTTTAAAAATGTTTTTGCGAGACCATTATGTTAGTCAACATTTAGGCATCATTCCATTAAACTAATTGATTTTGAACAGATATCAAATATTTGAGACTTAGCTATGATTGCCAAGTGTTGAGGACGAGAATTAAGTGCAATTTTTTCGTGCTCTAAATTCATCGAGGATGCTCCGAAGTCAAAATGCCGATCACCTCCTTTAAATATATTTTCCCAGACAGTACATTTTTGTCAGGGAATTAGCAAGGTCATTGGTGCTAATTGGTCTTAACCAAGGTCTTAACCCAAGGGTCTTTATGTACTTCTACGAAATACCAACCAAGGATAAAAGGATTTACTATGTCATCCTGACCAAGAACGAGGGCAATGTCAACGAAAGTTGGATTGGTGTTACAGCTTTTGAAGTAAGAAAATTTGCCTCCAAAAACTCGACGAAATTATTACGAGTGTCTCAATTATTGTTTTCTTCTGGTCTTGGTCAATTTATCCGAATAATGCAGATTCCCTTGTTCATGATTTTGATAGAAACCCATAATAATAAATATCAAACTCATAGTCATTAAATTACAGACCAATCGCCCTTGCATTGACATGCCCTTCGTAAAGCATGAGGTTGTCTCGGAGCCACAAGACATGCTTAGTCGTCTTTTGCAGTAGCAGAATGTTTCTAATTTCTTCACTTAATTAGTTGATATTACTGATAAGGGTGAGTTGATCGTAAATCTCTTCCAATGATGAGCGTTTCTAAGCCGATTAGTTGCATATTCTGGCAAGTTTTGTGGAGAGCCAAAAACTGTTGGAACATTTGAAAACCTCCAGCCACAGGTGGTTTTGCAGCGGTGCAGAAAACGCACGGCCATTGTGGTTGCATGGCGAACTAGAAATGTGGTATGAAATGCTCCAATTTTTAAGTTCCCTTTACTTATTACTACGCTAATGGGCCCGCAAATAACAGAGACCGAACGGCGACAAATAAATCGAGGTTGCGAGATATTGTTTGTTTCTAGGAGCGTTCTCCCGCGTGTTGTCTCTGTTCGTGCCGCGTTCCAATTTCCAAGGAGTTGGTTGGGAGACCCGCTTAATTAATATGCTTCCCTGATCATAACGAATGGTTCTCATGAGCTTCATTTCACGCGGACTGCAGTTTTACAACCTAGTGAGCACGACATTTTTCACCATTGTCGTTGTCCGTCTCCCCTCCCCCCTCTTATAATGTTCTGGATTCATGAGCATATCTCAACTTTTCGAGCATGAAATTGTTGACCATTCGCGGGTTCTCCCCCTCCAATGAGAAAACAGAGCCGAAGGTCTGTTTGCAGGGAGTGGCGCTGGTGACCAATCATTACAGTATTCACTTAAAGCTCTGACCCAATTTCCCCTGAAAAAATGACGTTCAAGTTCATTTGCCTAATGATTCATCATCAGCATAGCAGTCATCAGAACAATGTCAAAATGGAACTACTTGCTCAAGGCTGACAAGGGATCCACTTTTATGGCTAAACTTTGCCAGATTCAAATCGGACGGACCCATTCCAAAACTGGTTAGTTACTTGCGAACTTGCCTTACCTGGAATTTGTAATAGAACAAATATATGAGACACACTTCTTGTCAGGCGCACTTTAGAGTCATTCAAACATACTAGATGCGACGGTGTCATAAATACTTAATCTTGTCCATCCTTGGTTTCAAAGGTTTAAAAAGGGCGGGCAGTCAGTCAGCGGGGGATTTCAGTAGCTTTCTCCTTTTGTCTTGGTTCGTCTTTGTGGTTGCATTGATTGATTGATTATCATTACAAGTTCTATTGCCATTCTCCGTTTTCTATTCTATTTCCAGTCTGACTGGGCGAGTAATCCTTCGCGTAGACAAAAGTCTCTCTTTTAATGCCAACACGCAAAGTGCAAATCTTGAACTTTGTCCCGAGCACTGTAGGAAATGACCTGACAAGTCGTCCACATTTTTTTCGCTTGCCTTTCGCTAGTTCGTTCTCGAGTTCAACAGAAAGGGTCCAATAACAAATGGCTGGAATATATATTTCTTGCCAATGCAGTTTGGCGACACGTTTTCGAATACCGTGATACTTGTAAAAAAGTTTGAAAACCTTCCGAAGAAATGGCCAGATGAAGAAACCACTTTTTTCAGTGTTCAGTTCGGATTTCTGTAATGAGTTTTTGAATTATTTATTAAATACCTAATAGCCGAAAAGGTGGGAGAACCAGAACACACATTGCAATTGAATTCATCTTGCTCCCTACCTCTGAGGAGGGAATGAAATGGTTTTTGAAAAATTAAAAATTCTTCTTTTTCGTCCCTGTTTTTTAGCGTGTCTACAAATAGCACGGGTTACACGATCACTAACAGACAAAACAATATCGTGGAATCCGATATCATTAGTGCGACAGAGCGCTGAAGAACATGGAACCCATCTGTCCACAACTACTAAAGAACAGAAAATGGGAGGAAACCGCTCCATTCATTGACTTTGGTTTCCCTCAGAAGCATTTCTCTACTTAAACTTTCATACGGCGACTTTGGGAATCAAGGTGCTCTTAAAAGGGCTCTACTTTGAGTGGAAACGGCTATAAAAATAAGAGCTACTTTCTGAAATTGAAGATGATCTGTACTGCACTTTGGTGTAAAAGTCAACGTTCTAGATTAGATTTTATATTTCCAAGTGAATGCATCGAGGGTTAATGCAAAAGGCATACGGGATGATGACCTGAGAAGTGTGACTCCTGGTCTGTGTGCTCCGTTTTGTTCCAAGTGATTGATTGAGCGGGGTCGTCTTTTCAGTCTTGGAGCCCGTGAGGTGTAATATAAATGAACTTTTGTCGTCTGTTTACACAATCAATACCTAACAATTGCCAATTGAGACAAGTTCAAAAGACCCCCCGTGGTCGACTAGGCGAGAGAAAAGGATCTTCGGTGGTGGGGAACAAAGGCACCTTTGCCAATGGAGATCCGCGATTAATCTCGAAGAATTACTTCATTTCGCGAATACCCTTGGCGAGCTATCGATCCGATTCCAATTGTTTCCCAATGCAAACAGGCTGTTGCTTCATTTCACCCACTGTGAGATGAACAGAGTCGCATAATTCAAGCAGTCACTCGCAAAACGCATAGATCACTCCCCAAAAAAAGTGTGGGCGAGTCAAGGATTTAAAGATCGACTTAGGTCAAATGGAGACCAAGGAAAATGAACCATCATGCCTTACGATGGTGGTGACGGTGATGATGATGATGATGATGATAATGACGGCAAAGAAAGAGGAGAAAAGGATGTTGTCAAGTCATTTGAATGCAAATCAATACACCCAGGTGGTAGGTTCGCCAGTGGACTTGTGGTCCATGCCCACATCCTACAGTTAGTCTCACGCATATGAGTAGACAACGACACCCATGCGAATGACATTGTGTATATGTTAATTTCAGCTCGTTCGTGTACCAAAAAAGGGGTTGAACACGCCACAAAAGGAGCTCTCGCTGTTCGTCAAGCCCCGAAACAATAAATTTGTCGCAATAACATGATGTCGACTCTTCATGCTCGTGGTTGTTGTTGTTGTTGTTGTTGTTGTTGTTGTTTTCGAGTGGGAGAAGGCATAAAAATGACCTGACGGCGAATGCATTTTGACGAGGCTGTGATTTGAGATTGCCAAGACAATTTGCTCAGGAACCACGACGACAACAACAACAACCGAGAAGAAGAAGATTCTTTTCCGCTCCTGGATCCATTATTATTATTAGTTGCTTGGTTGACTGTACACACAGTAGTTGGAGCCATACTCTCACTTACAAACACATGCATGCAATCTTCTCGGACTGAACACACACACACACATGCACACATACCGAGTAATCATAGGTTCTCAACGCGTCACTCAACCAACCGCTCTCGGTAACCCGCTCAACCACCCACTAAGAGAGCTATAGAGCTCGATGGAATGGTTGGGATCGAGGCCGCCGCATGATCATTGTACCAAAATAAAGATTCCCACCAAAACCAGGCATTTCAAGACCTCATAATCAAGTGACAACATTATGAAAAGGGTCCGACTGAAAACAGCCACCGGTACATGGTTTAGAGACACGCAGACACATGCACAGTCAAGTCAGTCAGCAAGATGTCTTTGGGCGGTCGTCTCTATTGGTTCGGACATAAAACCATCCAACTTTAACGGCCTAGCCACACGAAATCGGGGGTTGGTTTTTCAGCAGCGAGGGAGCCACCCTTTTCACTCAAATATCCATTTCCCAAACTGAGAGTAGATCTCCAAACTCGACAGATTGCGGTAAATGAGGAGCATGTGCTATGAAAGAATCATCCATATGACTGAAATCAAGAGGTCTCTAAGAAGCTTCATGGTCAATGCGAAATACCCACTTCAAGTCAAGCGTGTTTGAGGACCAGACCAAAAAAAATTCCCGACAGAGTTGCCTGTGAGCAATTTCGAATGATTTTGAAGCCGTTTTGATAAGTGAACGAATCGGGCTTTGGATAAGCAAGTGCGATACCAGGTGGCGTTAATGCACCAGCCAATGGTTTTTATTGGTATGAATGCAAAACGCATGTAAAGCGGCCTCCGATATTTGACGGACAGACGAAGGTAGGAAACCGCCCAGCTATGTACAGTAGATGCTCGTAGATGAATGGATGACTGTTTGGCCGAGTACTGAATGTGTTCTTTATGGTTACACCTTCTTGAGTTGTTTTTTCCTGGGCTTCTCTCGTTCTCTCTTTCGACTCCCACTTCCGCCCTTTCAATGACTGACTGGAACCTCCTACTACTACGCATAGCACATCAACCAAAAGAGCCTTGACATTGACTGGCATGGGCTTCCTCCGGAAAACTAAGCCTTCTCCGCCGAAACAACCCTTTCAAGTGGGACAATGTTTCTCCAGTATCTTTTTTTAGCCACTCAAACCAAGGCAATATACCGGCCGAATTACAGTCAACCAACCAACCAGCAAATGTACCTACCACGCTGCCTTTCAAGTTAGTCTTTTATACAAAAAAAAAGAAAAGAAGATCCCACATGCTAAGCCTTAAAGCAGCTGGAGACCTAATTAATGACTATCATGATTTTGTGGATCGCCAATACACGCAATGACATCCTCTTAGCCTTTTTTGTCTGTCAAAAGTTCTACAAAATCGAGAAGACCACCAACGAATAACAATAAATGGGACATCCATCAAATCGTGGTAGTGTCGGAGCTTCGGCTTCCAACGTGTTGGTTGGTGTGTTCATTGAATCTGGCAAATTGAAAGACGAAAAAAAGCAAAATCTGCTGAATTATTGTGATGAAATGATTAATTACCCGCCTCCGAAATAAACCCACAGCAATGGAGGCGATAATTCATCGAGAAAAACTGAATAACCGCAACCTCTCTCCGCCTGCGTCTATTTCTGCTTGTCGGTAAACATCTCTCTCACACATCCAACAAACGTAATCATCCTTTTCAGCGTCATTTCAAGTAAGGAACAAGCGGGGACAAAAAAACGAACATCTGAGAGGCAAGATTTATTACTTCTTAGCGGAGCATCTACAGTACGGCTCCATTCAATCTTAATACACATGCACACAAACATAGAGGAGACCGAGGTGTTTCTGCCTAATACGTATCACAAAGCCTTTGATAGACCCCACACTATCGATAAGAGAAGAGGTTCGTTTGTGGAGGAGGTGGAACATGACGATAATGATATGGCAGACTTGATCATTGTCATTACGCTCGCCATCCATTCATTGAGTCTTTCACTCCTTCATTCATCCGTCTATTTGTACCTTTGATGAGTTTTCAAAAGGTAAGAAGGGGTTGGATTGGGGAAACGAGGTGCTTGCATTGATTTATCACCCTTATTTACGGACGCTTCAATTGGTGACAACAGAACTTGTTCGTTTCTCTCAGTGACTGACTACCTCCATGTTTTGGGAAGCCTTGAAGCCGGTGAGTGAACATGAGATCCATCCATCGATACACTGATTACTACCTATGTTCATTCCACCTCGCGACTGATCCGGCTCAAATAGAACCTGGTTCAGGTCCGTAGGTAAGTTCGACATGAGGGAAAGAGGTAAATGGCACACGCAACCTAACGAGCGTGATTCTCTCGACGGAATTTACGACTCCAAATTCCCGGTCCCCTCTAATCATGGGCGGTCTCACCAACCAATTCATTGGCAATGGTATCACTCCAAGAGGACTAATATCAATTCTCTGGTGCGATGAATACCATGCTCCCTCGTCACTAAACGGACGGGATGGAATGGGAGTTTTCGGGTTGCGAAAGGGGAGGAAATGGGGGAGGATGTCCTACCCATTTTGGGCTGAGCCAGACGACCGACCGATGATCGACGAGACCTCAAAGGCTGATTGGTCTTGCCACATTTCCTGAACGAAGGAGGGCGCCTCCCTCCCATTGGACACATCTAGTATACAAGTCAGAGGTAACTCTGCTGATCTGTTTGTCTGTGCCTAGCTACCTAGATCTAGAGTGATCTCGTTGCTAAAGGATACTGGGATGTGAGAGAGGTGGTGATGTCATGGCCCTCCATGATTGAAGCCCCACATTTCCGTCCCCACCTTGATGATCATATTCATGCATGATGATGATGATTGAGACGAACAGGGGTTTGGCGATGAGGATGATGATCATCGTCATCATCATCAACTACAACAACAACAACCACATCTTTCCCAACCTGCGCTGTCATGCACTCGACCCTTGAGAAACACTGTCCGAAAAAGATGCCATCCTCGGAGCCTGTTTTTTGTCTGAGGCGTGAGGAATCTCGATCCAATTTCTCGAACGAGTTTTCCATCAGTGACTTTGAATGGGAATTTTTACCGAGGCTGTGTTACTGATCAAGCATTGGAGGATGAGGGGGAGTCATCATCATCATTTTCCTTGAGCCCCTCCTAATCATTCGAAATGCTCTGGCAATCACCACCGTCACCGACCGCCGTTCCAACAACACAGGTCTTGCTTCTTGAGGCCTGCCTGCCTGCCTCCTTGGCCTCCCCGATTCTCCAGCTGCCTTCTGGGTGATCGGAGATCACACACAAGGATATGATCAACCCAAGATAGATCTTCTTCCACAACTCGCATATGCATCGCCAGCCAAAGACCTGGATTGGTAGTTCAAGTAGAGGTAGCGCCCACTTGAAACCGCCACTCAGGGAAACCTCCAAACAGGATGAGAACCATCTTGAATTCCTGATCGTCATCCGACACAGTCACTTTCTCATTCAAACCCGAATTGCCGTCATCACCGTCGTCCTCAGACTCCTGTACGTACTGCACGAGTTGTACATACATTCTCCGGATGGACGAGTTCCCAATGACCTCTTCTTCACTAAACAGGGAGAGACATACACACACCATCACGCTCACATTCCAACTTATGTATGTATACACCCTAATAGCGGTAGGTCTTGATTCACTTCCTAAGCGACTAGGTAATGACAACGCGACAGCAATCCGTTCTCATGTAACGCATGCATGAAAACTTAGCGCAATAAATGAGATTACATCCTCTTAATTCAAGCCCCCCCCCCCTCAGTTTTTCTGGTATACCGGTCGAGCAACATAGTACATAGGTGAACATCAAGATAACCTGCTTCCTGCAACCAATTCCACACCGTCTTCAGCTCCTGAACCACGCTACTGAAAAATGCTCTCTCGATTCACAAATGGACGGAGTAATCGTCACCACAACTCAAATAAATAGACTCTTTCCTATCCAGGGTACTGTTCATGTATTCAACTTCTTGATGAGACTCTGGAGTTCATTTTTCAAAGAGAGTGATTGGAGTAGTTCATCTTGAAGACAAATTTCAATCTTCGGAAGAAAATATCTTTAATACATTTTGTAATGATTATAACAAAGCTCTTTCTGTGATGTATGATTATGGGAAAATTACCTAAGTTCATGGCACCTGCTTCAATGAGGATTTTATTCTCAGAACGTCGATGTGAAAAATCCGAGAACAAGGTCCTTATTACGCCACTCTCCAACCTGTAAAAGCCATCTCCTGGACTATTTTTGAGTCCAAGTGCCATGTTTCATGGCGTCGAATAAATGCAATCACTAAATTTTAACGGCCCCTTTTCATGATTTTTCTACTTCTTCATTGACCACACTGAACATCATCACCATTATTTTTGTTCCTTTATTTCTTTTCCAAAAACACCCATGCTCATGAGGAAAGCACATTAACATCCGAGTTCTTAAAGAACTTCAAAGTCCTCAATAGTGCATTGTTACCGGCATTGGACACATTAGTTGGGTCCGGTGACAAAAATCCCAATGCTTCAACAAGTTCTTCGTTCGTTCGTCCGTCTGTAGTATGTCGTGGCCAACCTAGCAACCTCGTTGCTGGCATTACTAACTATCTGCTTACTTAATGCCATGGCCTGATAAGAGGGGAAGAAATAAAAGATGAACAGCGATTGTGGATCCAGTGGCAGTACTAGGTAGGAGGCACATACTACTTAAACTAGATACTATACAGTAGAAGACGAACAGTCCCCACATTTCCACTACTCCTGAGTTTTGCTCCGAATGCCTCCACGAAGCTTACTACCTACTACTGTATACTTCTTGTACCACATACTATGTATACTGAAGAGCTGGTAGTCTCACTCACACACACATACACACGAGAGGGGTTCCTTTACAACTCGAGCTGGGAAGAAGCGGTGCCAGATTTTGATCAGTTCACAGTATTCTGCATGACAATGACGATTAATTGGCAGTTGTCAAAGACAAGAGAAAAGACAATCGAGCCAACCAAGCCCGGGCCTGCCGATTCGACGGATATCGCTGCCATTCCTTTGAGTGGAATCCACGCATTATGGACAGATCCCCCCCCAACAGATAGTATGTGTTCGGCCCATTATAACTTGTTTCGATGGTCCTTCCTACTAGGTGGTCCTCGCTAACGGACAGGCCTCACTTGAGCAAGTTGATGGCATGGTGGGTAAGTAAGTAGGTAAATGCATGAAGGTACTCAAATACCCAATGATAACTTTGATTAGCCTAGGATCGCGGCAATTATCCTGGGTAAATTAACCACGAGACGGAAAACTTCGCCGCCACCACCACCACCACCACCACCATCTCTACTACTGAGGGCTACGACCACGACCACCGTTCTGATGGTTCAAGACCATCCGAATCGCACACTGAATCGAGTGGTATCAATGATCATAAACATAAAAAATGTGTGTGGCTTTGAGGGAATAAAAAACAAGTTCGAATGGCAAATGTGAAGGAAGACCAACCACGTTGGTGGCCGGATGGATCCCTTTGGCTTGGTGTCGTGGTTACTTGCCGCTATTGGAGTAAACTTCGTACGTACGTCTGTCCGTCTATTTGGCAGTCTGTCAGTCTACCGACTGTTTGGTTGGAAAGAAGACAATACCTGATGACTTTGTACACGATCCTTCAGTATGCTAAATGGCTAGAAAAGGGAGAGACATTTATACCCCTCAAGTCGGAGTTGGGTCCAAAACTTTCCACAGGCTTGTTGCAAGTACATTCCTGAGAAAGAAAGAAAAAAAACAGAAACAGGATCGACGTCCTTCCTCGTCGTCTCCGCAATGGCCGTCTCGAAACATTCAGGATCAGATTGTTTGCAAAGAAGAATGTTTTAAAGCTTGAGCAACTTGGTCAAGCCCAGGTGGGTTGACGTTTCGAAGACAAATCAGAACTCATTACGCTATATATTTTTGGCATTGTCCGCCAGTAAAACAGGCTGTCTAACAATAACAACGTACTCGTTGAATCCATGCAGTTTTGAACCTCTTCGATCGAAGCTCGACCAGAGCTACGTAGCTGGCTACCTAGTTGTTTGTTCAAACTTCACGTCTTGGTTTTGTCATCACATGCTAATGACATACGAAAAAAAGAAGAAGAACCTCTTTAGACATCTCTTTAGTGGCTGATGACTGGTTGTGTGGAAATCCACCCAGACATGGCTTCTTCATTCATAGACAGTTTCTCTCATCAAGGGCTGCATGGAAGTTGCCTGGATGCCGCTGGAGAATTGATTCCTCACGAAACTGGACACGTCTATCCATCCATCCATTTGCTCACGATCTGGACACAGTGGCGGGTAAGGTAGAGGAATAAAAAAAATCCCCAGCGACTACCGGCCCATCCAACAATGTGTCATTTACATAAGTTTATGTAATGGCACGTAATTCCAAGGAGGATGTCGAAACAGTGCTTCGTTGGAAAGAAAAACTTCTTCCGGAGTCTAGGTACGACGCCAAGACCAAAGGCAAATGCCGAGTCTCGCTTTGGAGGAACTTCCAACATCTCTGACTGAAGAGGGAGCACTTTGCTCACTAGATCGGTTCTCGCCGTCGTAGTCGAACTACATGACGTTCCAAGTTGTTTCTTTCCTTCGCCAAAGCTGAGGAAGGAAGTTCGCCATGAAGTTTGACGATGATTCCGAATACAATGTCGTGTACGGAGTAGTTGTTCACCGAAGTGCACACACTACAGAGCATTATATACTACATAACCAGCTTTATGTGGCCCTCAATCGGTCGTTCTCGAATTCGGTCGTCCCCCCTTTCAGTTGAAATGGCTGTAGCCAGCATAAATCCGCCCTAATTACCCACCTTTTATCGTGAAAACGCATGAATGCATCATAACCATAAAACACGTTCTTCTCCAGCCTTTGAGAAGTCTGTTTCCGACTTTCTTCTCCACTTGCAGCATTGCCATCATTTTTTGATTTAGACATTCAAATTACTCTGCAAGATGGCCCAATTACGAATGTCTAGTGTGCTCTTTATTGGTTGTGAAGGACCACGAAACCGACCATCAAGTGTCACCTCAGACTGCCCTTGATACCAGGATCATGTGACCATGTGTCCGAAAAATCGTGCTATATTGTGTCATTCATGGAAGCATGATTCCGTTTCATCCGCCACCAAATGTCTGTATCCGAAATTCTCGATCACATTTCTAAATCAAGCAGCTAGCTATTACACTGATGATGATCACCATCATCGTCGCCATTATTGCCATGAGAACTGCAGTGTTGGACATGAGATGGATGGGATGCTGGGAGAGCTCGCAGAGCATGTGCAGGAAATTGAAATGACTTAACCATGTGAAATATTGATGGATTCGAAAGAATCGCCTCATTTCGGTTTAGTTGTACGGATAGGTGGTTTTCTTGATGGGTATTTTAATGAGCTCTCCTTTAGAGCGATAACAACAAAAGCAATCGGAGAACAATCTATGCAACTCGTATCGGCACCTATGGAGTAATTGATTGATACCAGTTACACACTCAATCAAATGGGGGCGAAAAGATGTTGGCGTGTCACACTTGGCTTTCTCCATCCCAGTTAGAGGTTCATTATCAGAGAACTGACACCTCCAGACATATCCGGGTTATCCTCTCTAAATCATGAGCATTTGCCCATTAAATTGAGGACTTTTTTGGGAGGCGAACGATAAGGCGCGGAAACTCCTGAAGGTTAATACCGTGTTCTCGGAATCCCAAATCTATCGAACTAGTTCCTGTTGCTTTGCTCCGGGTTTCGTGGTTGAGAGATTTGGACCAACCAACCACGTTTTGAGTGAGCTCTATCAACCTTGAGAGAAACCGTTTGATGACGAAAGTGGAAACTGTCACCACGATTACGATAACCGCCGACAACAACGTCGAAGACTTAGCTACTACTGCCATTATGGTGAACTGACTGACTGACTGAGTGAGTGAGTGCCTGAAAGGTAGTGGGATGGATTCTGGTTGGTTGGGAACACAAGAATCGATCACAAGAAAGGTTACAAAAATGGGTCATGCTCACTCGTGTGGGGTGAAACCAATGCTTCATGGCACACTCAGTGTTTTTTACATCTTCAGTAATTGGCAGCTACTTGTTTGTGAAGAGAATTTCCAGGAGAAGGTCGTTGGTTGAACAAGAACAGGCATGCAGTCAGATTGTTGAGCGACCAGCCACCATTCCAATCTCGAATACTCCAAAGCTTCACGGGTAAAGCGACGATGGATCTGAGCTGCTGCTTTGCTACATGCATGTACTACCACCACATACCTTCCTACCTACATCATTGTACATTACAAGGTAGGAGGTTCGAGGGAAACTACATGCGAGGACGTCGTCGTCGTCGTCGTACAGGGTGAGCAAAGGATTTCCACATGGCTGCTTTCAATTTGAATGGCATGATCCTCTTCTTGGAGGTGGGCTTCCATGCTCATTTGAAGGTAATTAGATCTTGCTTGGCCATCCATTGAAGAGCATGACCCGACAATTTGTTAACTGTCTGTCTTAGCAACACCCTGTCGGTTATCGGACACCCTGTTGGAGAATGTGCTTCACCGAGCGATAAGGGCTTACTGCCTGCACGCATGGGTGGAGGACTACATACGTACTACATTTGTATGAAAATAGTAACCTTCTTCATTCCAGAACCCGGTATTTAGCCCAAATGAATGGCAAATAGTTCAAAGGTTCGATCAAATGCCACACGTGTTGGCCGGCCGCTCTAATCGACAAACTCTCTCAGAGAATGCTAACAAGCGCATCACGTCAATTGGAACAAATTTCATTGGCAGGAACCTTTTTCTCAACTGTCTCATGATGAAGACATATAATTAGCTTCTAAAAGCGATATGATGCTTGGAACCACCAATGATACCTCTTGAGTTCATATGTGCATACGTGTCAACCAAAAGACTCAAGTAAGTCTTGTGGGCAGTATAACGGCGACAATGTCGAATTCATTCTCCGTATGCCTCGGTCCCCTCGAGTCCGCTTCAATCTCTTGTCCACGGTCCATGTCATCATAGTCTTTTTAGCGTATTCCCGTGATAGTCTCGATGCTCTGGCTTCTTTCCGAACAACCAGTGTTTTTTTTAGTTCGCCGAGATGCTCGCTTGGAAAGAAACATGACGAGAATTTCGTCCGAATAGTCTGAATAGCCCCAAAGGTTTCTTGATGACAAAAATTGTCCTGGCAACACTGCTTCGTAAAGAATTGCTCAGCTGAGCGGCAGAGAAGGAAAAAAACCGCGACAAGCAAACTGCCCTCCAACCTGACTGACTGTCTGACTCGATGGATGGATGGATGGATGGATGGATAGATGGATGGTTGGATGGATGGTTGGTTGGTTGGTTGTTTGGATGGATGGTAGGAAGGAAGGTAGGTAGGTGCGTTGGCTCATATCAATGATGAATCAAGACTCGCAAGTCGTCAGTCAGACGTACTCACTTCGCATACCTTCCCATTGGCCCCCATCAACATCATTAATATGAATCGGTACCATGTGACCAGCCTCCTTTTTTACTCCATGTAAGTCTCTTCATACCCATGGTTCAACGCGATCCCATTACGGATAATTGTTTCACTTTTCCGCATTGTCGATCATTTTTGCAATTTTATGCGGGCTCTAATGATTTCATGCTGATCCATCGATCACTGGTTGACTCGCTCCTTCGTAGCACCTTCTTCTAATCATACGAAATTGATTCGTGGTATAAATTGCTACTGGTTTTGATCGAACCCAATACACGTCAGCGAGAACACACTCACTCACGCACCTACCAAGAGCTAGCTGGTCTCCAATGGTTTTTATTAATGACATATTTCTCCGACGTGAATGGAATCTGTTTAAAATTCGTTGGTATATCTCTTGCTCCTTCGCCCGTGCCCGACCTCCGCGCTACCTGGGAGGTCGATTCTCTTCATTTTCCCGGTACCAATGGTACTGGTGGTTGATGCGGTGTGTGTGTGTACGTGCCTGTCAGCTAGCTTCGGTCGGATAATTTATTCACTTATCATTGTTTCGGATCGGAAAATTGATGTTTATCCTGGGTGGATGTGCCAGAAGTGATTGCTTTATCACCATCACTAACGGATCGATGTCAACCTTGATAATCTCATTCAAACCTCCTCCTCTGACTCTTTCTCCTCCGGTTCGGTCGACTCGTCTTCATGCCGAGGGGATTTGCAAATCAAGTTCAAAACGCTATCTACCGCAATAGCTACAGATTGCTTTCTGGTTTGTCACATGACCAAGAAGACACTCACAATACGACACCACTGGCTCTCGTGGCTCTCGAGTTGGTTTATGGCTTTCTAGCCGGCTCTAACAGTGCCGTGTCAATTGGCAAACAAACATTGAAATCCATCTTTCTCTCATCATGGGTCTTCTGGGCCCCTCCAAATTCCCTGCTAGGGTTTCGGAAAGACCTTCACTAACCATTCCACCATCAACTCAGCCAGCCAACAGACCATTGACTTAAACACGAAGAGACGTCCTCCTCCTCCTCCTTCTTCTTCTTCTTCTCCCTCCTTTGGCTTCCAGTTCTCTTTTTTTTCCTCGGTCTGATCGACGAGGACGTTTTGAACTTTGGTCGGTTCGCTTTTTTCATCGTAGTCACCTGCTCGAAAACTCGAGCTGGCCGTCGCCAAAGGTAGCTACTTGAAAGGCTACCTAAAATGAACACTGCTTATAATAATATCCATCGATATCAGAACGATTTTCACTATGGGATTAGATAAATGGGTGCAAATTTGCATTCGTTCCCAACACTTCGCTATTGGCAGTATTTGTCGAAAAGGAGGGAATATACTAGTTGGGTATTCTAATTGTGCCTACATAACAGTCCAATAAAGCATCAAGCCAAGCAATTGACCACTTCAAGCGTGATTTTCTCAGTGTGGTTGACTAACGTATCATCGAGTTGTCCCCCCATGATTCGCTGCTTTAGCAAACTCATTGCCTTAGGAAATGGTCACATCAGAGTCCATCCATCCATCTATCCTATCGTCCGTCCATCCATTGAGTGGTCGACTGGGTACGTAGGTCGGGTTCTCCTCTTGGGTGAACGTGTATGTAGTACACACGCCATCGGTCTGAGGCAAGTAAAAAGGCGGCGACCACATTGTTCATCTCCCCAAGTTCGGAGACTTCTTCGTGGACCTTTTTCCGTCATCTTCACGGACATTTTTTTATCCCGTGGCGACATGGTAAATCCCAGAAAATAAATTCAGCTTTAATTTCATCCTAATCGTAGGTTGGCTCGTTCTCTTGACCGTCCCAGAGTAACGCACATCTTTGCCGAGTCGAGCCGAAGTGAATTGGAAATTTCGTGTCACTCATGGATACATGTATACAATGGCGTGACCCTCTTTCGATAAGTAGCATTTGTTTTTTCAGGTCGCCTAGACAACCAGGCCTTATGCTAATGGGCTCAATTACCGTGCCTTAAGTGGTTCTCGAATGATGATGATCATCATCATCATCATGCCAAACTTGGGAGTTTTCCGTTGCAATTTTCAGTTTAATATTGACCAAAGAAGAGGATGATGGAGTCGCTTTATTTGGCACATGAAACATGGCATAAACTAGAAGCTGGCTCCATAGCACAAGCATTGCCGACGAAGTCCAGATATGAAGATTGGAGAATAAATCAATTCACCGTGCTGCTAGGTCACTCCACTCACTGGGTGCTCATGAGCTGCCTGCTTCGCTCTCCTATCTGTTGACTTGGTTGTGTAATTAAGAAGCCATAAACAAATCCTAGAGGGCTATTTGATTTGCATAATGACTCAACTGTCACTTCATAATCCGTGTATATATTTTGGAGCACCAAAACCTTTTCACCCGGAGGTTAGAAGCGAGGATTCCCGTCGTAGCGGGAAGGATTGCTCAATTTGTCTAATTGAATTGATCTTCTTTCTAATAACGTAGGTTTCCACAAATGCGTTTCGGGAGAAAAAAAAAACCTACATTTTCCTGGTGGCTTTCCTGAATAGAAAGGAGGCAAGTTTGATCGACATCACCCCCCTCCAAGAAGTCTTATGATTTGGAGAAGATGCTAAAGATTGTTAGTAAACGAGATTGAATCGCGTGTTATCTTTGAATCTTGCAATGCGAATGGATGACTCTATTGATTCCAAACTTGTAGCCACTTGAAGATCGAGATCTTGCCCACAAGATGAAGATGTTTTGCTTAAAATGTGTTTGAGCGAGACATTGTTCCTACTTTTTTATGGATGCTCAGAGTCACAGCATTGAATCAAAAGGAAAATGAGTTTTACGAATTGCAAGGATGAATGGGGATTTTTACAAGATGATCTTACAGACCTGTAATGAGATTACGCAAAGTTCTTTCGCCCAGAATGGAAAAATGCCAATAAAAACGCTTCCCTATTCGTCTAGTAAGCTAAGCGGTGATTATGAATAAGTAGAGGGAACCAGTTGGACCCAAATCTAAATTGGATCCAAGTTGTTCACCAATTGGATAATGCGAACATTGTCAAAAGATACACTACTGAAATCATTTTCCTGGCAGTCTTGAATCAACCAAGTGTGTGCCAACTATCAGCCTCAGCACTGAACGAACAGTGTAAGGTAGCAATACAGTCGAACAGGAAAATGAATGCTATTCTACGTAACCTACCCTCAATGTCCATCAATTTCATTCTTTCTCCAACTGTAGCCGCACGTGGTTAAATCAAAACCTTAAAAGCTTTTAGACCAACCGAGTCTGACCAAGTAACCGTGGTTAAAGCAGAAGGAACGAGAAGTACGTAAGTACTAATGTGTCGGAGGGACGGCATTTTTTTCGTTAGTCGGTCGTTTGTGGTTGTCATCAGGAGGTAGGTGCCTCTCTCTCTCTCACTCTCTCTCTCTCTTTCAATGTGGATGGCTCTTCGGGTTTGACTTGGCTGCTGCCGGACAGTGTTTCAATCAAGGGTCAGTTTTTATCATTCTCATCGAAGAGTTCTCTCTGTGGGCCTCCCCAGCTCCTTCTTGCGTCGGAAACAGGTTTTGGCAAAACCAACATCGTTTTGAGACAAGTCTCAAGTTGCTCGTGCAAAATTAACTCATGGCAGACTCTCCTCCTGCTTCGGATTCTTCTTAAAGGATCGAGCTGGATTACTTTCGGTCCCACTCGAGAATGCCTCCTCGTTCGTATAGTCTTACTCAAGTCAGCCAAGCGTTTCGATCAAATCAGGGATGATGGCAGTTTTAGCCTCAAGCAAAGATACAAGTGAGTCAGGACGATGAAGTCATGATGGGACCGGCCCACTCCCCACCTAACCCCCCAACGAACTTCAAGGGGGATGGAGAGGACAGAGACGAGGCTAAATATGATAACCCCCTCCTTCAACCCTCCTCGGAATTCAAGGCAAATCCTTTCTCCTCACATGCACTAGAAACGATATTTGTAAATCGTCGATCGGCACAAAATGGGGTGGTGGACTAGTCGGTTGGTTGAGATGCTTATTATTACTAATTGCAGGTTGATGAGTGGAAACTATAATTACTCCTAGTTCCTCCGAAAGGCCGGAGGGTCAATTTTGTTGACATTAGCAAATTTTCGCTCTTTTCAAGAGACGTCGAGTGGAGGAAGTCCTTGTGCTTGTGAGCGAGTCTCGTTGTTCACACATTCACACACCGAGACATGATGGCATTGGGCCTAATCCATAGATCCACTTCGCCAGATCCGATCCCATTGTGAGTGACGAACGCGACACTTTCGACTTGAATAGTCTTTGGAAATCATAGTGAGTAGTGCGTGAGTGCTTGCTTGCTTGCTTGCTTGCTTGTCAAACTACGTGTGTGTGGTATGTGTTCAAAGGCTACCAATCTAGCAATTTTTTTTGGTGTGTATACTCACTCATAGACACCACTTTAGGAGAGCGAGAGAGAGAAGTCAGGAGATAAGGGGGAAAATTATTTGCAAAGAAATATGGCGTAACTAATTAGAGAGAGAGGTAGTACGTCAAAAATGTTCATGGGGAGTTGGAAGGACCGACGACCTATGTGGTATGATGTGCGGACGTTCGTAATGCAGCACATGCATGGATACCACATATTAGCCCCTACCATTCTGCCTACATGAGATGGTACTAGACACTCACATGTGTTTACACTCACTCACTCACGAATATACACATTCATTCGCTCTCTCTCTCTCACGCACTCACAAGTAAAGGCTCCATTGGAGACAACCTTTGTATCATCAACCACGGCGTGTAAGACTAATAATAGACAATAAACCAATTTCCTTACCATAGTTATTTTCGTGGGTGTCCACGAGTGATGCTTGGGAGGAAGATGAAGTTGTTTTCGGAGGTGGAAACAACACCGGCTATCAAGGCGACCAGACAACCACCAAGACGACGTTGAGATTTATTTTTCTGTTCTTCCCAAATCGTCGGGCTGAAGAAGATGATGACAAAAATGCACCTTGTTTGGAGAAAATTGATTCGGGCAATGAAGTCTTCCCGACACTAATTCCTTCACTCACTTCACCAAGGGGATCGGTTGGTGTTCGGCAATACTCGTGAAGGTGGGTAGTTAAGATGGCGAAAGACACACGTACTCTCTCTCACACACACATACACTTTTACTCAAAAATTAACAGAGAGCGAGCAAGACCAAGAACAAGAAAGAGAGAGCTCTGTTTTTCCTGATCATTGACGAAGGATTCCCGAAGATTTATGTTGCTTCGTTAAGATATGAGATCGCGATTGGTTCGGCTGACAATGTCGCGAGACTGAAGAAACGAACCAACGGTATATCGGGCTGGTGAAGTTAGTGGATAGATGGTTCGTTTCGCACGGGAAAAAATATGTTTTATGGGTTCTTTTTCTCGTCTTGCAATGATCGCCGTGGCTCTCTTGTTGATCGTTACCGGGTGAAATTCTTTTCAATTTGCGAGGTCGCGGCGCACTGAGGAGGCTGCTGGCAACGAGTGACCTCGAGCGATGAATGACGTTGTTGATCAGTTTTTGCCAAATAGAGGAATCCTCAACAGATTACTAAGGGAGACCGAGACTGAGAGAGAAAGATTGAGAGAGCATCAATATCTTCAATTACCAATGTTTTGCAAGGCAACGCGAGCTTTGAGTTCGGTTCGATCCGCCGAGAGAGAAGAGCCACGACGGGCTTTCTTCGTCACAATTTACAGGAAGTTGGAAACAAATCACGGGGAGAAGGGGTTTCACATGAGCACAAACAAACACACGAATATACATATGTACGTATACTCTTGATTTCAAAAAGTACTTGGCGTGGCGGTTGTCGTCGATCGTTTATAGCTGATCTTTCACCGTGTCAAAAGATGCACAGGAATAACAGAACTGGCTGTAGTAGATCTCTTGTTGAATTGTAATTGCTGTAAATAGGAACTTGTCACCGGTTAAATTGAATATTGTGGCACAATCACTTGAAGTAGAGCTTTTGCTTTCGCTGTTGCAGGATTCACAGGATCTTCCGCTCTTCTTCGGGTTCAGTTAGATGAGTTGTTGACGAAGAAAATGGAGAACTAGTTGCTGTAGAGTTAATAGATATCATTCTTAGAGGATTTAGTCGTAGTAGATTCGTAGGAGGTTAACCGAATTGGAGGTTAATCGAGGAACAAGGTTGAGTGGCTACTTTTGTTTACAATCACGGTTTCTTGAGTGTGTAGATTCTTTTTTGACTTAGTTCGACTGAGGTTCACCAGGATAAAAAGGACAGGAACGGAAACAAAACTTGCTTCTTTCGCGTAAAATGGTTGCTTGCGATGTTGAGTTGTTGTTTGGAACTTGGGGTGGAGAAGGGCCAGGAGCAAGAAGATTCGGACACCTTTGGAAGGTGGCCGGGTTCATGGCAGTTGAACGGGAGTGGGCGTCCTCTCACAGATCCACTCCAAGGAGTTGGAGTAAGTTTGGCTGGCCAGTGTCATATTTATTGTCCCCTCTTTAGTGTAAACTTACTCTTTTTTTCCGAGGAGGTTGCTACTACTTGTGGGTCCAATGCTACTGGTATTGCTCCTGGCGACGCCACAATCCTCGGCTGCTTCCGCGTGTGGATCCAGCTGACGAGGTGTTTGGTTTTCGAGCTGCCGTCTCGAGTGTTGTTGCCTCTTGTTCCACAACTTTGCTCCACCGTGTGAGGGGGTGTGCGTATTGATATATATGTGTAGGCACACACACACACACACTCACCCTTGCACTATTTGTAGTCGTTGCGGATTCGGAACTTCTCGAGGCTCTTTGGCAATGCTCGTCCTCAGTTCAGCGGCGAGCTGGCCAAACACAAGCCCAACGACGACGACAACTACAACAACAACGACCTCAAACGTGAGGCTGAGGCCGGGAAACAACCACTCCGAGACCACTTCTGATTCTCACAAAAGAAGGAGGAAGAAGACGAAGAGGAAGAAGAAGAAGAAGCACTCCCAGTTGTTCTTGCCTCATATCGATTTTACTTCAAATTGGTAGTCTTTCAGCTCTCTTCTGCTCTTTTCCAAAGTGTGTGTGTACTAGTCGTTGTGGTGGGGTAGTGCGGTTTTTTCGCCGTACCACCACCACAACCGCTGTTTGTTGCGTTCGTCCGTCCGTCCGATCAAGACGAGGATGGAGGAGGGGGCGGAGGACAAGGAGGAGGAGGAGGAGGAGGAGGAACAGGAGGAGCAGGAGAACGAACGAGGAGGGGGATTGCTCGGTGCTCACCCGGTTGATCAATCGCTCACCTCGCACGCTCTCTTGCTTACTCACCCGGGGACTTCACTCGCGGGCCCGTTTACTCGAGCTCGTCCCTCACTCGTTTTTTAGGGCTTGGAAGCCAAAGCGTGTGAGGGACAAGTAGTAGAGGAGATGGGCTTCCATGCATGAATACGACAATCTGGCCGTGCTGAAAACGCCGACGGGGTTTGGGAACCAGATTTTACAAGTCTCGGACCTAGGATCGGTGGCTCGATATACTCAAAGTGTTGGGCAGTCTCTGCTTTTAAAACAGTTTGGGTAAATCAACGTTTTGGGGCAGGCAATCTTAACAAATTATGATATTAATGTTTCATGCAACAACCTGAAAGAGGAGTGTTGCACAGAGGTTTTGCCTCTGCGGTCAAGGTTGTAAAGTTACTCTGCAGGACTTTATAGAGGCATCCTAAAGCTCCACTCTGCCGTCGCCACCGGCAAGCAAAGAATTTTACATTAAGCCCGGTTGCTTTACATGTGCGCCTTCACACTTATTCAGGCCAAAACTTGGAGGGATTGTGTTGGCGCGCGCACATTCAGCTGTCGAGTATAAATCAGCTGCTGGTCTCAGACTCGAAAATAAACTAGTTGAGATCTTCATCAGGTGACAGGTCTAATTCGTGGTTTAAGTGCTTCGAATTAGGACAAACATTTCCCCAAGTGAGAAAATTCTGAGATCAGTAATAGGTGGACTTCGTTTCATGGCAATGTTTTAACTAGTTAATAGAGCTATGATGCTCAAACACACCTACATTGCTCACACTCTTGGTAAGTTCTTCTTTAGGTTTGTCCGCTGTCAACCGTCAAAAGGGCGCGTGATCTGTCAACTCGTCAGAGCGGCGAGAATGGGAAGAACGGGCATGAGGGACGCGAAAACGCCGACACCAATACAGGGAACTTACCATTGCTCTGAGTGGTTCATCATGTATGAAAAACGGCGCCAAATCCTTAAGCAAGAAGACACAAAGTGGGCATGCCCATTTGCCTTCCCATCAAGCACTTACTTATCCAATAATACCAATTCTGCGACAGCGGATAACTATCAATGCCAATAGTGTTGAGGAAGTAAATGGATCTGTGGTACCATCCATTACCCTCGATCATTTGTAATGCAAAACATTATATTTTTTTGGCAAAGTACATTTTTTCATAACCCAAAGAAATAACATGTAAGTGTGATCTGAGGAAATGTCAACACGTCTAGTCTCTTACAGTTGCAATGCACACTTAAGCCATCAGTCTATGTCTCATGATCTGATGACATTCTCGCCGGTTCCATTCGAATATTTGGGTGAGGCAAATGCCAAGCACCTTTTGAGAGCTTACGGGAGAGGAGGAGGAAGGATCATTATCCCGTCTGAATTCATTAGCCAACTCCTCCACAAAAGTGGAAGTAATGCCTATTGTGGATTCCACATTGAGGGAAACAGCCGAGTTAGCATGGACGCGTCTTTGCTCAGTCAAATGCCGCAGATGCGGTCCTTATTATCATCGCGAATGAATTCGGTATCTGGCATATACATTTTCCTCGACGTACGACAAAGAGTCCCTCTTGTCAAGTAAGAGGATAGATGACTGAAATGACTGAAAGGGAATCTGCTTCTCCCACCATGTGTTGAGGCACCGGTCGTACTACGTACTAGGGATATGTGGTGTATGTAAGAGCTCACATCTCCCTCTCATCATGACCATCATGATCATCGCCCTGGTTGCCCTGATGACGCTTGTTACTCCAGCTTGGAACCACATCGGACTAGCCGGCAATTGATCATAGGGGAGGGGTAGCCACACCAAGTTAGGCTAGTCGGAATTTTTGTGGCAATCCACCCCAAATACTTAGTTCGTTGTTTTTCGTTGCTCATGTAAGGACACTTAGAACAAACTATTTTAACTTGCATGAGCTGGATTGCCATGGGTGCCCAAGCAGGTCATTCAGCAAACATACATGATGGGCATGAAGCATTTTGTGGGTGGTCAATGTTTAGCAGAGCTCTCAGAACCATATTGTTCACTCTTCTTTAGTCAAAAAAGCCAAAAGGAGAAGGGGATCCTCTTCAAATCGACCAAGTTCTCTTCAACCAGAACAACCGTCGGAAGTATGAGTGTAGGACAGTTTTATGACAAGATGGGATGTCCAGTAGAGACAGCCTTGAGTCTATCACCCCTACATGGCTGTACAGTCTTCACTTACCACGGATTCTACGCTTGTAAGTGACAATTCATGCGCTGACTAGAGGGTCCAACCAGTTCAACCCCATCTCTTACGGGTTGGCCACACTCTTTTTGTCCACTTTGTGCCCTGAAGGACCCCTAAGCGAGTCGAATTTTTGCAGAAGCGGGAACGGAGGAGGCATAAATTTCGGCGAGCAAAGGGTAGCAAGTGCTAGAAAGACATACGAGACGGAACTTGTGCAAAATTAGTCTTTTAAATGTAGTTAATTGGTGCTCGAGGCTCCTCAAAGCGGGAGGGAAGAAGATTAGCATTATCTCGCGGCATTCGTGGGATTCATTCAACCTTACTACCTACTAAAGCAATCGGGGCCAATTCCAGTTTTGAAAAATCTGGATGGAATGTTTTGGACTTTTTTGAATCTTTTTTGAGTGTTGTGTTTAGAGCACAACTGACAAGATTGAACTCCTTGACGGATGAACCTTCAAAAAACTAAACAAAATTGTTAGAGAGGATCACGAGAGTTTGACAGTTAAACAACCATCGTTCACCAAGTTCCATACCTTTTACGGATAACTAGATTCCACGACTAATATCCATCCTACGTAGTACATTTCATTCCAAATGAAACGTTGCCTTCGCGTTGTACATTTTTTCTCTCTCCCAGCCTGACTTTCACAGAGACAGACATTTATTTCAAAAACTGATTAGCTGTGACTTTATCTGGAGATCCAACAATGTGACTTCCGAAATCAACCCCTTTCCTCGTTACAACACGAGTTGGGCATGCAATCAAAGATGAGGAAAAAGGGAAAACCTCATAAAATTACACGTTTGAGGGTGCTTCTCTGTCGGTCACCATGACCTGAAGAGGGGCGTTCTGTTAAGCGACGATTCTAGAGCCTGAGGAGCTGTGGCCAACCCTTTTCCTAAAAACCTACAGTATCTCCAGAACCCTTTGAAAAGTTATGAGCAAATCAGACCTGAAGAAGAAATTATGGATCCTTATGGGTTTTTAAGTAGCTCTTAAAAACTCAGACTACTCAATAAAAAGTAATGGATCGTCCTCTAGTTCGGAAGCACGAATCTCACTTTCATTGCCCGAGCATCAAGTACAAAACTGCTCACTAGACTGAATATTCTTTAGACCAGGGGTCGGCAACCACTGAACCTAAGGGTGGTCGTTGGTGGGACCAGGAGCTATGGGGAAAGGCCATAATAGTGGGCCCGTGAGCCATTCATAGTACTGTTCTCGTGGGCCCAATGTTCTTTGATCGTTAATACATGGGACCCTGAACCTACTAATGTTTGTTTGATGAGCCCCTGACCAAAAAGTGGCTGCCGAACCCTGCTTTAGCCATTACCTAAACTCCAGATTCCAAACCCTATTTGCTATTATTGCAACCAAAATCATCCTCATAAAAATGTAACAATTTAGAAACTCAAATTTCTGCAACAATATTGTGGTGTCAAAAGTTGAATGGCCAAGAACGTTTTCGTGAAGTCGAAAGAGGTTGGTTTCCCGGTGGCTTTTGTAGTCCAAGTCTTTTCGCATTCATTCCCGATTCGAAATTGGAGGATCTCCACATTGATCCAGAAGAGCCAAGCAAGCATTGGATCCAGGGTTGCTTCGAGGACAATGCATTAAGCAGCAGCAGCAATAGTAGTAGTAGTAGTAGTTGTTGTTGTTGTTGTTATAGGGAGGAGGAGAACAACTCCTACCACAGTCGAATGCTGTTCAAAGCAAGACGGCTTGGTCGCTCTTCGACCCTCGTCAGGATTCGAGATTGACAAGCCATACAACTTTGGTTTCTTTACTTAGACTTGAACCCCAAGCAACGTGCCTGAAGTACACCAACCATACATGAGAGTACACCAGATTGCTCAATCTGCAGCCACTCTGGCGAAGATGCAGGGATCCCCCTTAGCTCCAGTTTTGTGGCTCCTATCCTCAGTTGTGGTTCTTTTTTATGAAAAACGGATCGAGGGGAGAGAAGGGGGCGTTTGTGAAGATAGAACACGAACTTTGGATCCACCAGTACACAGCCGTTGACAACGCGGCTGCCATCACCGCGGTATATGAACGAGAGGTTGCCTGAATTGACTGTCGCATTACTATACTTTGTGCGTGAAGGCGCACTTAAACGCACTCACTCACACACACTCAGCGTTGTGTGCAGTATGTAATGTGTACAAGCAGTGAGAGACGACTTGAACCTACCTCAGCCGCTATATTCTGGCTACTTATGGCAACAACCGGCAAAAATCCTGCTCTTTCTCCCCTCATCCAACAATACAACCTGGGGTTTCATTACCAACAGTCTCCCTCTCCAATGACCATGTCATGGTCCGTGATGATATCAGGGGGAACTCAATGTACAATATTCGGGGAGGTTTGCCCTCAACTCACTTTGATACTTTCAAACGGCTCAATAAACTACAGGTTGGAATCCATCTCCGAAGTAGACAACTTTGCAACAATAACATTTAGTTTTGCTTGAACGACTAAATGAGTTATGCAATTTGGAAGGTTGCTCAGTGCGTTTACAATTTGGGGACGGTATTAAAAAATCGTATCAAGTTTGTATGGCAATTCCCAAACACCATGACGTATGTTTGTGAAACAAGAAACTAAGCGCAACAACTTTGATTTACTTTTTTCATCTAATTAAGATGAAAGTTTTATACCTAGAAACATATTTAATTAACTAATATGTGAAAACGTAGTCAATACATTTTAGAGCTTACTTAGATACCTGTTGCACTGAAACTGATCAAGAATATGTTTATCAACTGCCGAGTAACTTAAGTTAATTGGTCCATTTTTGGCCTTATAAAGAGAAAAAACGTTCCAGTTAAATGACAACTCAAATCCCCTAGCAAACAGTATAGATTTTCGATGTTCAAAACCATATTAAATATTTATTTTTAGAAATCTTGTCATGTCAGGTCAAAATAATACATGATTTTTTATAAATTATACTTAAAATAAATATTTTTGAAAATCTGTGTTCTAATTATCTAGACTAAACTAAGTTTGGCATACACGGAAAATTAAGGAAATCTATGGACCAGAAAGGTCTTTGGAATTTGTGTGAACTTGATATTTCTCGAAGGACCATGCTCAAATTGGACGAGAAAGGACCTTGCAAATCCTACAAAATTTGTTTTGCCAGTGTACAAACATGTCCTTTTTAATATAAAATAATGTTTATTGTGACTCTTGGTCATGTCAGGCATGTCAAAAAAGAGGTATAAAAGTAATTAAAAAACAAAGTGAAACAGAGTCTAGTCAACTCACTGGGATATAACAATGTGTTCATGTATTGTAACGTTTTTAACTGTGACATACAAAAATGAAGGTTTAAAAAAATTATGAGATAAAAAATACATACATGATTAGCTTGGGAATTTGAGTTTCTATTGCCCGGAGCATTTTTCTACTTTTCTGGTTAAAAGTGAACGAATTAAATTTAAATAACTGAGCAGGTGATCAACATATTTTTGATCAATATAAATGATACAGGTATTTAAGTAAGCTCTCAAAAATGTATTGTATAAGTTTTGAAATATAAGTTAGTTTATTATGTTTTAGGTGAATAACATTTAATCTAGAGCTGACTGAGATAAAAGGAGTCAATCAAAGTTGTTACACTTACAAGGTGACCAATAAGTCTTAGGACAGCTAACTTATTGGATTACTCCAAATTGTTATGCCTGACATTTTTTTAATTTGGTCATAAAATAATACCTAGAATGTGGGCATACATGTGAAGCAGATATTTTAGACGTTTCAAGGAGCAACAACAGTGGACCATCACAAGCATCAACCATCAATGCGAAACGTCTAGGATTTCTGCTCCACGGTGAAAAAAATATTTCCCCTCAATCTAATGACGATTTTCTGAAGCATTTGTAGTCCAAATTTTGGACAAAATGACTGCCTGTGACCTTCACAATGGCATGGAGACAGCACCTAACATCACCACAGGATATATGTACCACATCCTCTTCAATAAGAATGGCTTCCATCCTCCCCAGATAAAAATGATCCAACTTTTTAAAGTTGTTTCATCTTGAGAGCATGACCCCCCAAGAGTGTGAATCACATCAAGGCTGACCTTCTATTATGTGGGACACAATTAGAAAGGAATTGGTACATCCATCCTTTGGTGATGGTAGGTGCAGTTACCATGCTATTGTGAAGGTCTGAAACTTAAAATATATAGGCTTCAAAAATTGTTATCATTGTACTATTAAATAAGAAAAAAATGTCAAGCAAAATGATTTGGAGCTATTTAGAAAGTAACGTTTGCTATCCTTGTCACTAGGGCCTTCTTGGATTAACGGATTAATCAATTAATCCAATGGAAATGGATGAATCAGTTAACCCGTTTTGCCAGAAGGATTAATCGAACAAAATCAAAGGATTATTTTTTGTTTAACGTGTTTTTGCCCATCGAATTTCAAAATTCTTCCTGAAAAAGCTTTAAATTGATAATTGCAAATACCTAAGGACTAAGTACAAGTCTTGGGTAAAAATGGGTAGATTGATTGTACTTTCAAAAACATGTAAAGAAATGACAAAGGTGATTTCTGAAGTTAACATTTGTGCAATTTGATGCTTGTCCCAAAACTAAATCTTGAAGTGTTATCTCAGTGTCATTTATGCTTTTTATTCTAAAATTTCAAGCAAAAAACTTCAAACAACTGAGCGTGATATCATATATTCGTGATGACATGGCTTTAACAAAGACAACAGAAATGTCCAGTTTAGTGTTTGTCATCACTAAAAAATTAAAAAAGTGTATTTGAAATGTTTGTTAAAAAATGCTGATTAAATCTGGGTAAACCAGATGAATAGGTACTTCAGGCCACAGAGGAAGCTGCTTCCAGAGGAAGCCAGATGAAGCTTCACATTTGCTTGGAGAAGGAAACATCCATTTTCTTTTTACACTAGTTGGTCTTGTAGGAATACTTAATGCTTTTTAATGCTATTTGAAATGCCTTTGCAGATTTTTTTTTCAACCTTTTACAATCAGGTTACATCAGCAAGATTATCTTATCCCAAAATCATCTTGTTTATTTCTTGTGGGATAAATGGGGGTTTCCTCCTGGGGATAAGCAAGGCAAATAGGAAAGATAATTTTCCTGTATTTGAACCCTCTTTTTATTTGTAAATTCTATTTTGTCAATCATTTTGCCAAAATTATTGTGCCAAACTATTTTCTTACTATATAATTTTAAAAAATATTGTATAATGTACTATATAGATATTTTATACGCTTAAACCTGTTCCATGTTTTGAACATTTCTGCAATTTCTTAATGCGTCAATTATATAATGCATTGTTTGAGGCATTGCTTAGGCAGGCATAAGAAGTGCTGGGGTTGAGCATATGTCAACTATACACAACACTTTGGGTTTTGTTGGTTCGAATCCTGGTCTTCCCAAGTCCTCGTGGTTTGTGGTATTCATCATCATAAATCACGATTGAAACCATACATGAACCTTGCATTTGTTGCCCATGATTTTCTAAATGCTTGGGTTGAAGAGCCTGAAAAACAATTTCCCCTGGTTCAATATTAGGGCCCTGATTAGGCATAAAATGTGGTTTAGGGAAGAAACGTGGTGTTGTGGTTAGCACACTTACCTATAGTGTCAGAGGTCCCAGGTTCAATTCTCCTCCCCATCCTTTCTCAAGAAAACTTTTGGATATTAATCCACACCATCAGACAGAGAACCATTCTGATACCAGACTTGAAATTGCCTTTGGAAATATTTGGACAATGTAATGGCTGGCTTCACTGTCCAGGCGAGGCTCAACCCTCCAACCCTAGCACCAATAATGCCGAACCTCCCGTGCATTAGCCCGTCGTCCGAAATTTACAATTTTCATTGCCCGGTTTTAGGTGGCCAACCCTGTACAATGAAATCAAAATATAAGTTACGTAATCTCATTTGCCGAAGTTGGCACTTTTTAGTTTCAATTAGCAGGAACTTATAAATTCTAAAGACTGCAGGCAGGATGAAAATTATGGTTTACAGTAGGAAAAATAACAAATGCTTAAACTACAAATGCGACCTGACTTGGATTGAGTTGACGACAATGTTCAATTGAATCCCTGACTTTTGACTCCGACGTATAATATAATTGAAAATTGATATATGTAGAGTACTCTATGTACACTTAATGTACTATGACCTGAATGAGTCCAACGCCTTTAAAAAGAATCTTGAAGAAAATATATTTACGAGGTTGCGTGACATATTGCTCAAAAATGACCGAATTAGAGCCAAAAAGACTGGAGAAAGGAGACGGAAGTAGGCGGGGGGCATGGATGTCACCGGATTTCTTAACTTTGACACGACCTCAAAATGACATAACACAAACACTTAGACCGATGGCGGTGTCAAAATTTCCTATCCACATTACGGTGTGAGTACCGAGACTTTAATCGACACTGCAATCGGCAACAATATCAACCCTGAATGACACCAACATATACTATTTTATTCTTCTTTCTTTAAAAAGCATGATGAAATGAAAGTTAGGGGGAGGGAATGGTTCGATCAGCCTTAGGAATGATGACCTTTATTGATGATTGATGGAAAAGTCACTTTTCGAAAACCTGTACATTTCTGCTACACAGTCCTCAACCGAATTGCATCATACTTCTTGTTCCATCCATCCAGCCTTACCGTTGCAACGTTGGCTATCATGCCTGATGCTGCAGAAATTCCCCTTCAATATATTTCAGCATCACACAACGTCGGAACGTCAAAGTGATTCATCTTGAGAAAAAGTACTTGTGGAAGCATCAGAAGGTCAAGATTTTAACAATCGAGAAATCCAAGGAATCAAGTGAGACTACGTATTTAACAAAATAGTTAAGCGAGCGTCAACTTCGAGTACATTTTGCTCCCCAAACATTTTAATTTCAAGAAAGTAAACAACAATCGAAAGGGTTCCAAGTAGTCAGCCCCAAGGCCGTTGTATTATTTGGCCTAGGCCGCAATAAGAGCCTTTGTACCCTTTAGATCTTGTGAGACAAGCCCTTGATTCTCCAACACATATTTGTTTGGCCTTACACAGGGACCACTAAAGAACTGGATGCCTCGGCTACTGGCAAAAACCATTTTTCGAATTTTGTGCCAGACAGAGAAAAAAAATCATTAAACCAGTTGTCCAGCTAGTAATTCAAAGCTCAGATGCTTAATTTCAACTAGACTTGCTGAACTTTGTATCAGTTAGAGTAATTTAAAGCATACAGCAACGTACTCTCCGGTTGAATATTTGCACCTACAATCGTCCAAAAAATCCACAGCTGAATGCCTGAGCAGAGGCCTCCATATCTTACGATTTCCTTGCCTTACATAATCCTTTGCCATTGCAGATTGTAGCTAGGCCTAATCAATTAACCAATTGCTCAGTGGTTGCTAACTCTTGGTCTAAACAGTGCTTTGATGTTATTTATCCTCTGGACCACGGGTTGAATAAATTGGACAAGTATTTTCACTTTATCCCAGAGAATTTACTAAATATGTGTTTTTGTGCAGCTGAGGCAGATCCAAAAATTAAATTGATAATAGAAACATCAAACATGGAAAAGGCAAATCAAGAGGTCAAAAAGTAAGACCATATTTTATAAAAATGCAAAGCAAGCCAAAAGAAATCCGTGAATCAAACTCAAAATCAAGATTAATAAAAAGAATAATTTTGCTGAAGTGTTCGGTTTGAAGTCAAGAGTCAAAGATAAAACCTTCTGATAACATTGTAACTAGAGCTTGCAGTTTGTTTATTTTGCAATAGAACTATTCAGGGGTCTGGTTGGCCAAGACACAGATTCGAATAGTCGTGAATTAATGGGATATACCAATTTGTTTAGTTTTCCCATTGCTTCTGATCATGTAGCACTGTTCTCAAGCAAGATTTTGAACCCGTTACGAAATAACGGCGCCGTACCTAACTGAGAATGATTTCCTCGGGAACATTGTTCTTCGGTCTTTTGGCCTTGTTAGTTCTTGACTGATTACTCTTTCGTTTCCGAGACCGTTTTCTGGCGGGTCCTTCCCAAATATCATCATCACTATCATCATCGTCGTCGTCGAAGTAATCACCACCCCCAAGACTAACTTCTGGTTGGAGCGGATCGACGAGTGAATCTTCATTAATTCTTTCGTCATCGTCTTGCCACCCCATGTACTGCAATGACTTGTCTTCATTTTCTTTTGAACTGGGCTCAGAGTGGTCGAAACTATTATTTGAATTTGGATCCATTAGAGAGTCCGTCCCCATAAGGTTGTTGTCACCGGCTCCCAAGGACACGTCCAGAAAATGACTGAAATCCGGGGGATCATCATCATAGAAGTCATCTAAAGAGCCCATAGATGAGGAATTAGCAATAGGATCTTGTACGTTATTGAAGCTCGGATCATTAAACGAGGAGGATGGACCTGAATCTGAGTCCAAATCAATGCATCCATCCGATCCTTGTGATTCCTCTTGTCTGACCACAATAATTCGCTCTGAACATCCAGTTTTGTTCACCCGATAAACACCGGGTTTCAAACCGGTCTCTTGGGTGGTCGTGTAATCCACATGTCCACTGATTTGGGTGCCAGGTGGAAGGACTGAGATTCGGCTTCCAACTGGCAAAAGAGGAGAAGCCCTAATCTTGGTAGGGGTTTTGGTTTTGGGAGGTCGACCTCTGGCAGGTTGTCCGTTCGAGATGGTAGGTCGGGGCAAAGGCATGGGAGGGGAATAGGTAGAATGTGATCGAAAGGGTGGGCTTTGTGGGACGGGATTGGTTTTGTACGTTTTTTGGTCAATACTAAGAACTAGCTGAGCCGGATCGCTTGAGAAACGAGGCAATAAAGGCGAAGGTTTGTCCACTTTCCGGACAAAATTCACCATTCGATGATACGATTTGGCCCCCAAGGTTTGCAAGAACTGCTTATTCACCGAGAAGTTCGGAGGCCACTCTTTTGAAAATGAAGAATTTGGAAAGACGGTGGCCTTTTTACAAATCGAGCAAACAAACGCAAACGATTTGGACAGATGTTCTTGATAATTTGCCGAGTGCATTTCATAGATCTGAATTTTTCTTCCTGGAAACGAGGAAAAACTTGTTACTCAAAACAACATCATAATGATTTAGAGTAAGATGTATACCTGGATCATCATGATCACAACGCTGGGAGGCATCCAAGGCCAGGCTCATAAGTTGCATGTCAATGATCCGGTAACCGGTAGGAGCGACCATGCTCTCGGTTTTGTTAAGCTTAGGTTCGGGTAGTTCAACTAAATTCATCACATTCCCTTGTGGTTCTTCTCTTCCGGAGTCGTGCATTATGGCATTGGTAAGCTTGGCTCTGAGGTCTTCAATGACCTCTCTAGCATCGGCCAGTTCCTTGCATAAAGACACCAATTCAGCGGCATTCACCCGGCCAAATGGACCATAGGACGAGTTCATGAGACGTTCAGCATGGGTCAAATAGGCCGGCTTAAAAATGGGCTCAGCGTAGGTCATATTTGATGGGAGGGATGGGGGAATGTAAAAGGGTTGTTTGGGTGCAAGATATGCATTTTGTTTACCCCGCTTACTATTATTGACTCTTTTCCCTCTGGCGCTAGTTTTTGCCGGAGGAGGAGCTACAGGCGCGGGCAAACCCGGGAACAATAAAGGTAAAGGAATTTCTTTAGGCGAGAAATCCGGATACAGGGTGTTCTTGGGTTTGGGAGGCGGGGAAGGAGCCTTCACACGTTTGATTGCGCTTTGATAGAGATCCTTTAGAATTGGATCACGGCAAAGAGAGATATCTTTCAGTGGCACCGAACATTTTCTCAATTTGTGTCCATGTTGAGTCTTTGGAGATTTGTCAGGTTTGGATATATCTTCGAGTTTGGCAACTCCGTTTGTTTTTGTTTCGCCTTGACCGTTCTCATTCTTTATTTTGTCATTGGCTTCTGTTCCGTTTTCAGAACTCTGAGCCACTTTAACGTCAACCTGAATGTCATGAAGTGGTTCAGATGTTTCATTGATCATAGAAAGCACCTCATCCGTGATTTCGTTTTCACTCTTCTCTTCATCCTCTTTCATAACTTTGTCGGCAAGGTCCCCAGGGACCGAAACCTCGTCGGATTTGGCCCCTTGCAACCCCTCTTTATTCTGTGAGGTTGGCGAGCTCATCTTGAAACCTTCTTATTTCCCACCTCGCAAATCTAAAAAAATACATAAACGTCCATGAAGGTGATCCTATCTTTTGCAATTCATCAATAATGACTAACTCATCGAGATCAACAAATGCAAGGTTGGGTAATATGTTTGAGTGTCATGCGCTCTGATGAAGTAAACAAAAAATTTCGATCTATCTATCCATCCTTCACCTTCTCTTTTCCTTCGATGGTAGAATTGGATGGGGTTGACTTTGATGTGACCGAGTCTGTTCCAGATGCGTTCAAAAGCTCACCGCCAAATCTTGTCCAAATGCCATTCGGGTCCAAAAACCTCTGTCAATAAATCGAGTGATTCCCAACTACGGAAAGCATTGCTCAGAAGAATCCGGGAGTCAGCTTCAACTATTCAAAACAGGCACTCACTTGCTTAGTTTGTTAAGGGAGGAAGTTGGAAGTTGGAACTATAAGTAAGGGCGGCTAGCGGGCTTCAAGAGATTCAGTGTTCGCTTTGCAATTTTATGCTGGGCAGTCGGTCTCTCAGTCAGCCCTTGGCCGCTCAATTGGCTTGAGAAAAAGGGGAGATAGAGAGAGACAGTCAGCTATTGCGGTAGCTGTCTGTGACGTCACCTAGCAAGGTGAGTGAGAGCAGGGGGCGCCACTGTGCTTGTCCTTTTGGGAAAACTAGTGCAAACTCTGCTGGTCACTCCCACAGGCAACCAGTTCTTAGCCAGTCAAGGGAGTTAGCTCTTGAGAGAGGGCGCGCCTGAACTTCAAAACTAACACCAGAGAAATGTCTATACCACTGTTGGTTAGGACAGTGACTGGTTAGTTTTTATTGTTTTTTGAGTCTGCTGTTGCTTCTTCATTGGCAGGGCAGAGCTTTATTTGGGGAGAATTAGCTCAACGGGTTAGATCAAGTTTCCAAAAGTAAGGAAGAATGAGTGTAGCAGTCATTCAGTAATTTTCCATTCAATCTTGCCCATAGCTGCCTAAAAATATTCCAAATAGTGCCACTTGCTGTTAAATCTGCCACAGGATAAAGATCTTAAATACTTAGGTCATAGTACAAAAGCAATAGTAAGAGGTAAATCCATAATCAAGCAACATTATCATCCAATAAATCAGTCATAGTAGAAAGGTCACACTAACATGATCACAGTTAATTAGCCACAGTAAAAAAGGTCACATGAAAATTCTCATTGTTAATTTGTCACGATGAAACGGTAACAATTAAATGGCCACAAATACATAGGTCACAAAGCAAGATCCAAGTACAAGGTTGGTTGCATGGTACATCAGTTACTGCAAAACAATCCCACAAAAAAATAACAGAGAATTTGTTACACCTACAATGTCGCAATTAAAGAAGACAATCAGAAAATCTCCATCAAGGCAGTCTGGGAAAGAAGAGAGAGAAATGCAATTCATGAGGGTGCAACAAACTATGGGGTTGAAACTATAATAATATAAGATATTGTTGAAAATCGGTTTTTTTGTTTTAAAGTAGTTCAAATCTCCGTCCAAAAATGGATCAGTTTGAGAACTTGTTAAATGATGGACAAGTGTGCATTCAAAATTATTTATAATAGGCAACCACTGGGCTGGGTAATAGAACAGTGCTCGTGCGGTCAAAACTCTTTACTTCATGATTAAAGAAAACCTTTTCTTATCAGAAGCTACTCATGCAAAAAAATGGCCTTTGTTTGTTTGTTTGGGGTTAACTTGTATCATTTCCAAATGAAAGTAGTGTTGCCGTCAAGATTTGTAAAACTTTGTAAAACGTATTTATCTAAATGCAAAAAAAATCGGATGGTCATTTTTGCCAAAATCATTTATTCTGTGGAAAGGATTTATTGGTCTAAGAAGTTGTCAAGTCGTGAGGACTTACTGAGGTATTACACGTATATACGTATAGAGAGAGAGAGAAATGACTAGAACGTTAGCATGACTAGAATGAGTGGGAGCAGAACTGTACATTTCCCTTTCCGGGGCGGAAAAAGAAAATCTGTGCAGGATTTGTAAGGTCGGATTCGGGAGGTCGGATTTGGGAGGTCGGATTTGGGAGGTCAGATTCAGGAGGTCAGATTCAGGAGGTCGGATTTAGGAGGTCGGATTTGGGAGGTCGGATTTGGGAGGTCGGATTTGGGAGGTCAGATTTAGGAGGTCGGTTTTGGAAGGCTGGATTCAGGAGGTCAGGTTCAGGAGATCCAGTTTTGACTCAGATCCATTGATGACCGAGAACCAATTATGACTGAGAACCAGTGATGATGGAGATCCAGTGATGATGGAGATCCAGTGATGACCAAGATCCAGTGATGACCGAGATCCAGTGATGACCGAGATCCAGTGATGACCGAGATCCAGTGATGACCGAGATCCAGTGATGGCCTCAATCAGGTGGGATGATGGCCTCAATCTGGCGGGATGATGGCCTTGATCAGGTGGGATTATGGTTCCAACCTGCTGCCCTTGAGAGGTCCAAGTAAGTGTAGGGCAGTGATTCCCTAACTTTTTGCCCCATAAACTTAATTAGCCTGATCCTCAATGAGTAGAGCAAATAGAGCATTGAGATTTTTTGGAGGGTTTATGTGGGGCCTAAACTATTCACATCTCAAAGTGTCCCCCGTTTGCGGCCAGCATGGCCTCAATCCTGGGCCTGAAAGCCATGCATGACTTCACCAGGTAGTCCTCCGACATGGCCACCCACTCCCACTCCACGGAGGCATTAAGGTCAGTGACATTGGCGTGGGGCCTCGAGCAGGCTTTCCTCTCAACTTGGCCCCAAAACGCGTAGTCCAGAGGTCAGCAGTCTGGGCTTGACGGGGGCCACATTGACCACGGCCAGAATTTCTCGAAGTTTGCCTCACACCAGTGCTGCATTGTCTTGCTCCAGTTACTGGGCGCGGAGTCATGTTGGAAAACATACCCACCGTTTGGGAACGTCTGCTCAATCCAGGGCTTCGCAACATCCCTGAGCACGGTGAGGTACGTCTCAGTGTTGATCCTCGCCCCCTTCTCGAACCAGTGCGGCGGCATCCTGGCCCCATTGCTCGCTACAACACCCAGCATCATGACGCCCTGGGGATGTTTCTGCCCGTGGATGGGAGGGACATCCTCAACTCGGTAAGCAAAGAAGCGGTCGTTCTGGGCATTCCTTGCCTGCTCGACAGTCCACATCTTCTTGTCCAAGAAGATGCGGATTGTTGAGGCCCCATCGTGCTTCAACCAGGTCAGCACTTTCTTGCCCTTCTCCACCCTGATGGCCTTTGTCCTCTCAGAGAGGAGCTGCCTCGTCCTCCTCACATAGGACTTCATGCCAAGGAGGGCAATGGCCCTCCCAATGCTCCTCCTTGAGAGGGCGAGCTCCTTGGCAAGGTTCCCCTGGCTGTTTGTTGGGTCAGCCTCAATCTTTGTCCTCAGGGTCACCATGAACTCGGGTGTGAGCTTCTTGTTCTGCCCCCCCGGCTACAGGCTTCCTCCCAAAGCCATTCCCAGCCTTCCTGAGCTTTTTCACGTGCGCCAC
>CM021318.1:653355-767864 GCA_010645155.1 Tigriopus japonicus
ATCACACACCGTTCCTTTGATTCTGAAGGTTGAATGTGGAAATAAAAATCAAACCTCCCAAAGAATGTATTCCTTCATCTTCATTGTCGTCGGCCTCCTCCACAATCACCACCACCACCACCTTCTCTTCTCCCTTATCCATGGACTACTCCAACAACAACAACAACAACCACAATTCTTTTTCGTTGGTCTTGAGGGTCGATCGGCAAATTCCATGTCTATGGCAGAGGTCTGATAGTAGATAGTCACATTCCTGGCATTCCTCAGCCATTTTACTCTGTAATTATGAGTGGCGTCAACTCCACAATCGTGACAGGAGATTCGACAGCTACCAGGACTGCTACCGCCTCGAAAAGAAATGATGTCCATCCACTGACTTGAATAATTTTAACTGGTTCCGTTCTCCACTTCATGACGACATGGGCGCAAAATTAATTGACATTTTCATTAGAGACATCTCTCACATTGTCCACCAAATTGGTATTGGGAAAGGGGTGCAAGTCGACTGGATATTATCTCAGTGGTTCGACAGTAAAAGGTGTTTGCATGCTGTGAGAACCTACAGAGAGCTCTTGCTCAAGGCAAACAATCAACGCCAATTGGTTCCTGGGGTAATTATTATCATTAAAATGAAAGAAGTTGAACTTCTCTCACGCGGATGGATTGAGCCCGACGTCGTTTGGAATGTCCGTCGTCGCTTTCAAGTTGTTGAGTGACGAACGAAGGCTCCTCCTGACTCATGATGGTTTAGTGGAGATGGCAGTAGCAATAGAAATAGTAGGGATAGTTAGTGGATGGACGAACTGGTACTAGAGAAGTAGTAGAAGTTGTCGTGATAGGAATAGTAGTAGTAGTAGTAGTAGTAGAAGTCGTAATAATGATGAGGGTTGATGAATGGAGGGATCTGCTCATAATCATGGATTATGACCAGGACTCGCTGGTCAGATCAGTCCGGGATTTTTTTCGAACAGACGAACGAACGGACGTATTTGGGACATTGGTTGGCGTGAAATGACGGTGCTCGGGCGAATCAGGCCAATTTGAATTGGCTATTTTGAAATGCAGTCATTCTTTGTAAATGAATTCTTGGCTCCAGAGATCTCCGAAAAGGCCAAGAAACCTGTAATCAACATTCCATTGTCTCCGTCTGGGGACCATGTAGGAGGACCAAAGGGGTTGTTGCATCCCTTTAAACAATGAGCAATCGAAAACTGAAAAACTGGGAGAGGAGCTGCCTAATTTCTTCCATAATGGAGAAGACATCTTAGGGTAGAAAACTGGAAAAAAGAGTTCGCTCTACTAATCTCGGTTGAAAACTTGATTGTTTGTAAGAGAGGCATTGGAGACCTGCCTCGTGTGACTGATTAGGGACACCCCTATTGGGGTTTGATGACCCTTAACTCGGGAACCAACCAACCAGCCAGCTAACCAACGAAGGATAGACCGGGTGCGCTAATCAAAATTCCAATCCAAAGAGGAGCATAGATCGTCAGGCTTGATAGGGAATTCTTTCGAGCCTTTTACGCCCCTGATGTCGCCATATTTATGTCATCACTTGGCTCAATCTCAGATGTTCATCCAACTACCAATGATCGTTGTCATTGATCTCTTCCATCTCTCGTCGTGGGGGCAAAATCAGACTGGCCGAAATTCCTGCCTTCAATTAACGATCTCGGGATCCCCGGAACGGAATTTCATGGCTCTTTTAATCCTACGTGTTCCCTACTCTGTGTATACATAAGTACGCATTATAGGTACACATACGTACGTAGGGAGTTACAATTCGCCCCATTATCTGCATACCAAAGCGTTTGATTGGAGTATTAGCGCCACGGTGTCCCCCGCCACGCGTGACCGTCAACCACGTTTGACGTCGTCGTTGTCGGTAGCGCCGAGTCTTTGCTCGGGAGCCGTTCTTTGGGGTCGGCGGTTGTTCATCCATCCATCTGTTCATGGTGAAGGGACTCTTCTTGAGTACTCGGGGCTCGTTCTCGGGGACGACAATTGACGCTGGAATTTCATCCTCAGAGTGGCGAGTGATCTTGGCTTTTGGGGCGTTAAAATCCCACGTTTCCCCTCCCCCCCTCTTTTTGGGACTGCTCTCCACCTGAAAAAAACTCTTTTCCTATCTCAGTTGCTCAGAACAAACTCGAGAAATGGCAGACACATCCACAGTCAGAGTGATTTTCTCCTCGTTGCAAATCCGAAATGTGCATTTGATAGTTTTACTTTTGGTGGCGGCTTTGGTCCCCGGAATACACGGTGCACCCGCTGAACTCCCTAAGGAAGCCGTCGAATTAGATAAGAACCACCCTTTCATGAATGTCGTGAACTCATTGTTAAACTCACTCCTAGAGGAGACCCTCTATAGACGAATGGAGAGCTTGCTCCTGGATCCTGGACGAAGTGCTCGGAACTCGGTGGACAAGCAGAAGATTGTCGAGTCCGCTGTCGAGAACTATCAGCATCAGGAGATGACCATCCCTGAGCTTCATCAAAACGAAGGCCAACAAAACACGGAATCCCTGAAACACTTCACAAAACTTGCCGGTAAGCCAGCACAAATGATGGGCAAGACTTGGCGTTGGGGCTGTGATTGACAACCTCTGTTCTTTTCCAGGTTACTGGATACGAGAAAGTCCGGAGCCTGTTGTGATGGCCTCAGCCAAAGAACCATCGAACGACGACAAGGAAGCTTTGAATTCTACGGAGGACGATTCGTTCGTTGATTATAAGACTGAAGTTTACGCCATCTCGGATTTATTCACATCGACTACAACAGACCCTCCGTTAGGTGACTGATGAGCCCGTATTTGGGTCCAACCAAGTTCCCCGGAGAGGGCTCTCCAGGTTTTTGTCACTGTGATATCAAGATAAAGTTTAATAATTTATAGATAAAACTGCTCAACTTTCGCCGTCGCAAATCGCAATACATATCTGTGTGCATATCATTTTTTGGACGAACATTTTTTTTTCTTTTATTACACAACATTTGAGGCGCAACGAGTAAATAGATAACATTAAACATTTCTGTTTTCTTCCTTTTCGTTTGTAGTATGTAAACAACACATTGACTTCTTTCGAAAACGTATATATGGCATAGAACGACGACGATAAGTAACTTCATTTACACAATTGTTCGGGGGTTTCAATTTTTCAACTTGCAGTTGCTCACTTTGTACATTTTTCGATATCAGTTGGTCTCGAGCTCGTCACATTAGAACTCGGTCTGCTTCTCAATGGGCGTGTAAGGGGGCTTCTCGGTCAAAGAGGCCATTGAGCCTCGTTTTCCATCCGGGAGATGCTTGACCCGATCCATGACCTCGCCCTTGATATCCTTCACACCTCCTTTGATGTCTCGCTTGATGTTCTTCAGGGAGTCCTTTCTCCTCACAGAGTCCCCATTGCCTCCATCCTCAATAAACGAATTGGATTCCTCAGCCACAGGAGGTGGGACCGCTGGGAGATGGTGATGGTCCTCTGTCCCCCCTGTTGTGCTCTTTTTCTTCATGGACCCAAATCCGGATGATCCGAATGAGATTTGTCTTCGAAGCTCACGTAGAGGTGGATCAGGCTTTCGGATGGGTTTGTCCACGCTTTCTTGCCTTGGAATGCGGTCACTGGTGCTGTAGTCGGGTCCGTCGGGTCGAATTGGAATTCTTTCCTCGGTCTCCGGAATGGGTGTGAAGCAGTTGAAGTAATCGTATTTCAAGGAGATCTTCTTCACCAGAAACAAGTACCTACAAGATGGAATTGAAAATGAAAAAATGACTGAGGTGTTGGGGGTGGTTGAGGAAATTGAGTGGAGGAAACCGGGTAGCAACTAAGTATATTAACTGAGCTTTTATAAATATGGAATAAGTTATGGCTAAGACTTTACTTTGTAAGCACGTTAGGTATTGTCCCAAGGCATGAACTGATTGTTTCCGGCTGAACAGCGTAAAATGAAATGCCCCCCCTGGCTTCACTTATACCGTCAATTAGATAACAAATGTTTCCACTTGTTTTCTGTAAGGTATACACGATTATAAAAACGCTCTCACATCCCTAACAAAGTGAAGCAAATCGAGAACCTTTCTTGGCTTTTTTCTCATTTTTTTGTGATTAAACGAGAAAATCGTTCTTGTCTATTGAATTCATAAATATTTCTGGAAAATGAAATAATCGAAGAAAAGAGCACAGCAAGACGAAACAGGCTTTTTAAGGTTAGAATTACTTCCCCACTAGTAAACTCATTCAACGGAAATAATTCAAGTATAACAAATATTTGGAAAAGTACACGTGATTTCTGACACTAAAGAAAAAGGAAAGAGCACAAAAATCTCGTGCAAAAAGAAGGAGACGGAAAATGGATTACTTTCCAAATTTTAAAACTTATGCAATGTGTTATGAAAAAGATTTCCTCGTTCGCTTTAAACAGAATTCTCGCCTTTTTTCCATCACAATCGAGCAATTGAAGAAATAGTCTGTTTGTTTTACATTTTTGTGGGGCCCCTTGATTCTTAATCATTGGCTTAATTATGAGATTTAATCCTCCTAAAATTGGCTCAAATCCAGACAAAAAATATGTAGTTTTGCCGTTATGATATTCAAAACTTGGTTATCCACACAATTAAAGTGATGGGATTGCTTTTGATTTAGTCATTGATGGTAAATCGAACGACTTGTTCATTTCATACTCGTAAAATTGTGTTACACCTACACCAAACAAGCCGAACATAACAATCAAAAACTGGTGTGCAGAAATTTATCGAATCAAAACGTACCAAATACGATTCTAAAGATTTAAAATATCCCACCTAAAGGTTAGTTGTTGAACCCATTTGGAATCAAGAAACAAGTAAAGATTCTCGATTCAAGAGAGCAAAATGCGCTTTAATACTTGAAAACGCAGAACCCCAGACTCCACTCGAAATTGTTATTCCTACTCAAGGTGAGTGGTTGAGGGCATTTGAAAGTACGTATAAAGGGAGCACAGTAGATTGGTGGATGGATGTAAATTGCACTTATTGAAATAGCTGGATCGACTAGACTTAATAAAGCAAACTAAAAACAGCCCCAACCTTTTGGTCAGGGTCACAACTCCCCCATTAACAATGTGTTTCCATTAACTTTCAAATGCTCTCAATTACTCACCTCTAACCACCCCTCCCTAGTTTCAGTTTTGTCCCTCTAATCAAGAAGCACTGAAGTGCTGGAGTGGGAGGCTAGTGATGAGAATTACGATTTTCTATAGAATTGATTCGATAGCGCTCTTCTGCTAAAGAGACCTTGTTTGCATTCAGTAGACCACGTGTTTCAATTTTCAGCTCAATCGAATGCAGGAGTGAAAAGTTATGCCTTCTCAAAGTTATGTAATGAAGAGAGCATAGAATGAAAGCGTGCGTCCTTTTGTGGTAAAACAATTACCAGAAAAGGGCTAGTTCATTCATTCTCAGTAGGATTTGCACTGAACTTTGAGAGACCATAACTTTTGACTCCGACGTTCGATTGAGCTGAAAATTGAAATACCTTTTTTAATCAACATTAGCAGGGTTTCATTTGGAGAAAAACGATATTGATTTGACCCTATTGGACCTCATGATTATTTTCATTTGCCTCCCAGTCCAGAGAAATTTAGTGGTTCTTGCTGATAAGGTGAATCATGTTCAAGCTTTACCTGGTCAACGCAGATATGGAAAGTAAGGACACCATAGAGAGGCACATGGCCATGGTTCTGAATGGAAACATTTGTTCCCCACTCTCTTCATCAAACAACGGGTACTTGATCAATGGGGGAAGCCCAATGAGCGTCTCACCACCAGCCAAACGAACAAACATGCCAAGCAAATACGCCACCAAGGACCCATAGGTGTTGACCCAATCCTTGAAGTGGACCACTATCAAAAGCTGAGGAAACAAGATGACGTAAACCAGGTCCGAACACATGGCCCTAGAAAACAATTAGATCATATCACTCAATGAAGTAGACTGACCTTTGATGTAATCGTAATATGAATTACGATTATGTGATTGCAATTACATTTCACTCTAATTGTAATTGTAATTAATCGCATTTGAACTGCCAGTAATCTTAATAGAAATTAATTAGATTTTGGCTCACGCAATTGTGATTTTTCATTTCCAAATTACAATTACATTTTTACATACACATCAAATTTTGATACTGCATTTCAATGATTTTTCCCTCAGATTTCCAATATTTTATGGTTGCGTAAATTGATGAACCCTCTGTCAAACAGCTTTTTGCACGTCTGTTTCATTTTGCCCTTAAAGACGAAATAAGAACAAGTTGGGCTTGAGAAAAATTGTAATTAAAATGTGATTGAATTACTCTTTGAAAGTAATTGTACTTGTAATGATTTGCATTTGAAAATAGAATCTTTGTTATTTTATTTAATTACTTTTGAGGCTAATTTAATTGTAATTCATTTCATTTCAACACAGTTCTTGACACAGGTCTGGAGCTAGGGCATTATAATTACAAGAGTACGTGCACAGAGATTGACCAATTTTCTGCTCAAGATTCAAGGCGGAAAAGGGAAGCCCAAGAAAGACTACAATTCTTTCAAGAAAATCCAAAACGAATCATGTTCATTTCAAGAACATTTTCAAAACTTGCAAGAATGGTAACTATGTTGAACATACATGGTAGATAAAACTATTTCCTTCGCAAATCTCATGACAAATCTGATTGTACCAGTAAGTGGGACCTATCAATATTACGAACGTGTTCTTCTGCTTAAAGTCCTCCATTTTGAATTTCTTATTTAGTGAGAGCGAATATTTACCAGAGTCCGTAGATAGTTGGAATGGTCAAGGCCATGGAAGTGGCCATGGCTCCAACAACGAAGATTGATATCCTCATCACCCACATGATCTCAGTTTCTGATGCCTGCCCAAAGGAAACGTGAGACTTTCATTTAAACTAATTCCCACGCAAGTTTTGTGTTTTACAACTTACTCCTTGTCTGAAAATGAGTCGATAAACGTTCCGAGCAAACATGGAAGAGGCTGAGAGGACCGAGGAGTCTGCCGAGGACATCACGGCCGCCGAGACTGCTCCCAATCCAAAGAACGAGATATAACTTGGGGTTAGATATTGCAACACCATGGGAAGAATCATCCTCACGTCCTCGGCTGGGATGGGAATCGTGCCCGGATAATCGGTCTCGTTCCAGTCTGTGGAGAATTGAATGTGAGGGCTTTACCTACGTACGTGGACTATGAAAACGGACCACATTCTTAGGTGTACATGTCAGGAACGATAAAGGGAAAGAGAAGTGGGTATTTGATTACTTCTGTGCCGTCTCTAACCACAACCAAATAAGTTCAGCAAGTAATTGAAAGAAACTCAACCGCAATCGCGATTCCTTTTCCCTTTTTGTGTGAGAAAAACAACGCATACATTTCTCTAAGTTTGTGGTTGGTCCGATAGAGGGCACTGTCAAGAAGTAGATAAACATTGATTTTCTAGACTATGAGCTGAAACAATGAAAACTATAATTTCCAAAAGGAACAACTCAATTATGTACTACTTGGAAATGAGACCTTGCTTGGACTGGGTTGGCAACATACTTCATTTTTTCCAAAAGTCAAGGACAACCCAGAATGGGCCCCAACCCACCGTTAAAATTTTTACACTACTAAAAAAACATTGTAACCATTTTATTGTATCCAATGAGTAAAATACTTGCAATAAACATTATCATTATTATAACTATTATTTCAAGCTCAATTAAATGCCGGAAAAAAATAAATATATGAACTGAAGTAAATGCAAAATTGAATGAGATTGAAGTTTTGCAGTAAAAAGTTACCAGAGGTGTCATTCATTCTGTGTAGAATTGTGTAGTCAGCTTTGAGAGAGTACAACTCTACTCATTTGCAGAAGAACTCTATTGGTTTTGTTATTTAATAGGTAGAAAAAATACTCCTTATCATCCAGAAGCATTTAGTGCTAACTCTGAATGAGTCACTCTTAAGATAGACATCATATTGAATATATTTAATTAACAACTGACAAAATCATTTAATTTCTTGTTTTAGCAAAATCATTTGATTAGTTAACCACCCCTCTGGCATGCTGAAATCAAATTTCGAACCACGTACTAAATTTAGCTTTTAAAAAGGGCTGTGCTTCAAAAACAAACATTTTGAACGGTAGATGGCGTTAGTATAATGTTAGTTTCAAAATTGGCCATGTTTAGTTAAAAACGCGCATTCAGTAACGCTTGATGAAATTGAGTTTTTGCATCAAAAAGATGACCAATTTGAACAGATTGATTTTGGATAAAAGTCATACCAAATTTTGAACAAATATAAAAAAGCACACTTACTCGTGGATTTGGCGATCGCGCCAATGAGAATGGGAGGAACGGCCATGATGACGCATCCAACTGCCGCAATATAGGACAACATTTCGGCTCCTGTTGCGCTCTTACTGGATAGAACTCGTTGGAAATAGACCTATGAAAACCCGAAGTGGCATGCATCATTCTCATTTTTTCCATGTTTCAAAAAGTAAGTGTACACTTTCATTAGAAATTTACCTGCCATGGAATGCCTCCAAAAGTTAGAAGAAGCATGTAATCCATATAGTACCATCCACGACCTTCACCAATCTCGCCAATCCAATCTTGTGATTCAAGCGTGATGGGAACCACAGACTCGTTGATCCAAGCAAAGGGGATACAAATAACCTGAAGGAAGAGCTAATTTTTAGCCTGGGGACTTTGATCTAAACTTTTCTCATTACTCACCAGACCCACAAAGATGCACCCCAATTGGACCACATCGGTATACGCCACCGAATAAAGTCCACCGATCCACGTGTAGAGCACGGCAATCAATGCAGAAAGGATCACGGCGGTGTCCAATTGCATATTAATGATTATAGAGAGGGTGGCACCTGCACAAACCAGTCACAACATGAGCCAATTCTTCCCGGGGAAATCAATTATGCATGGGGTAGAAGTCCCAAATCGCTTACCAAGAGCTGCTAATATCCCAGCGGACCAAAATACCTCTCCACAAAGAGCGGGAATGAAGAGCAACCCTCCCATTCGTCCACCCAAACATTCTTGAAGAGGGTCCAACATTGTTACATAACCCTCTTTTCGCATACGATGAGCGAAGAAAATCCCTCCTGAAAGAGAATTGGGTTTGAAGAGCTTCTTTCAATGCCTTAGAAATGAATACAATTTCTAGCCTTTTTGTAAGTCCTCCTAAAGCCATAATAATTAGTGTAGCTAAGCGTTTGATTGGTACGTGCCTAAAAATAATAACTTTAACTTTGAACCTTCTTGCAACCCATTCAGAATGTCGAAAATAAAGGTAGCCCCTTTGAGTAGCAATAATGAAATCCACGAACTAAAGTACCAGAATGAGAAACTTATCCCATGATGTAAAGGAAGGGCTGTTTTCCCCCAAAAACACGCGACCAAGAATGACCAGTCACAGAATGCAAGTACAGTAAATTGTTCTGTATGAGCCCATGCTTGAATTGAATCAAGGAGCTCCTTAAGAGGCGACATGTACGCGCACTTAATTCAAAAGCAAGAGTATTCCAAAGTCAAGTTGAATTAGCATTCGTCGAGTATATACTCTCCCCAGCTGCTGTGTTTCAAACACAGGAGTTGTCACGAGTAAATACTCGAGGACGGTTAATCTGACTTGATTTTGGTGTGCTCTTGCTTTTGAATTAGGTGCGTTAATATGCGGCCTAAGCTTGACTGAGTAAACAGTTATTGGGACGGTTGGCCGACTCTTGATCACTTCTTCCATCCTTTTCTGATAGCTTTATTTCCAACCAAGAACACTAAAATCCTCTGGACGACGAAAATAGATAAAAGAATTATGATTACGAGTAGGAACAAATTAGTTATATTCTCCTGCAAATGAGGCCTTGCCCGTGTTTGGGGCATTACTATTTATTGTACTAGTATTGTGTATTTTTTTCGTGCTAGGGTCTGGATTGTTAACCTTGTATTCCAGATTCTTGCTTTAACTTATTTCTTACTAAATTAATAGATCATTCTGGTTCATGTTCTGTTAGAGCATTATTATGCTAATAGAAACCCGTAATCTAAGAACTCTGCGTTAAAATTTACACAAGCTCATTTTAAAATGCTTTCAACTTTTTCGTGTTATTGAAAAAATTAGTTTTAAGTTTTCAAGTTTGCTGGCTTTACTTGACTTTTGCTTATTTCTATTAGTTTGAATGATCATAAAGTTGAACCATTTGAATTTTAATTTCGTTCTTTTTTGACAAAAATAAAACGAACGGTTCCAGTTTTCATGAAAGTAACACCCTTTCAACTGTTGAATGTTAATGGAACAATATCACTTTGCACCATAATAATTTCTCTTTTCTTACTCAAGTCTGAAGCCAGATTGAGGTTCCTTTCATGAAACACGGACACACATTGACTGACATAGTACATGTTACCGGAATTGATCTTTTTCAGAGTCATTATTTGTTTGATATGAGACTTCAAGCATAGGCCACCCTGTTCATGAAGTAAGCACTCTTTCAAATAGAGAACAATCATTGCAAATATGTATTTCTGCAATAACACCAATATGGTGAGTTGAGGACCACAAGGTTAGTGGTTAAAATTGTGCTCATAATTGCATCGATTGCACTCGATTTGCCGCAATACCTACCTGGCATGCACCCATCATAAAATGCCATTGATTTAAGACGATTATGAAGGTGACGTTACAATGAATTACTTATTACTGGTGTATTTGACTCCATGTTCTTTGACGATGTATCTCAAATCGTCCCATAAAATGGACAAGAGAATGTTTGGTACTGCTGCTTGAGAACAAAAAACATACACATTTCTCGGAACATATGAAGTGATCGTTAAGGAAGCATTGATGTTGGAAACAGTCCACAGGAACGGATGTCAACGGAAAACAAACATTTTCACGCTGTCAATTGCAGAAATGAAAATTCTTCGGGTTCAAACAATTTGAAATTCTTTGTCTCCTTTTTAGCTTTTTATTGTTAAACTTGGATTTCACGAGCGTGAATAAAATCTAGTTTAGCGTTGTTTGGATAGCAGAACCAATTTTCAATACCTGAGAGGAGGGCTTTAAATACAACGGTTCATTAATGATTCAGTGAATGTTGTCCTCCATTAAGAATTCCAATATTGCCTTTCACATGATAAGTTTTCTTACCAAGAACCAAACTGAGGGCATATCCCAAGGGAGCCTGGCACCAAATCAGGCCATCCCTGTATACGATCTCTGCGGTTCCATTGATGTAACCTCCACCAACCCAAGTGGCCGTCATGGTGAAGATACCCACAAACATCCCAATATTGCGGCCAGCCAACATGACCTCTTCCTAGAACAACATGGATACGTAATGTGATGCCTAATTTATCTCAGTAACTAGATGCTCAAGTTATAATGGAAATATAATCTCATTCTAAGTAGACAAGCACATGTTGAATTTTGACACCGAGGTTGCGCATCTGGGGTTTTCAATTATTCCGATTATTTTCCTTTCGAAGGACATTAACTTGGATTTTTACATCACATGATTTTTATTTCAAAAACGTTTGCTCCCAAGGACCAAAACAAACAAATTCCATATCAGCTGACGCTATTTTCTTGCTGGAAAGGTTTAACCTCGCTCTCAATATCAAATCAAGTCTTGCTCGGGCAACTGCTTTGTTTTTTGTACCAAATCTCGCAATCAAAGTTTCCAAGATCAAGGTTGTGTAAAATTCAATTAGATCTCACCTCTTGGTCTCCCTCTCCTCCAGAGTTTTTTCGGGCCGCCCACATTCCCACGGCCAAAATGAGAATGTAGAACAAGACCACAGACACGATGCCTTCGATATTGATCATCTTGAGACTCGAGATTTGAACGATGAGGAAGACGGAAAAACGTGATTTCTATTGTATTCTTTTTTTTGTGCCGTACAACAACCTTGTTCGAGCGAGTGAAAATGTCCTAAACGTCGGTGGCGATTAATTCAATCACGATTGACGTTCAACCACGATTTAAAGTTTATTCTTGAGAGGGTGTTTTTGTAGGGTCAAAGGGGGAGCAAGAAGAAGGTAAGAGTTCGGGTATAGGGAGGAGTCAAACTTAACAAGAACAACAAAGATGATGGTCGAGAAGAGATTGATGCTTTTGAAGGCAATCGTCGCCCCAACGGAGTGAGGTCCTTTTGGAGGGGGAGTTTTCGGTGGTAAAACCTAGGGTTGCCGTAGTCATTGGTCCAGTGGTTCAAGGGGTGGGACAGGGATGCTGCCCTCCCACACGGTGTTCAAAATGGTGGTCGTGTTCACAACACATTGATCGATTTCGACGAATCCCGTCTTATCCCCTGACTTTGTCTCGTCTCCAAAGGCCACTGAATCCCTCTCATTGGCCAAGGTCACATGGTTTTCTTCATGGTCCTCCTTTGGCGACGGGTCTGTGCTTCTTAGATCGTGGCTCTTCGTCCCCAGTTCCGTGGGTGTCCAATTTGGCCTCGTGGTGTGGAGGCGGCTCGCGCTCATGGAAAAGGATAATACCTACAACAGGGTACCGAAATGAAGAAGAAGAAGAAAGCCTCCCAACACCAATGACGACAAACCAGAAAACCCGACGTCACCCCGAACTACCTTCATGGACACCTGGACTTGTCTGGACTGGTCACTGGAATCGCATTCAACTCAATGCAACAAAAAAAATTTGCTGAAAGAAAACCTTGAATATAGGTTAATGAAACTGTGTTGACCATGTACGATTTTTATCTCTTTGTAGAATATTTTACTATTCCATTATTTTTGGCTAGAACAGTCCTTGCACGCTTTCAAGTTGTGGTATTGTTTTCAATCAAACGCAACAAGATTTTTGCACAAAGAAGAACTTTAAATCATGGTTTGTGAATTGGTGTTAACCATGTATCCATTTATGAAAAAATATGTATTCCATTTTGTGACTAGAACAGTTCAAAAGTGTTTGTAATGTTTAAAGTTGTGGTGAATCACCTTGGTATTGTTTAAAGAGTGCTAAAAAAGAGTTAGGTAAATGCTTAAAGCTTAGATTCAGATTCTTCCGTAAAACATTTTAGCCCTACTGATTTTAGTTCAAAAGACTAAATTTGGATAATTTGAAAAGCTTTTGTCACAACTCCGAGCCAACTTCGGTCTCTTCAACATTGAATTCCATCCATATTCCAAAGTAACCCTACCCGCCAAAATAAGTCTTTTATAGGAGAAAAGAATTTGATTCAATCTTTACCCGACCCACTTGATGATATTCTCATTTGTTAAGTTGCACTCGGTCCAAGAGTCTTGAAAAGCCGTGTCTTTCTTCCCTTTTTAGTTCGGTTCTCGAGAAGTCCCAAGTGCCATGAGCGCCTTTCTTCTCTCTTTTTCTTTGGTGCCAAAGGAAGACTCGCGGGGAAAGGTTGTATTTTCCTCATGAGATCCCGAGTCGAAAAGGACTGGCAAGTCCATCTTTGGCCATGGGAATAGGGTGAACTCAACGAAATGAGAGCACTGGTGTCCTTCCTGGTTGGGTGTGCAATGGATAGAATCGGCCTTTGCTTGGTGTTTGGTCGGTAGGGTGGGTGGCATTGGAGCTCTCTGGCTTGTCCTTTCGATTGGTCCTGACGTAACCCATGAAGGGGATTGAGTCCACTTACAAACTTGGTGGGGTGAGCATCAAGAGCTTGCCATTTTCATTCTTAAGACCAGAAAAAAAGGACAAGAATCTGACTACAATTCAAGGTAAGAGGAATAATATCATTCTTCAATGCCAACAAGTAGAATTTTCGAAACCCTGGGATATTGTTGTTATTAAACTGTCTTTGTGAAAACCCTTTTAACATACGTTCATTAATGAAATTTCAATAAGAAGCAATTGGAGCTTGGAATTAGGTTTGGTTCTAAAAATAGCCCTTGAAATCGATAAGTGAACCTCATAATTGGGACGTTTTGGTACATGAATGGCCTACCCTGCCGAGGCGGTGTAGAAAAAAACCTCGGAAATATTTCTGGTGTCTCATGCCAAGGAGAGTGGAAAAAGACATCATGTGATCTGGGAGCTCTAGCATTGTGCCAGGAGCAACCAACCTTCGTGGCTCTCTCTCTTTCTCTCTCCCTCTCTCTCTTTGCCTCCGTCGTCTTATTCATCCTTGCTTCCTTCCTCTTTGCAAAGGCCGTTCGTCAGCCTTGGGTCATGAGACTCATGGAAAGGGGAAATCGGTAGAGTCATGGGTTCTTCTTCAAAGTCCATTGTGCGCTTCATTTAAGGCAGTAAAGCACCTGCCGAGAGAGCTCGAGCTCGGATTAGCTTAGCGCATTGGCTTTCTACAGGGGCGTTTGTGTGTTGCTTTGGTTAGTGGCATGAGTCTTTCATGGAGGGAGTGAGGGAGGGAAAGAGCAGAGTGAAGGGAACCTAGAGTACCGAGCTCTGGAAGGGAAAGGGAACTAGTTCGATATCTAGGATGGGCGTTAGAATGGCAGTGAGTGGCGGGGACATCCTCTTTGGTGTCATTTAATAGTTAATCTTATTGTGTCTCTAGGTGATATCTTGATGGACCAGCACACTGAGGGGATGTCCCCGAACTAGACGATCAGAGCGAGCACCTCACAAACACACTCACTCACTAACTAGGAGAGCCATGCCTGCCATCCCAGATTTTGATCTCCCCTTTGTGGGCATGAGGCTGTCCGAGGCTCGCCAACGATGTTGGGATCACTTGCAACAGCCCAAAGCCCAAAGGAAACTGGTCCTGGTGACCGTCTCCATTGCCTTGCTCCTGGACAACATGCTCTACATGGTCATTGTGCCCATCATTCCGGACTACCTGCGAAAACTTGGGGTATGGGAGAAGCACGAGGTGGATCCCAGCCAGGCGCACACCAGTACTGTGACCAAATACTTTGTCAATGAAACGGGAAACTTCACCTTCACCTCCACGAACATCACGAAGAAAATCAATGTGGGCGGAATCATGATCGAGTATGACGGAGAGGACATGGGGATTGGCGTGCTCTTTGCCTCCAAGGCAGCGGTGCAAATCTTCATCAACCCTCTCTCGGGGATGGTCATTGACCGCATCGGATATGACCTGCCCATGATGTTTGGACTGATTGTCATGTTCTTCTCTACGTTGCTCTTTGCCTGTGGATCCAGTTATGGGGTATTGTTCTTTGCTCGAAGCCTTCAAGGCGTGGGCTCAGCCTTTGCGGACACAGGAGGTATGTCCATGATTGCAGACAGATACACGGAAGAGGCAGAGCGTTCTAAGGCCATGGGCATAGCTCTGGCTTTCATATCATTTGGTTGTTTGGTGGCGCCACCGTTCGGCGGAATCCTGTACAATTGGGCTGGTAAGGCTCTTCCTTTCGTCATCCTGGCTTTTGTGTGTCTCATCGACGGGGTCCTGTTGCTCCTGATCATGAGACCTCTGAAGGCCAAGCAAGTAGAAGAAGGGCACGTCCATCCAGATGCCACCCCACTCTGGCGTCTGATGATTGATTCGCACATCGCCTGCTGCAGTGGCGCCCTCATCGTGGCCAATGTCTCACTGGCCTTCTTGGAACCGACCATCTCCAAGTGGATGAACGACACCATGGACGCCGAGGAATGGCAGCAAGGTCTGATTTGGCTCCCCGCCTTCATCCCGCACGTCATGGGAGTGATCCTCACCGTCAAAATGGCCAAAAAGTACCCCGAGTGGGTGTATGCCTTGGCTGGCATAGGCCTGGCCATGGAAGGCCTCTCCTGCTTCGTGATCCCATTCTGTACCAACTACTTCATTCTCATGATTCCTATCTGTTTTATCTGTTTCGGCATTGCCCTTATTGACACGGCTTTGCTGCCTATGCTGGGCTATATCGTGGACAAAAAGTACGTCTCAGTCTACGGCTCTGTTTATGCCATCGCTGACATCTCTTACTCGGCTGCCTATGCAGTCGGTCCAGTTGTAGCGGGCAACATTGTCGGCACTATGGGCTTTACTGCCCTCAATTTCTTTGTCGCCTTTCTTAGTCTTTTGTATAGCCCTGCCCTCTACTATCTCCGAGACATGCATGACTACAACCCTTTCGAAGAAGGTGCCGATGTCGGAGGGGGTGGGGTGGCCATTGGGGATCCCCCCACCAAGGAGTACCAGACCATTGCTCTTCAGGAGTCAAAACCTGTGGTGAATGGGTACGAATCCAAGCCGTATGACACCACTGATTTGGACGAAGAGATGAACTACACGGAGACCACCAATCCATTCAAGGCCCAACAAGCGAACAATCCATTTAGGAAATGAGCGCCGCACTGTCTCAAGTTGTTTCCATCAAAGGCTTCCAGATGTCCATGAAGGCGACCATCATCATCATCTTCCTCATCATCAACATCACTATCGCAACCATTAATGTATCGTTCGATTTCTTGCCAGTCCGCACCTCTAGCGGCTGTAGCTGTTTCCATGGAGAAGGCCGTTTTCACTATCAGTGTTGCCATTTGTAAGGCTGGCTCGCCATGTTAATGTATATACATAACCCTGTAGTTGCCCCTATCACCTTACATATGAATTGTCGTCGGGGTGCTTTTACCTCGCATTTGCCCTTTGATTACTTTAACCTTGTTAGTTGTTGACAAACAAATCCTATAACTAGTAACATTGAGCCTTGAAAAGGCTGTCATATGTGAAGACAAAGAAGACACCCAAAGTCCTGAGCACCCAGCAAGCAAGAAAGAACAAACAACAAACAAACAGTCTTAGGGATATTTGGTTCTTTCCTCGTGCCTTCTTCAAAGTTTAGATCTGATGAAAGCCAGGAAAGGACAAAACTATTCCTAGAGCGACCACCGCGTTCACTTCTCCGTCTTCAAACCACGTTCTCATTGTTATTAATTCATGTCACGATCTCAATTATCAACATCATTATTATTCATTTTATTCGAGCTAAGAACAGTCATATATTATTATGATTAACATTATAGGTCAACGGCCACAGAGTGAGATGAAGAAACAATGTTAAAAGAGTATTTCCCTGTTTCACTAAAAAGAGTATATTTGCGTGTTAGTGTGTATTGTGTCAGCGTGCTTGAGCCAATGGTGACCACATATTATAAATAATATCATATTTCTATGATACACGTACGCTCTATTGAGGAACATGGATGTGAAGGAAGAAGGTCACATCCTGGATCATTTGTGATATAGAAATATTTCTACATTTTAACTATATCTTTGATTGGGTCGGTTTCATTATTATGATTGTCTGAGTAATCACACCTTTAGTGTGTAGCCAATACCGCCATGCCATAACTATCGACGAACATATCTTTTCAAATGTATATCTGTTGTTGAGCACACCATGAAATATACTATAAATCTCGCATTCATACATTTCGACAACCATTTCTAATTTTTTCAGCTTTTGGCGTAATGTAATGTAATACATTGAGGACATTACACTCATTACACATAATCAATACTGCACATGCATACAAAATTGCGATTATAACTTTTGGTAATTGAGGCCCTGACAAGTTTCGATTGGTGATATTGAATCATGAATATTTGTTCCAGGAAACTGAATTATTCGAAAAAAGTTACTCTAGCTGAATACAAGTAGAAACAAAATCATGAAATAAGAATTGCATTAAAGTATCGATAAACCCCAAAAACTTGGGAAGAAAATTTAAGATGTCAGGATGAACATTTTTACGAGCGATCAGTTCTTTTTTTTGGTGAAAAAAAGACTTTGTGTTGGTGGTTTCATTCATTAAGTGCTTGATATATTATTAATAAAACCGAAACACTGGTTGATTCATAAAGTGTATATTATTGCCGTGTATTGAATATCGTATCAGATAGGTCTCCAATTTGGGAAAGCTAGTTTCAAACCTTGATAAATGAACCTCTTGCTTTTCCATAAATCTGTCGTCATTTTTCTGCTGTACTCCAATCCATGTCTTTTCAGAGTATTAGGTGGGTTGAAAAGTTACCTCCTTGACCGACAAAATGCAATGCTACTGCAAAATATGCTTATAGTGCCTTGTAGTTCATTCATATTTAGACATTTATTTCAAATTTGAATTAATTATTGCCCTCCATTTTGTTTCGACACCTCATTGATGTTGACGTGTTTGGCATCTTGTTGAAAATGAATCTGATGATTTTACGGATAAAAACGTCAAAAAAGTTCATGAAATGGGGTTGGCTGACCGGAAAGTGAAGGTGCGTGAGCTTGTAGCTAATATTAAGACTACACTGAACTTTTTTTCATTTTCATCAGTATTTGTTTCCGAGGGCCTTCGACAACGTCTTTGACCGGTAGTGAAGTTTTGGAGACCATAAAAGTGGCAAAACTAATATCTAATAGGATGATTTGACGGAGCATTTATCTCATTACATTTATTAAACTTTTCTTTTGCTGCCTTCGCCATTTTGCTTAGTAAAAAATAATGTTTTAAGACAAAACGAAAACGTGTTGATCCATTTTCGACATGATGCCAAACACGTCATCATCAATGAGCTGTCAAAACAAAAAGAAGGGCAATAAACCATTGAAATTTGAAACGTATGCCTAAATATGAACGGATAAGCCTATTTTGCAGTAGCATTGCATTTTGTCGGTCAAGGAGGTTACTTTTCACTCCACCTAGTAAATCAAAATATGCAAAGGAAGGCTATCGTTCTTTAACTGGATTTTGTGGAAGGAAAGTGCTAGTATTAATATTAGAAAGTGCTAGTAAGTGTCTGTATGTTATTGATTAGTTGCTCAAGCTAGTCAACCAAGATGAAAAAAAAAATTCTCTTTCTTTTATCCAAACTTCCAAAATCTTTAATCCAAACTTTGCAATCCAAACCCCAGAAAAGTTCACTCTGTTTTTTTTTCTGTTTATCGCATGTGCAACAGCCCGAAAAGCTGTTTCATGGCAAGATTCATGTGCAAAATGATTTTTTTGAAAGTAAAGTGTAACGGGGTCATGGTCGTTATAGAAAAGAGAAAAAGCAAATGACAATACGTTTCTTTCTAAAAATCTTTTATTGATCGCCAGTTTTCATCCTTGATTTCATTTCCTTGTGCCAATCAAATTTATTGTTTTTTTATTGCAAAATGCAGGGTTTTTGACATTATTAACTTGTACAGAGTGTCAATTAGGAATTAGTTAAATGGGGACATTTCAATGATCTTTAACAATGTCTGAGATCAGCTTTTCTAACAACCTCATTGACCGGGTGCGAAACATTGCCAAGTGACGGAATATTTCACCAAAAAATGTCGAATGTCACAAGAATTGATGTCGAAGTAACTCATAAATTGAACCTTATTTTAAGAGTACACGTAATATAATAACACGTAACAGCGCCAAACAGTGTACATTATTTTTTAACGCACAAAACTGGAACACTTTAAACGTGACGTTTATTTTGAAGCAGTCTCTATTTCAACTGAAATTTCCTTCTTTAAAATATTTGGTAAAGCAGGTCCGAAACAAAGATTCGGTTTTCTTGTAACACCGATCACTTGATTGTCTTTTACCTGGAACTTTCTTGTCCAGTTTATGGTGGCGTACCCTGTAGTGCCTCTTTTACCTTAACATCTAAACTATGACAATACGGAAGTCTAGAATTTTATATGAAAAATCACTAGAAAACACGTTGTGTATTTTTTGGTATGAGTCCATATTTTTGTTCGAATAGTAACATAGATGCCTTGCATATTTGCTTCGTAAATGTAAACAGGATTGAAGCGAGGAATTATTGTTGAAATGCCCCAATTAATCGTCATTTTCAAGATTATCGCCCATTTATGGTTCTTTGGTTTATTAGATGGATCCTGAGGACGAGATCAAGCCGATTCCCAAGTTGCCCACTGTCAACGTGGAGAAGACAATGGAGCGATATTTGGATGCCATCAACGCTCCATTGGACGAGGAAGCTTTTGAGCAAACCAAAGTTCTGGTGCAGCAATTCTTGGAGGACAAAACATTAGTGGAAGAAGTGGAAGCCCTCATTGTTAAACGATCGGAAGACCTCGAAAATTGGGTAAAAAATCAAATATCCACCGCAAGAATAGAACTTTCTTATCACGCAACCTTTGAAGTTAACGCCAACGTTGAACAGCTCTGATTTTTGTACCTTTGGATCTTTTAGTCTTTTGAATGGTGGTTGGACGACATGTATATGAATGTGGATTTGCCATTGCCAATCAATTCCAATCCTGGATTGGTTTTGCCCAAGCAAACATTTCTGTCCGATGAAGACCGATTGGTTTTCATGGCAAAACTCACCAAAGGACTTCTCAACTTTAAAGAGACCATTGAAAAGTAAGTTTTGAAGAATAACATATTATTAAGGTATCTCCTTGTCGCTATGGTGTGCTTACAGTTAGGTTTCTTTTCGCAATGATTCTTTCTTTTTAACAGAGCTTCATTTTTTGCACGTACAACTTTTCTACGGACTTCACGACTGAAAGAATGTGGAAAACACACATATATCTCTGTTTGAGATATTCATTTATAAGTCACGGAATAAAGTGTGATTGACAAATACATTTTTTGGTACGTTCTAGTAATCTTTATTTGAGCCATTTTTCAACAATTTTTGAAACGCTTTGAAAGTTGTTGCGGAAATAAAATGGTAAATTCTGTTTTACCATCGGAGCTCAAATTAATCTTTGATAAATTAACACTGTTTCTTATCTTTTGGTGCTTTTTGACCAAGAATCAAAAATGGGTCAGAACATACAATATCAAAGCTCCTAATTACAAAGCTGACTTTCAGACCGTCCAATGAGTCTAAAATTTGATGTGCTTCTTGACGAATCTAACTACTTCTGCACATTTGCTCATTTTTGGCATATTTATACTTGAAATACTTTATCTAGAAAAATCAATTCGCTAACTTAAGAAACACAATTTTTCATTCTTGGTCTTCACGACTAGTTTAAACTGGAAAACAAACCGAGTTTTTCATGCCGCAAAGTTCAAATGCTAAAAAGTCTCAAAACTTGGATCGATAACTATGGGTCTCGTTTTTCAAGTTAGATGTTTTTCCGTCCCGCAAGTCCATTATGTCAAAATTGACAAATAATAATAAAGCAAATAACTAGAAAAAACCTTGCTTACGGTATAATTCTTTATTTGTCAGAACGTTATATACCCCTAGCCATCACTTTAAATGCATTTCAATACCGATAGTTATTTGTCGTCTTCATTAAGAATCACATATTTTTCCGGTGTCTATTCCAGAACAAACACATTCAAGCTAATAAGTGAGTTATAAAGGCGATGGGAGAAAAGAAGGCAGGATGTCGCCTCCCTCGTTCATTTTAAATTGGCTAGCAAATGTTAGATTAATCTCACACATATACATTTATTGTTCTGTTCTCTGTAAAGCGCCTATTGCTTTGTATATTTCAGAGACGCCATCGAACCTGACTTTGTGGCTTCCAAACGAGATGGTACCAAACAAGCTCTTTGTATGAATCAATATAAACGGATTTTCAGCTGCTATCGAAGATCAGAACAAACCAAAGATACCCAACTTGACTTGGATGGAACCCAATCCAGGGACAAAGAAGTGATTGCGGTCCTTATTCAAAGTCAAGTACGCCTTAAAGCTATCGCTCATGAACAAAATCGAATCTCTTTTTAATCTAAATGTATTCTAGATATATCTGATGCCAGTGAAGAAGGAGGGAACTTGGTTGGAAACTGAAGAGTTGTTCCAGGGTCTCTGGACAATTGGACAGCATGCCCAAACTGTGCCTCCAATTGAGATGCATGAACGAGTGGCGGTTTTGACCTCACAAGATCGGCGAAAATGGGGCGAAGTTCGAGCCCATCTCGTTGAAGGTGAGAGAAAAAATTGGCAAAATGCCGAAATCTAATTCGACATTTTGCAAAACCTGTTCCTTTTTAGATTAAAAAAAGGTGCCAACGAATTAGTGTCCCTCGTTTTCCAGAGATTGATTTTTGAAGCTATGTTTTGTTTCTTTTCGTTCCTCAGTAAAAAATGATCATGTTAAAGAGAAACAGGTCAATATTTGTTGTTATAAGCAAAGCTCCTTTTCTCTTTTTTACCATGTGAAATCCTTATGAAATTTCCAAATAGTGCTTAAAACTTCTGGGAGGACCACCAATAATGCCTATGTTTGTAATTTTTTTAATCGATATTGATGTCATTTTGAAACAGAATAGAAGTTTATCATTGGATAGCCGTTTTCCTCAAAAGTTGACTTGTAACACAAGGTTTCAATTCTAGATTTTTCCAAGTTTCTCAAAAAAATTAGATTTCTGTGTGGATGAGGACTTTGTTTTTTTGTGCTTCACTCACACGACTATTTTTGGACTTGTTAAACTTTCTAAGCATCAAATATCGGAAAATTAACGCAGGGGAAAAGCAAAATCTACTCTCTTATTCAAAGCAACATGATTTTGTACTAAATCGCTGATTAAACGACAAAAAATGCTTCTACCGGGTGCTCCAAAAGAAATGGAACAACATACAGTTACTTAGGCAACTTCTGGTCAAAAATCTTAATAGTTTTGTGTTCAATTCAACTAAAACCAATCTATTTCTTCAAGGTATGGAAAGCAGAGGCTTCTCTCCTCCTGATGGTTTTACATTTGAAATTAAAATAAGCTGAATTCCAAGGAAATGATTACTGCGAGTTTCAGCTTGTTGAGTTGTTTTGTGGCTGAACCATTTATTTTTGAGACCAATTTTGACACAGTGAGAGGCAACAGTTACCTTTTTGTTGCAAATGAATCCATCAACCCTCTCACCATTACCACAGACCAAGCTCCAGACTGTTCAGTTCACACCAAGCAGTGACAGTAATTTGATCCGTGACCTCTAGCTGACTCAGGCTGTGTTTTCTGGATTGCCTCTAAGAACCAAACTTCAAAAAGGATATTTGCATTTCATAAGAGCTAGCACACTCTATGAACTTCCTGATGAAACAATCTGTTCTAAAAAAAAAGAGCTTTACCAGGCATTCCCTCATAGAGGGCGTTTTTGTCGCAGTCAGAATTGAGAGATCTGTATTTTAAGTATTTATTATTTAACATATATTATGCGTTTATTTTGTACACAATCTCATCAAGCTCCTGCTGAGCCATAAGAAGAAGAAACTGGTCTAATCTTCAGGGAATATAGTATTTTACTAGATCGCTCTAGTCTTTTGCCATATTTAAGTCAAACAATGCAACACACATCTTTTCAATTGATCATAATGAATTGAACTTAATCTTAATAGTGTCGAGGATGAGGGGGACTGATTTTTTGTTGGTTAAGACGCCAAAAAATAAGTTGAGCTTTTTTCAACAAAACAGTTTTGAAATGTATTGAAAATGCCCAAAACTGGTGGGAAAACAGGACAAAATGTAGGGTTACTGGGATTTTAAGATGAGTGCCAAATTTTTGTTAGTCAAGAAAAAAGAATCTGAAAGTGAAATCCTATCAATTGTACAGAAAAGTTGGCAAACGACGGAAGTAGTTAAAATTGTCAAGAAGTAACAAAATTATCAAAATTAAGAAGCATTCAAAATTATGCTCAGCTTTTTTGCCCCACCCTGTAAAAAAAAAAATATTTCATGTTCCTTTTAAGACGAAGGGAACAAGGCTGCATTAGAGGAACTTGAATCGTGCTTGTTCCTGGTTTGCCTGGACGATGACACCCAAAACCCGACTGACCAAGAACGCAGTCTCCACTCGAGATTCCGTCAAATGCTCAGTGGAAACGGCCCATTCTTGAATGGGACCAACCGTTGGTTCGACAAAACCATGCAGGTAAATGCGTTCACTAGTTGTTCTCCTCAGTCAATTCCAAACCCATCTGGAACGACGTCTGGTTTCTTTCTCGAAACAGCTCATCGCTTCGTCAGATGGCAATGTTGGCATGTGCTACGAGCACTCTGTCGCTGAAGGCGTTGCCGTAGTCAACGTGATTGAGGACGTGGTTTTGGCCATCCAAGCCAATCGGGACACATTTCCTGTTCCACAAGAGATCAAGAATTTGGAACAACTTGATATCACTCGAGTTGAATGGAACGTGGATCTAGCCACTTCAAACTATATCGTGGAAGCCATTCAGGATTTTAAGAGGTACATTGTGAACTTGGAATTGAAGCGAAGATTTGACTATGAGAATTCAAGCGTATCAAAAAAGTGAACTAGGCTTGTTACCTATAAACGAAATAATTACGGACTTCAGATAAAAAAAAACCCTTTTGAGTTAACATCAACATGTACCAATTCTGCCAATTCAAACTCATTTAAACAAAATCGTTGTTCACAATTCAAATATATGAACTCGAGGACGTCTTCTAAATTAGAAAATATAGATATTTATTGACGAAAATAATATTGCCATCCTTGACATTTCATGTGACAGAACCTTATATGTAAGGTTTTATTATTTGAAAGATGTTTCCAATTTTTATAATGCTTTTGAATTTTTGAAATTATGAATTGTTTTATCGATGTCTTTGGGTGTGATTTCTGGGGTTTTCTTACTGAAACTGTGCATATTTTTGGCCTTTTCAGGCCAATTTCAACAACGAACTCTTTCCAAACAAAAAGCTTTAACGTTGAGTGAAAAGCTCTTCATATTGCAATACATTTCAGTTGGCCAAGGCCATTCAAGGACTGGCAAAAACAAATCATCAAAATAGGACATTGATTCATTATACGATAGCAGTTGGTTACCTCTAGAAAATAAAACTTTCTTCATGTTTATACCAAAAAATGAACATGTTACCTTAGGTTCTTTTGCTTAGCTCGTCTTGTTTGTGGCAAAACGATTTATTTGGAGCTTGCTCCCAAACCATCTTTCAAGCCAAATTCAAAGCGAACGTCATGACAAACAAATCTGAGCCTCGGCTGACTTCATTCATTCTAGGCAAGGTTGGACATTGTGTGTGGTCAATGAATCGAATGCGAATATATGCACAAACCATCCGATACCAGTCCAACCAACCAACCACTTTCCGAACTTAAAATGTCCATAGAACCTTTTTCTTCTTTTAAATACCCGTAGGATTGCCCCCCTGTCCTCCTGTTGCGCTATCTGTTTCCTGAAATGTAGTAATTAACCGTCTCTTAGCTTTCAATCCAGATTGGTCTCATTTTCCTTTGATCAACAGATTGGATGACAGCGCAGATCTTGAGATTTTCACGTTTGACGGTTTCGGGAAGGACCAGATCAAGTCGTTTCGCTGCAGTCCCGATGCATTCTGCCAAATGGTTCTACAATTAACCTACTTCAAGTGAGCATTTCCAAGCAATATGAGCCGTCTTGGCCCCCTAATCATCTTGATCAATAACACATTTATGAAAAAACCCGTTGGTTGTCTAGGATCTACGGCAAACTTTGCTTCTCTTACGAGAGCGCGTCTACAAGGAGGTTTCTCCATGGAAGGGTAGATAACATCCGATCTTCTCATCCCGAAGCCTTGGAATGGGTCAAGGCCATGTTGGATGAGACTAAGGAGGACAAAGAGAAGCTCAATCTCTTTAAAAGGGCCATGAATAAGCAAACGAAAATCATGGGTGAGAATATCACTGGTGAAGGTCTGGATATCCCAATGCTGGGCATTCGAGAGGCTTGCAAGATCCTGAGACCCTCCGAGGAGTTGCCGCTTTTCATGGATGAGAGCTACTCACAATCCGTCTTATTTCAGCTCTCGACTAGTCAGGTAAAAATAGTGCCTATTCAGGGATAGCTCAACCAAGGATGCGAATCATTGTGAGAAAGAGCAAAAATGACCCTAAATCAGGACTTTTCTATTTTTCAGGATCAGACTTGTGTCAATTACTTTTTTTATGTTGCAATTACTGTGGGTTCAAAAGAAATTAAATGCAGATACAAATACTTCATTTTCAAATGTAATTTCCTTGTCCTGGGAGACATATTGGCAAACACAAGACAGGAAAACAAAATTTTGCGGATTGTCAACAGTTAAGTGGATTAGTCACAAAAAAATTTAAAACCTAATATAAAGGAGCTAATGTAGACTAATATAAAGCTAAAATAAAGTTGTCATGAGTTCTTAAAATGTCATGAAGAAGTGCTTTGTTTTTAGCAAAAAATGCAGAAGCCTGTTGATCGAATTTTGGATCGTTTTGGATTGTCTTCAGCTTATCGTATTTACACCCTCGTCGAAAAAGCTCCCTGTACACAAAAACTCGTAAACTCTAAATTGATCTTTTCTTGGTTGGGTTTGCAGGTTACCACTTCGAAATTGGAAGGTGCATTCATGGGTTATGGAGCCGTTGTTCCGGATGGATATGGCGTGTCCTACAACTTGTTGGCGGACAAAATCATCTTTTGTGTCTCGTCGTTCTTTGTGGCTGTGGACACGGATTCCCGACTTTTTGCCCGCCATCTCACTCAAACCTTGCTCGACATGAAGCAAATGCTTCAACAATGAGCTTCATCGAGATTAATGATCCACATATCATAGTTCCAGTTCAAAAGAGAGTCACAGAGTATTATATAGAAAATTGTTAATCCCAACTAGTTTTTGGTCTGCAAAGCTTTATCAACCAAATACACATATTTATGGTTCCAAAATAAAACTCGGAGCTTTATAGCTCGCCCGTAATGAGGTGATTAATCCCTAAAATGAGCTCCCGTCGTTCAAGTCACCACAAATCCACAATTGCATTAGAACAACCGCCAAGTTTTACACGAAAAATAAACACAGCGGCCAGAAAGGTGCATCAAAACTTGTCATATTGTTCTGTAACACACTCCAGATATATAAATCAAGTCAAGTTCATGCAATTTCCCATTTCGAGGCCCCACAAGCGATTTGGTGTCCAAAATGGGAAATGGTCATCATTTGGTTGGACTACTAGTACACTCCTTACTGAGATTAGTTGGTTGGTTGGTGTCCTGGGGGATGATAGGGCATTTCTAGTTCAACATTTGTTCTTGATTGTCTTTGTGAATTCCTCGGAAAAAGGGGGAACGGGGTAATTAACAATGACAAGAGCTGCAATCGCACTTGCCTTCTTGCATGAATTCGTTAATGACACCGAGTTTGCATACATATACTCTTCGTACTCCCCTCTTCACTGATCAATTATGAACAAAGACGGAGCGAAAAAAATCCTGTCAACGTCAAAGAAATAAGAACCCTAGATAAAATTTCTCTTTACTGTTCTATTGACCCACTCTGCTTTTGTGAAATATATCATAATCTCTATTCATTGGATAAAGAGTAAAATCTTTATAGATTTGGAAATATGAAACCAATTAAGTAAAGAAAAACTATAGTATCAAAATGAATTAAAATGGATACCTACTAAAATTACCTAACCATTTTATATTAAGAACTTGTTTTTGATGAAAAACCAATGAATTAGGTCCTAATAAAAAAATCATAAGAGTTATTTCTCTCGGGCTAGATTCTCCAAGATCGCCCCTTTTTTCTAAATGTACTATGATCTCCAATTTCTAGATATCTGTGCTCTTTGAACGGATCGTTCAAGTGCACCATAAGAATGATCTGGCAAAAATCTTCAACCATCTAAATAGTAACGAGCTCTTGTGGTAGGCCAAAAAGCGATCCATGGGTGTGAGAACGAAACAAAAATATTCATAGGATTTTCACTAATTTCACCCCCTTCACATGTGATCTCTTTTTTTCGAGAGAAAGGGAGACGCTCCAAATCTCGTCTAACGTGTAAGTAATGGACTTTTTTGAGTGATTTTTCACAGCTCACTTCATTTTCCCATATTGCTCTCGTCAAGTCGGTCTTGTTTCTCGAGTTTCTCACCGCATTCTCGTCAAGAACTAACTAACCTGATAAAGACGAAACCACCACAGCTACCCTAAATAGGTATTTCAACTCCTTTGTTTACTTAGAAATGTGCAAACCTAGTGAAATCACGCTTCTCGTAGTCTAGATTCAGACCAATGTAATCTACCATTTGGGACACTAATCTGACTTTGATTGGATCATTGGCTCAAATAAAGATACGGCATAATGCGGCGGAAAAAACTTTGGTCGGATCATTTAGCGGGTAGAGAAAGAATCGCTTACGCGTTGATCGTTGCCGACATTGCCGATGATGAAGTAGGAATTAAGTGCCAGTGAACCAACCAAGTGGACACACAAAGTTTGCTTTTGAGTCCAAGCAACACCTGACTCCCATTAGGCTCGCTCAGTTCAAAGCCAATACTAAATCCAGAGGGGACCTACTGGATTCTTCTATTTAGAACTCCTTTTTGGCTGAGATTGGATAGAAATGGAAAAGTGCCAATCTTACTTTGATTCAACATTATTTGGATTGGGTCACCTTGATCATTATTGGATGTCACTTAAAAGCACAGTACGTAAAAAGTGGTTAAAGCGGAAAAAGTGTACAAAAATGCAACAATATGATAAATAGTCAGAGCTAACTTTAATCAAAAATGTGTGGAAGAGAAGAAAATTCTCCAAGCAATGTTAGGACGAAAAAGGACGAAAAACAAAACAAAAAGCAGAAGTGAGAAAATTTGTGAAAGTAGGCTGCAATATTTTAAGTTTCCAGATTTGTTGAGATAAAGTTATAAAAAAAGCTTACAAATCCTTGCAAGGGTTGCATGATATGCCAAAAACAAAAATTGGGCTTCCTAAGTAGCAACTGATTTGGAGAATAAAACAGGAATTTAGCCACCAAGAATGCACCAAGGTTACTTTGTAGATATTAGAAATGGCGGGACGAAACTTTCGAGTCAAAGTACTTCAAGTTTTCTTACACTGATTCTGCTATTTCATATATATTTCATTATATTGTTTCTTTATTTCTTTATATATTCTAGCGACATTAGATACTTCATGAGATTGTCAATGAGCATTGGAGTATTTTGAAGGAGTAAAACCTTATGCTGAAGCCTTGGAGATCTTGTTTTTTTCCTTCGGTTTCGAAAATGGACAAAGTAGTACCCCTCTGGTGTGAATTGTGTTCCGAGCTGAGCAAAATAAATGTCGATTCATTGTATCCGAGCGTTCATTGAAACACATCTGAACCTCGATCACATCCATTTTAAATACACCTCATGAGTAGTATATTTGTCCATTTCATAACTGTCGTATCCGTACTATTGCATTGCAAACATATGTGACAAAAATCCCAGTTTTCCTCGTTCTCGAAAAATTACATTCCGCGACTCTAAAGTTTCACTCTCTTAATTAGAATGTGTCTTCGTAGAATATTGACTTTCAAAGAGGCCTCTTCAATTTTGGGGCGGAATGACGAGGGACTTTAGGGTGGAAAAAGGGGGCGTTCCCGTACATTGACACGTCCATCCAGATTCCACCTCTTACCGCCAATTGCTGTTGTTGTTGTTGTTGTTGTCACCACCAATACCAATACTACCACGAGATCCGACCGATCGATAGGAAGATATCGAGGAGGAGGACCACGGAAAAGTTTCGCTACCATATGGCACCGACCATCCATACAACCAACGAACGACCCACCAAACGACCGGTGATAGAAAATGTGGAGAGAAAAAAAATGACCAACGACGAAGACGGGGGAACAGGACCCCTTCGTGAGTTATGCGCGAATGTAGAGTTCTCGTGGTTTAGAAGCGACAAGTTCGGAATCAATTTTTTTGTGTGGGTTGCGAATGTTTTATTACCGCTACCAGGAAAGGGGTTCCTTGTAAAGAAAGTTAATCATTGGCGCTACTGCATAGAACATAAATATAAATATAAAATTTACATTTAAATGATATTTGGTTTATGAGTTATGGTTGTTGAGTATAGTTATTTGAGTTGAGGTATAGGTCAAACTATCACTATTGTGTTACTATATTATTGTCACTATGTTCTGCTTTCATTTAGCTTTCGGTTGTGCTTCACATTTGACTTGAAATTTTGTATGCAAGATAATATCTATAGTATAGTTATTTCGTCAAGTCGATTTCGTAAGTTAAAATTAGCGATTTTTGGATTGTAGCTCATAATTATGTTGGACAAAAGGAAAAGGGAAAAAATAAAGCTTGACATCCTTGTTCGAGCGTCATTGCTCCATTTTATTGTGTTGAAAATGGTATGCCAACATCACTTATTTCATTCACTTATTTCAACTATGCTATTGCTCTGGAGTCGATAGACGAGATTTTCTCCCTTTTCAAGAGTCCTCTGATCTAAATCAGTGGTTTAAAAAACGAAGTTGTCGCTCAAACTAAAATGGATCTCTATTCTACTTTGCGCTTTCGTGGAAAGCTTGCGTGTTCACATCTATTAAGATCGTACATGCTCAAACCCCGTTTAAATCCAGAGAAAACATATTTCCGATCGCTCTACAAATTGTAATTTGAGAAGCAGATTGCTCATAAGTTTCCGTCCATTTTGGTCGTTCTTCTTTTTCTCTTCAAAATGATCGGTCTTCAATTCGCTTTGAAGGACGGACGGGAAAAAACGTTTGCCATTGAGACAATGAGTCCTAATGAGAGTTTGGAGTTGTCTTACGTGAACAAGTAGCTCTTGAATGGTATTTGAATTACAATTACCGCCATAACGATGGCCTGACGGACAATTGTTCTCAAATCTTGACCACTTTACGCATACCCTTATCTTGGACACTAGATTTCATTTGCAGATTGGGCTGCCTAATATTCACTCAAAAGGAGCGTTTAGGGGGATCAAAATCACTCTAATTACAGAATGTTATTTCATGTAAAAAGACCATCTCAATTATCTTAGGAATGATCTCTAACCTAACGATAATGGGCCATTTCTTGACTGAACTGCTTATGGAGGGCAAACACTGTTTTTTTTCCATTTACATTGTGTTTTATTCAAACGATTTTTCAACGCCTGAACTAACGATTGGTTTTTGAAGATTTGGAAACACACTTTGCAATGAAAACAAATGTAAGGTGAAGTGGGTAACAATTTCAACAACTATATATTGCTAGATACTATGATAATATGGGTGAAAGTTATTGCACAAAAAATCACACTTTAAATTTTTCACTGGCGGTAATTCACGACACTTGTTGGGAATATTGCAACTCTGAAGAGGATCCTCCAGTTGAGGTTGAAGAACTATGGAGGTGATATAGAGAGGAGGATGAAGGGGTGCTCTCTATGGTGTTATTGTTATTATGATTCTTAGGGATATTACTATTGCCGTTGGTGCGCTCAATCAGGTTGGCCAGCGCGCCAATGTACGTTTGGGCCATTTGCAGGGTCTCGTATTTAGAGAGTTTGTGATCTGACCCCAAATTTGGGATGACCTCCCGCAAGCGCTCAAACGCGTCGTTCAACCCGTTCATGCGCCTTCTCTCACGCGCATTAGCTGCCACTCTTCGTTGTCTTAATACAGCTGGCGAAGGGGGTCGGGTGTTCTTTTTGCGCCCACCGCGTCCTTTCTTCAGGGGCGTTGCAGGCGCCGAATCTGATGTAGCTGTGGGCGACCCCTCGTAGCCTGTGCAATCAGCCAGGTCAGCTTGGTAGCTCGAGTCATAGGCAGGATATTGATTATTGTAAAGGTCCAAGTTGGGTTCTAGGTATCCATGCGTTGTGTCTGTTGAATACTCGTTGACCGCCGTGACCTGTTCTTGAGGGGTCGCGTGATATTGGTCGGTTCCGAAAGGCGTGAGAATGGTGCCTTGAGGATGGCCCGAGGGAGCCGTCTCAAAGTGGTAGGCCTCGGTAAAACACGTTTGATTCAAATCCATATTGCACTTTTTTCCCCACACCTGAAGACCTTTTCCTCCTCAGGCGAATTGAACTGACCAACTGACGAGAAGGGAGAGAGAAAAAAATGATTGTGAGTGAGCTGGACGTCAAAAGAAGTGATTTTTAGAGGTGGTCGTCGTGGTGATGATGGTAGTGGTAGTGGTGGTAGAAGAAGAAGGAGAAGTGGCCGTGGTTGCTGGGTTTGCTTGGTGGTTCGAATGGTTCCTTTCCTGCTCAGGTGTGGGGATGATAGTGATAAAGAAGTGGTCGGAGAAGCCGACAACGCGATCGGAAGGATTTCAATGATTTCTTTGAGAGCATACACACCGGACAAGTAACTGAAAATCATGAGGCAAGCGTATCGGATCGGAATGCTTTTTTTTCTTTCTCCTCTTCTTTCAATAAAAAAATAACGCTGAAAAATGTGGCCAATTACCAAATTCTATTTACATTCTCGCACATCACCGTGCCGACTAAAGATTTTAGGGGGACATTTTTGGACAAGGTCCCACCCGATAGCTCATTTTTTCCAACCAGGCTCAACAAGATCAAGCTTTGTCAAAAGGAGTTTTTCACTTACAACTATTCCAACCTCAATCATTAATACCCCCCCAAAAAATATCCAATACCAAAGGGCAAATTTTCACGCACTTGTCACTAGCTTCGAACATTTCGAGATTCTGAGATTGAAGATAGGGATGCGATTTGTTGACTCCCATGGCGTTAAATTTGAAACAACCTCGCACATCAATCTGTCATTAATCACAACATTTTTCCTATGGCTATTGCACTCGAATGTCCCGGATCACTAAAATGATTTAAAATAATTGTCATCGAAAATCGAAATCATTTTGGATTCATTGATATGATGAATTCGAGCGCTCAAAGTTTGAGCACGCTCTCGTTTTCGACCATTCAGAAAGATTTGTTCAAAGGGAAAGTAGTAAAATACAATCAAAGATGGATTTAGGAACCCTATACAGAAGAACATATTGTGCTTGACTGAAATGCATTCACATTTAGAACGCGATATGATAAAAACTTTCGATATAAGAATAACCGGCGATTTTACTATATTCAACTTTGTATAAGTATATGGCTGATGACGTTTCCTTGTCAAGCGTTATTTTTAAATTAGCTTTTCAACGTTCTGCTTAAGGAAATGGGACCACTTTACATTTAGTTCGATCATCCATCATTAAATTGCGAGAGCCAAAAGTGGACCATAAATATTGAATTGAATTGAATTGCTCAACTTGATTCGATAAAAAAGCACGAGCATTCCAATTAGCACAAGAACATTACATAAACAATGAAAAAATAACACTCAATATCATGAACCTCATACTATTTTCAAGATCAGAGTTCAACACAGCGATTTGTTGCTCTTCAATGAGATCACAATTAGCTTGGAGCCCATATTAAGTAAAGGTTCCCATTAAAGATGGTGCAATACCGAACCAATGTTTATCATAGATTGAGAAATGACAAAAATGGTCGATAACGTCAAGGTGTAGAAAATCCACGATTTTTGTCCCTATTCAGGTATTATCAATTGTATTAATTGGTCTTGAAATACGTTTTAAACCCTTTGATAAAAAAGTGGCTGGGAACATCTGAAGCTGAATGACGAACCAACGCAGCAATGAGAAAGAAGAAGCGAGTTTCTGATCAGCAGCAAACCACAAATAAAAAGAGAAGCGCCCACCTTCTTCCAACAATTTCAAAACGAACTTATTGGCATTTCTAAAGCATTTTCTAATCTCGAACCTTTTCTGGGTGTCCCTAATGGTTAGGGTAGAATTTGAAAGTTTTGGGCAAAAGAACGCTTTTTCGGTTCATTGAAACAGTTTGAGACAGTTTGATATTAATCCTGCTCAAAGACCAGCTGATCAACAAACAAGAAAAGCAAACAATTATGTTTAATAACAATTTTAACCTTTATTTTAGATTGCTACACTCTCTGAAAGTGAGTGTTATCGTTTTGTAAACGTTTTGAGCTTAAAATTTTTGTGAGACGTTCCTCTTGTCTAAATCATTTTCAAACTAATACTCTGTATACTCAACATTATGAAAAATTTAGAAAAAGCATTACCAATAACATGTTTGTAAGTGTCAAGTTTTGCAAAGGATCTTTGACATTTAAACAATTTCTCATGTAAAAATAAAAAAGGCATCAATTTTCCCGATTATCAAGCTGAAAAGGGTTTATTCATTTCCTCACAATATCGGAACAGTTTTAATTCGCATTATCTTGATCTTAGTAAACACTTGAATTTTGATGAGAACAAAACGCATCAAAAAGTCTTGATACAAAAGCGTTGAAGCCATTTCACATCAGACTCTTTTTAATATTCGACGGTCCAAAAGTAAATTCAACATCAACAAGATACACCAACAAAGGTCCCACTGGTGTTATGTTTATTTGTATTTGCAAGGTCATTCATTTTTTAATAGGGTCAAAATCCACTCGATTATATCAAAGGACAATTTTTGCGACATAAGAAGGTTCTATGCCAAGTACAAGACATGGACGTTATTCGTACTTTGACTTTGCTTTCATTTTGAGCACAAAGACAAGTTTCTCCAACGTTGACTGCCATAGTATTGCCTCCATGCGGGTTAAACACGAATGGGCTGCCATCTTCCCATTGCAATTTGCCAGTGCACTTCTCATTGATACAGCCTACTCCACTTGGATTGTACAACCCTAACCAGTTTCGGGCACCTCCAACTAGAAAATAAGAAGGTCAAAATTGGACTTTGTAAAGTTGTGTCGCAATTTTGTTACGATCATTTCTAGTGGTTGAATGTTTTTTGGCAAATTTTTAAGCCCTTAAAAGATAAGTAAAAACGTTGAAATGACAAATAAGCTCTTAAGTTGTTGTATTGTTTAAAATGAAATTTGGAGTCTCAATTTTTGGTGTATTTTTTTCATTTTTAAGTTGAACATTTTCTGTCCTTTCTGATTTTTTGGGCGAGTTTCTTTTGGCCTCGTTTGTTTCTTGGTCAAAAATCGTGTCTTGAAAATCTATCACAAAAAGGCAAGTAAAAATGAGAAAAATGGCAAAAAGCAAAAAATGGATAAAACTAAAAGCAAGTTCACTTGGGCACAAAATTTTATTTGCTTGAAATTTTTATCCCTTTTCATATTTTATCACGTAAGCTTGATTTACAAACAACTTGGCGCAATTACTATGGGCTGATGAGGAAAAAAATGATTTGAGCCAAATAATTAACTTTATTGTTGTTTAAGGAAACTACAGACACAATTTTGGTTAACATTGGGGAAAATAATAAATGCTCCCAGTTATGTTCTTGAGTATTTTCATTCAGTATATCATAAAGGAAGGATTAAAATAGAGACAATCTAATTGAAGAGAGTTTGTGATCGCCTGATCAAAACGTTCTTTTGGAGATAAAAGGTATAAATATGTTTCCTGTTTGTCATTGCAAGAATTTGATTTCATTAACAACTAGAAAATATTTGAAGTTCGACAACAAAAATAAAATGTCAGAATATTTTTAGAGTCCCCCTGATTGTACATATGTAATACTGAATGCTGTGTTATGAATGGTTTAGATCACGACAAAGAGGAATGACTTAAGTCAATAAGAAATAAGTTATGTTCGAACCTGTGTTATTGAGGTAGAATTGATAGTCTTCTGGAGTATGAAATATGAGCATGCCTGCGTTTTCATTGAGACAGAAAGATTTGGCAAAGTCAAAGGTTACCTCAGTCGCAGAGGCAGAGCCAGCTTGGTTCATTATGCCAGATTTTTTCCAATACGCTCCAGAGGGGGCTTGCACGTACCCCAACGTGTTCACTTGGCAAACTTGTCCTAAAAGCAATGGTAAACCATGCAAGGTGAATTGATAATACAAGTCTTCCATAGCAATGCAGTCAAAGCTCACAAATCCGCCAATAGATGGTATTAAAGAGGGAGAGAAGTGCTCCTTTCAACGCTCCCCTCCTTTTCCTCCTTACTTGTCCCTTCCCGTTAGTGCCCTCTATTGGCGAATCTGTAAATCTAAATGAAAATTCTTCAATACAAGATCAAAAAGGTCAAAACAAAACAAGACTATTGATTCAGCTTATGGTATATTTGTGTCCTCAAAAATGATCTTGATCAAATTTGGCTTTTGTCGTTGATTCATCTCATCAACATTAGCATATCCATGACAAACGTCTCATTCTGCATTGATCTACCTTTACGTACGCTACAAAATCTTTTTTTTTTTTTGTTTTCCTTTGTCTGAGGGCCAAAATGCTTGAAAACACCAAGCAGCATTTACAATGGAAGCAAATTATTTTCTGCCAAACGTTGAGAAAATTGTTTTCATTTTGATCAGTTTTCGAATCAATATTAATGAACCAATCCACTTCTAACAAATCAATCGATTGTTCATTAATTTGGGAAGCTCTCCTTTGCACTTCTTAAATTTGTCAATCAAATTGCTTAGGATGAGTGCTGTTCAGGACACTGAATTGTACATCAGTGAAAAGATTAAAAGACATTCAGCACCATATGTGTGTACATCAATTTTGGATGTTTTGGAGCACGATCGGGCCCCAATTTATGACAAATTAGAATGATTTTACGACCATGTGATTTTTAAACGACTGAATCAGAGCCGAGCACAAATAGACTCGAAATACGTGTACGTATGAAGATAGTATATTTGACGTCTATTTGACGACAAGGTTTCGGAGCAAGTTCAAGATGAGGTTGGTATCTAAAACCAGAAGGTGCTCTTGATGGATACTACTTTGTTTCCACCAGGTGACAGATTTTTAAGTTTCCCTAGAGTAACTCAATGGGCCCAACTTTCGTTATCAGGACAACATAAGTACATTCAAATTACCAACGTCGACAAAAATTTCCTCAAATGTGGATGACCCAACCATCAATGGAATGGTAAGATTCAAAACATATATGGAACACTCGTCGGTGTCGGTCCATTTCCAACCATTACAACTAGATGATCCAAGATTCGAACAAATTTGGGCGCATTCCGTTTTTAAGGGAAAATAATTGGTTTTCGGTGAAAGTTGATTTGAGAGTATTTTTGAAGATTCCACAGGTACCCGAGCAAAATGTGTGACTGCATCACCTTGTACACCCAATATCGTTTGAATTAATACACTCAGTAATGTGAATAACATTTTTGAAATTGCTTCTTTAGACTCTAGTGAAAGACTGAGAAACATTTGTTTGCTGGAGCGGTTGCGTAATGATATTAGAGAATAATTGCGATTCATTTCCATCCTTGTTGGCTGCTTTGCTCGACTGCCAACGAAGGTAGGGGGGTTTTAAATCTAGATTTGCAATGAGTTTGATAACCTTAAAATTTCACTTTTCTGACAAAATGTGTGCTTTTTCCAATTTGGAACGAAAAATCTATTCTAGAAAAATCGTTTAAGATCAATCAAATATGACAAACCATCAATTTTCTCCAAATTGCTTCATCTTGACGTCGCAGTCAATAAAAAACAAAGGTCTCAAAAACCTTGCTTTCATCCACAGGTCAGGGTTTGTTTCATATTTTCAGCAATTGCTTGCAATCAATGTTTTATTCGCTAAACATTTTTTTTTGCTCAAAGAAAGCAACTGATCATGCAAATGAAAGGGAAATGATATTTTAATCATACAATTAAGTTTTCGCATCTCAATGTAATTAGGGATGCAGGAGGAGGTTTGAGTGATATCTTCAAAAATCTTATCGCGGGCAGATGAAATAAGAGAAAAGGCTTGTTCGGCAACAGTGGGTGGCTTGTGAAAAATTTGGGCAGTTTAAGGGTTTTCGCATTTTACAGACCGCCCTTATGACTGATGCTATGAAAGATGTCGAATTGCAAGTTTGAACACCTTTGGTTAGGATTTTGGAAAAATATGCACACTTTATTTGCTCATTCTTGCATGAGAAAATTCACAACAAAAGGCCATTGTTTTTGTGCAAGTACAAGTGTACTAAGTGATGTTACAAGCACTGATTTGTTTCATCAAACTCCAAAACCATCAAGGTACCAAACAAAATGCCGTGTTTTGTACCTGTTTCTCTTCAATAGCAATGGTCTTTTCTGTGCTTGCTATTTTTTATTAAAAGAATAAATTTTGCATATTCTTGCAAAACAGACAAACTGCCCAAATTCTTACTTCCGAACAAGCCTATTCTCTTCTTTCATCTGCCAGCGATACTATTTTGAAGAGATCACTCAAACCTCCCCCGGCATCTGCCATTGTCAGTCCGGACAAAGTTGAAATAAATATTGTTCAATAGTTGAATAGCTCTTGATATCAGACAATTTCTTTGGCACCAACCAAATTAAAGGTGAGTTTTTTTCGTCTCTAGATGTAAAAATATCTTAATTGTTGACGGATCATTTTTAAATCCAAATTTTTAGGCAAGTTTTATAAGTGTTTGGTGTTTTTTTCCTATTTCAGTCCAAAGCCATTTTTTCTTACTTCAAAAGCTGTATTCTTGTCATGCACCAATATTGCTTTGGTTTGTCACAATGGTGTTCAAAAATTCAAAAGTCTCCTCCTTTTTGAACGCCTGAAATTGATCACTCTGATTTGGTGAATCTTGTCTTCCCTTTTCCCTTTTTTCTCCTTCCTCACATGTCGAGGGTGACTAATTTTGAAACTGAAGTTGACATTTCAAACCTGTGATAACTTCATTATGAGGAAAAAAACAATCAAACACCATAGAAAAAAGCAAAACCCAATTTGAGCAAATTTGGCAACACTTCGCATTTCTTCCTTGGTCTCAAGTAGTGATGTGACTTGGGCAAGTAATGAGTCATCACAGACACCCCAAGCACAAGTTGTTGACAAGCATTACTTGGGCAATACACCAATACACTTGGCAAGCTCAAGGAACATTGGAAGATGCAGTTGCCGGCAGTTGCTCTTAGAAGATTTCAGATGCTTGCAGTGTGACTTAGAAGAAAAGAATGTCAAGTTGCATTTTCAATGATCTTTTGACCTTAATAATTTAGCAATAAACAGTGGAAGTGAAACAAAAAATATTTTGATCTGGATAGCATTTGCAAAACCATGTTTTTTCTTTAGTTTCCGTTCTAAGCCACACATGAATACACTTTTCGGGCCAATCAAGAATGAGATTTAACAGTCACACTTGGGAACAAGCTCGGTCACTCAGAGTTACTAGAAAAAAATATAAGATGCCAACTCTTTTTTTTTTGAAATATTCTCAAAAGCTTTTGCATTTCTCGATACAAAAGCTTTGAATTGTGTATTTTCATCTAAAAATCCATCCTAACAAGGGCATGGGCCCTATTTCGCTGAAACTTTCTGGTTAATTGAAATTCTGATGCCGAAGGTTTAGTCTTCATTCCTAGCAAATTTGGCAAACCTGTAAGGTGGGAAAAATACTTGTACAGGCACCCAAGTAGACCCAAGTTTCGGCAAGTCCAAGGTACTGTACCGGACCGCTTGCCCAAGCTCCTGTTTGCCTCCCATCACTAGTCTCAAGTCGGAATCAAGACCAGCGAGACTTTCATTGTATTGGTCTGGTCTCATACTGTATGAGACATTGCTGGTCTCGGCCCCATCAGTAATTGACACTACTGATGGGATTCAGTCTGTTCAATCTTTTAGGGCTCCCATCAAAGTCATTGGTCTTTCGTAATTAAACTGGGAAAAAGCTTAGCTTCATCTTTACGGCACCCCTAGTCTGAAGTCTTCAAAAACAGGGTTGCCTTTTGGATGCTCTCTGTGACAGAATGCATTTTATGTAGAGGTGGCAGAGTACAATTAAATATGAAGTGGTAGTCCCAACAAAGTAGCGCACACAAAAAAAGATTGAGTACAGTAGAAAGAAAACCAGATTGAACTCCATCAGTGCAGTACACTTCTCTTTTAAGAGCAAATTCGTTTCTGCTCGTAGTCAAATTGGACGCACTGTCAGGGTTGGTAAATGTAATTTGTCCATCCCTGCCTTAAGCAACATCAATGGATCGCCTCTTTTATATTCTGTACAACAAATGGAGGGTAACAAATTCAAGTTTTATAAAAGACAAATCCTTTTTTTTGGATTGTTGGTGCTAGGGTTGGAGGATTGAGCTTCGCCGGGCCTGCAGAGCCAGCCATCACATCGTCCAAAGTTTTTCCGATATGCAATTTCAAGTCCGTTATCAGAATGGTTCTCCTCCTGTGGGTGTGGATTAACGTCTAAAAGTTTCCTTGAGAAAAATCGGGGAGGAGAATCAAACATGGGACCTGCGCTAACCTCGACACCACGTCTCCTCCTATTGTATTGCTTGAACAGAAAACAGGAGTGGGTGTTGCCTGAACCTACCCTGCATAGTACATCAAGGTTTCTCAGAAAATTTGGACATACTCATGCAACCATTCTTCAGCTGCTGTCCCGCAAAAAGCTGTGTACCTCGCATCTATAGATATCTGTGGCCAGACCAAGAAACCATTTAATTAGAAATGGTTTTCGCTCCACTTGAAAGCCCTTGTTAATAATTAACGAAGGATTTCTTAAACGTGGCTCAGGTACGTCCGGTTAGATAAAGGTTTATATTTGATTCCTCCCGTGAGAAGTTGCAATCACCAACTCTGATTTCTTCATAGTGTACGAGAAAACGACAAGATCCCCTTGGTCACCAAATCAAAATGTGTCGTAAATTTGACAAAACGTGGTGTTGTTTTGTTTTGTACTCTGGTCATTGCTTCCTTCAAGGCTTCTCAAAAGACTATTTTCAGAGCAACCCGTCATTATTGCCATTAATTCTTCTTCTAAAATGTACTGTCAAGTTATGTGTTAGCTATGTTAAACCACGTTGTAAAATCTTACTCACCAAGAAAAGGCTATTTTTGTAAGATTGTGATGAGCCGACAATATTTCCACTCATTTTCTTCTTATGATAGATTTTATTTTTGTATTATTCTGCATAATTTATTTCAAAAAGGAGTCCATATTGGGTGTTAAATTATCATTCAGACCCTGACATAACGGATTAATGTGTGTAGTTGGTTTGTTCCAAAATCTATTTGCAACTTCAAACTTAAGGATCTTATGTTAAATATATTTGTTTCGTTTTTTCAAAACTGGAAAACAATTTTGAAACATCAATAATCTGGCTCAATCTTTCCAAACTCGACGGCTCCAAAGAGAGATTCGGATTCGGCACAAGGAAAGGAATCCTCCTCGTAGTTGCAAGTCAGGGTTTGTTGATCGAACACGGTGCCGTTGCCGCAAATGAACGACCATTGAGCGGTCTCCAAAATCGATCCGGCATCGTCCTCAATGGGCAGACAAATGTGGAAGATCTGGCAGTTGTTGCTCACATCCGCATAATAGCCGTATACCCGGGCTTCACAAGAAAAGTCCAAGGTCAAAGGCTGAGCCAACAAGGTCTCGGCGTCGGCGGGTAGATTGAAGGCCTGATTGTTGGGACTCTGTCCATCAGGATAGACCTGAGGCATGGCCAAGTATCCGGCGAATGAGGTGCAAAAGACCAAGACAATACTGTGAGAGAACATGGTTGCTAGATTGGATTGGATTGAATGCTCAGAGAGGAACTGATGATTTGACCAAGGATTTCAGGTGCATTTATACCCTAATGTTGCCCGAGACATCTCAACTTTGACCAGTCGGGAAGCAAACCTTTACGAGGACGACAGTTAACGACAGGATTCAAGACGTCTCAAATGGAATCTGCCTCTCCTTATTTGGTGGGTACCACAATCAAGGTTTTGAATAAGCTGTGCGACACAATTGAAATGAGTACATCACAGGACATATCATAACACATAATGAACCTTTGGAATCCATAGAGATCCGTTGTTTGTAGCGTATGTTGATTGGATTTTCTCATATATGACATCAGCAGAATGTGGTCAGAATTTCTTGGAAGCCTTTATGTATCATATAAAGTTTATGAGGAAAAACCACAAAAAATTACCATCTACCGAAGATGTGTCGAGAAACCAATATTGCGGTTCTCTATCAATTTGTCGTAATCGATTTTGATCGTTGATTTGGTCACAGAAATGATGTTCCTACATTGAAAGATTTTGCAAAAAGTTGAAGCTTGAGGGATTGAATGTGGGTGAAAATGCAATAAGTTGAAACAGTCATAAAATACACGATTCAAAAATTGTGGAATGAAGCAAATGAAGTTCATTCATATTGAAGTGCATTTTGGGCAATATCGTTCGTTTGGCTCACTCCCCACTACATAACAAAAGTCGACGTATTTCATGTGACTTGCTAATTGATTTCCGCCTTCGCTCAACGTTGCTCATTGTTGTGCGAGCTTGAAATTGAAATTGAACGCGAAAAAAGCCGATCAAAAGCAGTTGACTCTCACAACACGGGCGGTATTGAAGGCCAAGAAAAAGACAACAGGGCAGTAATGAAGGCCAAAAAAGAGCAGCCGCGGGCACTCTTGAAGGTCGGAAAATCGTATCGGGCAATAATGAAGGTCGGAAAAAGGCGACGCGCAGTCTCGAATTCTGATTCCGAAGAAAGCAAGACGAGAATGACGACGTTCACAAACCGGTTTATGAGCTGAGTCAACCACAAGAACAAAACTTGAAAATACGTTGCGGTCTCATTTTTTACGAAGTATTCAAGAGTTAAACAAAATCATCCCACAGCAACACTTTTCTTGCACAATCTATAGTGACTCAAAACATTCTTAACTTTCAAACTATGAAATTGAACCAATCTGTTCTGTAAATCTAATTGGGATTTTTAAGCAAGATTCCTAACCAAAATTTGGAAGTACGAGTTAAATTGAAAATCTAAAAAGGAGACTTTGTGCACTTCCAAAGACCTGACACTTGCCAAATACTTGTTTTTGGTCTTGAAAGAACATTTTAGAATGTTGAAAATCAAAAGTCTTATTTTCAAAAACTTAATATTACAAGGTACGTACTCCTTACATTGTATTTGTTTGATTTGTAAGTTGGTTTCAAATCCGTGTAGAAAAGCTGATTCATCCATCCGATGCAAACATCATTCTTGCCTCTAAATTGAAAAATCGAAATATGCGCAAATTGATTTCCCTCGATCACATCAATACGACCAAGCACTCGTCATTTATCATAAAATTGTTCGATTTAAGATTTACTTTAAAAAATGTTTATTAATAGTTGTACAGACATCTTTCATGTGTCGTGAAACCCTGATCTAATTGCTTCACAACATTTGAAATTGAAGTATGATAATGTCCTAATGATCCATGTGCCCCCGTGTTTTTAATCCATTGCAAAACAATCAAAATCTTTCGAGTAATCTTTCGTGCCAGCTCCCTTCCCAAATGCCGCTTTGTTCAAGAGCCGGCTAGACTGCCCTTGATTTAAACCAAATAGTCACTTACCTGATACAGTTGCTTGTGCTTTCAAAAACTATTAATCTCACACGAAAACCTGAACAGTCCATCCCCCGCTCACACAGACGTTGCTTCAAGACTGACAATCAGCTAACCAGTAACAAATAACATGTACCAGTGTGACGATTACAGTGCATTTTAAGGGGACCAACCCATTTATTGATAGTCCTTTAAGTCTACATGAGTGAGCCAAACGAACGATATTGTCAATACCCCGAGTTTGAGAACGTCGAATTCAAGATCTAAGTGAAGACGGCTTCCGCTCTCGAGCTCGTCTTTCGGGTGACCAGTTCTCGGGCTAAAGCCCTCGAACTGGTCACCCTTCAGACGAGCTCTTGAGCGGGCCGTCTTCACTTAGATCTTGAATTCGACGTTCTCAAACTCGGGGTATTCACTCAAGAGCAGGCACAAACTGAATAGCTTCTACCTCCCGGTCAAAGATCTTGTAAGATTAGTTCGCTTTTTGCCTGTTCTTGCCTGAACTTTCAAGCTTTTGACTTTGTGGTTCTATTGAGCTGAAAATGAAAACATAAACTATTCTGTGAAGTCAAAAACCTTGTTCAAAGAAAAATAAACACAATTTTTGGATTCAAATCAGAATTCTTTATTTTCTTGATGAGGGTTTGAGACCTTCTTTGACGAAGTCCTTGAGTAAATATTTGACATTATTACAGTTTCGGCTTTTAATTTTAGTGTACCTTGAAACGGGCACATCCGGAAACGCTGGAGCTCTTGCTATTGCTAAAGGAACAGATGCCGGAAGTAGGAACTACCAAATCAAAGTCACCTATTTTACTTGCAACAACTTGGCGAAGTATGATTTCAGCTTCTTAATCCATTATTATTCATTTCATAGGCAGAAGAGATAAAAATAAGTTGTGAAATTGGGACAAGTCCAAAGCAATCGACGGAAAGTTACTGAATACTAAAGGTTTTTAACCTAAAGTTGTCCTGTATGACTCACCCGCACTTAACAATTCACAGCACTTCTCTTCTGATTACGACAAATATAGTATTTGTAGGCGATCAATTGTAAATTTTTAAATACTTACAGATTTCTAAACGATTTAAAGGATGAAATTCCAGAAAAGTGTAAACAAAGATTGCACAAACCACCTTAGGAATTTTATGTTTCTTAAAAAAGATTTGATCTGTAAAGGAGTGTGAATTCGAAGATCGAATTTTTTCTTGTCTAAGTCAAAAAGAGTTTGTAATACAACGTCCAAGTTGTGTTCGAAATTAGCAGGTTGAAAATTGGAAGTAATTGGTGCTTAGATAACTTAGTTTTGTATCTCAACTTAACGCTATTTTACCAACCATTACCACCAATCGTGAATTGTTTCAGGCGACTGATCCAAATTGTTTTACAGACAGACCTTCGAGCAGGTCCAAAGATGTTTCACTAAGAACATCACAGGAATGAGAGAGCTCTCGTTTTGGGATAGGCTTCAAAATTTAGGGCTGTACTCAGTACTCAGAGAAGGTATGAAAGGTACCTGATACTGTATGTTTTGAAGAGCGTTCATGGACTGTGTCCTAACCCAGGCTTTGAGATCAGTTGTAGTGATCGTAGAGGTTTTACTTGCGTTTTGAGAGCACCTCCAAATCCAAGGGAATCTAGGGTAGTTCTATCAATGAAGTCCTCCTCTCTTCTTTATCAAGCTCCTTCTTTGTTCAATCTTTTGCCCATTAGTCTTCGTCGGGAATATGTGAGAGCTGACACTCTAACAACTTTTAAAGCAGAATTGGACAAATTTTTGAATACCATTGCTAATACACCCATTTTTTAGAGTTCGCCAACAGTAACTCGGAAGTAGACCAAATTTCGTATTAATGTTAATTATGTAAATTATTCTTATGATTTATTTGGTGAAAGGGAATCGCATTCCTTGTAGGAGTAGTAAAAATCCGCAACTAACCCACCAAAAAACTCAATTTTTATTCTGCGTGTGATTTTTATCTACAACGCGTACTTTATAAAAAATAATTCTGTGATTTTAACTTACATATCATTATTTGAATAGTTGAACTTCAACATGAAATACTTTTGGACACTCAAGTAATGATTAAAGGGAGGGAAATTTTTTTTTGTATGTGATACAGGACGAGAAAAAAGTGAATTCCTTTCCAACAAATATTTCCTTGCATTTTCATACTTACGGTTCTTCTGTCATAAATCCTTTTTCGATCATGAACTAAATTTAAATCAATAGATTTGCTCCAGTCACTTGTCATATCACAAGTGATGGAACGTTTTAAAAGATGTCTTTTTCTAAATTTTGTCAATGCTGCAGACTTGTAGAAAATCTGCTTGCAAATTAAAAGAAACTTCCGACTACTGAGTTACATCTTTTGGGTATTTGCACCTTCCTCGTAAAAATGACTTGTTTAGCCAAAATAAACACCGCGATATTTCAAGTTTGCCAAAAATTGCCCAACTGATAATTTTTCGTCAATCACTTCGGGAAGAATAAACCAAAAAGACCATGTGTTTTTTAAAACCAAAACTGATGATTTTTTTCCTCAAAAACTGCCCTGTTATGTCCGTGTGTGTCATAGCAGAACAAAGCATTGCTCAGTTGAGAACGATAATGGGTAAATTTACAAAAGCTCATGAAGCAATATTTCTTCTCTCTTTTTTGCAAGGGCTCCTGCTGGCTGCACCCAATATTTTACAGCATTAAGTGGATCAATCCAATCGTACAACTACTTTGGAGGTCAGCTTTTGCAAAGTTTGAACTACAATCATTGTTTCAGACACAGAGAAGGCAAGTGCAAACACGTTCTAGTTCATCCGCGTTGTCCTTGTGCTAAAACCTTCAACACTCCTAGCGTGTAGGCTTTGACATTGTACGTTAATATTAATAAGAATTTCATTTTCATTAGGTTTTTGTCAATTACAAATAAGCGAGTCCACGGCATCGACTCCAGACCCATTTTCTGTTTCCGCCATTGCGATTGTGACGATGGTAAGTATGCTACATAAGATACGAGTACACAAAAATAAATTCAACTCATGGGAATGTCCAATAAATTCATTACAGTTAAGTTGTGCTGATGTTAGCTATCTAGCCTTTCCAACTCCTGCCAATTCAATGTTCTGTGGAGGAATATTGGGTACGATTGATGCCGACACTGTGCCGGGTGTACTGACATGTATGAATACACCTTTTATCGGAGAATGAGTCGTTCCTCGAGTTAAAAACATTTCACGTTATATTTCAGCATCGCCTGGGCAAGGAACTCTCGTTGGCTTGCGATCTGTGGCAGCTGATTTGACCGGCAATATAGGATTCAACTTGAATTATAAGCAAGTGGCTTGTAACTAGAAATCATCAAAAACATATTGAATTGACCCAAATTAAGATTCCTTACTACATAGTTGAAGTTGAATTGTAACGAAACATTTAGTTTATTGAAATATACATGGTTCAGATTAAAACGCGCCTTAGTTCGACAACAAATGTCGATGTTGCTGTTAAGAATCTCAGATCGTGACCCCGGCATTCATGACTGTAGATGGTTTAAAATTTTGTTGTAAGATGTTTGTCTCATTGAACTTTTACTTGTATTGACATGTTTGAACAAACATGTAGGCTGATATCGAGCAAGTGTAATTCATGAACGGTTCAGCCATTGTCATTCAAGACAAGTTAGATATAGTTTGACGACTGGGTTAGTCGTTTCTTCAAGCTCACAACGGATCTATAACACTTTTTTAGTCAAGACATGGTGTCAGAATTCAAAAACCCTGATATTTAAAAGTATACCCATGGAAGTAAATTATAAGAATAGTTGATTTGTTGGGACCAACATGAAAAGTAAGTAGTACAACAACAAATTAACATTGGGGAGCACATTCGTATCTTTTATAGATTCGTTCAGTTAATTGAATGAATATTAAAAGTAGATAAACTCAAGGGTTTCAAGAAGTTGTTAGATCATATGTATTGCTCGATCTAGTTCAGTGAGAACTTGGACACGAGACTTAGCCAGAAATAAGGAGAATGCGTATAAGGATGGAACAAGTGATCAGCTGTCGACCAACGGTCGGACAACTGTCAAAAGACTGCTGTTTATTCAAAAGAAACATGGTCTTATATAATCAAACAAAGCGCAGCATACTGTTCTTGCATGATGCGATGAGTCGCATCTTGTTAGAACATTGAGTCCTTTTTACATCATAGAATGGCTTTCTCATGATGGTATTTTGGTTCGTATACACATATGCACGGATCATTCATAAGTCGATTTAGTATTTAAGTAGAGCCGTCGGAAACTGCTACATTTGAAATAATTTTTTCGCCCCTTTCTCCTTTTGGCCAATTCTCAAAGAAACTAAAAATTGGAATTTTGCACATTTTTGTGTTCTTTTTCTTGCTTTTTGTCACTTGACTGATCTATCAAATCCCATCACTTGAAGCAGTCATACAAAAACATGAATTCAATAGAATTTCAAAGATAAACCCAAAGAGAAAAAAGGTGGAAACTTGTTCTGTTTCATCAAACAGACCTTTTGAGTCAGGCCCCTTGGTTGGGTTTGCCAAAGTTAAGGTTTTTGGTCCAAAGTTGTCAAACTCATTGAAACTATAATGTTGGCAAAATAAGTCAATGGTCAAAGCAGATAAATTCCAACATGCCCAATTTGGACATTGCCTCAATTTGCTCATTGCCACAAAGAGCAGATTGGAGCTCAACATTCTCAATTGAATGTAAGAATTAGATCCTTCCCACTCTCCCTTGTTCCTTCGATTTTGGTCTAAATCTTCTTTCTTTTAGTTCAAGGTTCTAATCATTCATGCTCATTTTACTTCACATTACTGTATTTGCTTTTAATGGTTTGCCTATTTGAAGTTTTTTTGTTCCCCTTTCAGATCTACTATTGAGGCATAGGCGAGATTAGAGCTCCCAAGTATAGAGTGAAATCATGAGATGTGATCGTTTTCCGGCGCAGGGGTTCAGACCAAAGAAGCATAATTTCGCTACACTCGTGTTTGATTATAACCATTTTTCGACCATTAGGAGTTGTCCAATCGTGCTGACGATTTTTTTTTCAAAATTTTAGTTCATTTTAGTAGTCACTCAATTGCTTGACCATATAGAACAAATCATTGACCGGCTAGGAAGTCACGAGTCAGTTGATGTAGTTTATCTTGACTTTGCCAAGGCCTTTGATAAAGTAGATCATGGCCTTTAGCTCAATCAACTCAAACAGTTTGGAATCTAGGGCAAGGTCCTTAAATGGATTAATAGTTTTATGTGTAAAAGGAAGCAAAAGATTTAGGTTGAAGAATCATTTAGAGGCACACATGATATCAAGTCAAGTGTTCCTAAAGGTTCCATTTTAGGTCCGCTCCTTTTAATCCTCTTTTTTGCTCCTCTTCAGAAGTTCTGCAAAAACCAGTATTTCATCTTATGCTAATGACAAAAAATTAGTTTGTGGAAGAAATGGTCAGGACTCAACAAGTCTAGTTGATGACATTTTTTGGAGAAAGTCGACTCTTGGGTTGCCAAGAGTAACAGGGCTTTAAAAGGGATGAAATTCCGCACAATGACGTATGGGCCGTCAAAATTAGAAGTTTCACTCAAAGACAATGGAGGTTGTGATATTGAGCACGTATCTTCCATGAGGGGTTTAGGAGTTGTCATCCAAGATGATGGAAAGTTTGATGAGCATATCCAGTTGAAAGTGGGGAAGGCATTTCAAACATGTGGCTGGATCTATCGCACTTTCAAGTCCAGAGATAGTATTACGATGCTGACTCTGTACAAGTCTATTCGAAACACCATCCATTCCAAAACTGTTTTTCGATTTGAGATCGTTTATTGCTGAAATGATGTCTTTATATTTTACCCATTTAGTGTAGAAGTTCCGTTTTTGGGGGGGTCCTAATAAGGAAGTGCCATTATTGAATCCTTCGTCAAAAGCGTCATTTAGAGTTTTCCCAATGTTAGCAAAACATGAATTGAATTTTGTTGCTACCTCTTTTGTTTCTGTACTGGTTTGGAAACTTTCATTCGATTTTAAAGTAAAGGAGGAGTTAATTTCTGTTTTATGAGAATTTCCCATGAGCTGTTAGAGGATCATCTTTACATATTCCCGACGAAGACTACTAGCCAAAAGATTGAACAATGAAGGAGCCCGTTGAAGAAGAGAGGAGGACTTCATTGTGCGAACTAGTCTGGATTCCTTGGGATTTGGAAGTGCTCTCAAAACGCACGTAAAACCTCTACGATCGATACAACTGATCTCAAATCCTGGGTTAGGACAGAGCCCACGAATGCTCTTGAAAACATACAGTATCCGATACCTTTCATCCCTTCTCTGAGTACTGTTCAGCCCTAACGTTTGGAGCCTGTCCCAAAACGAGACCTCTCTCATTCCCTATGATGTTCCTAGTACACGGGTAGTTTTTTAAGTTTTTTATTTATTTCAATGGCATTCCATTTTCAGTGGTACCACACCATTGGCATAAACCTTGGAAAGAAGGAAATGCATAAATTAAAATCTTCCCCCATGGAAAATGAGAGAAATGGCCTTTTTAGTTATGGCATGGTTTGAATCCATTTTCCTCCTTATCCAATCATGAGAAGGATGTCTCCTTTGTAACACATTTTTGGGCCCCAATGTGTCCTTGATATGGAGCAAAGCTTAATTTCGATTTTGCACATCATAGACAATTTATTGATTTAGAAGGCTTTGTTTATTACAATCAAGAAAAGTTGAGAAATACAAGCTTCAATCTGCTATGATAACAATGATGAAGAGGAGCAAAATGTCCCTTGAGGATAGTACTTCAAGTGCATTAATTTGCTTAGTTGCTGTTTTGATAATTCTAATGAAAGCCTTTCTGAGTTAAAATTATAAAAACTAAACAACTATAAAGTAAGGCAGTTTATTTATCATCAGAAATGGATTCACAATGGCAAACAATACAAGGCAAAAAAAGGAGATAGGACAGTCATGGTGGTCAAGAAACAAGACTTGGAATGGAAAATGTTGAGCAATGAACTCAAAATCACAACTGAACAACATGACTTATATTCACATAGTTTTGTTCCAGAACTTTTAGGATAACTTTCAGATGATTTTCATTGATGTGTTGGATACTGAGTGCACTGTGAAGATTTTTTATGCATGGAAATTGTTTGTACACATGGCACACTAGATGAGTTTGATGCTCGTGCTCTCTTTGATGTATAAGTGACATTTTGTTCACAGGCCTGTGATTTTGTCACTTTTAAAGCACAGGATAAGCAAAAGAACTGATCAATCAATGATCACATTGTTTAGGCTTCAATAACTTGGATTCTTCAAAATCCTTTGTTCTATGTTCGTCACTCGGTCTTTAATGCACTTTACCTCATGTAAATTTTTGTTGGCATGAAATACTTTGCCTAAAGTGGAAGGCCAACACAATATTGTTCATTTGGTGATTGCAATCTTGACATGGAGGATTTCTCGCAAGAAAAAAGCGATTTGCAGAATGATATTCAGGATTGCACACAATGACACATGATAAGCACATGATCAACGAGGAAATGACCAATCTACCACAATAACATCATCTCAGATGTACCAAACTGATCCAAATTAATCACCAATAGATACAGGATGTAAATGTCACTTTCACAAACTAAACAAACATGCTGTGCCTTGAAAATCCTTGTCCCTTCTTGTGTTGAGGTAGTGATTCTCATACATAAAATTAAACTCAAGTCAAGAAATTGGCCAAGGATCAGTTAATTACAAACATCAGTACAGTTACACTGAAAGGTAATAATGTATGGCCCTACATTCAGGAGATGCCCTTCTCATGATTTTAATCAAGGGGAAAAAGATTCAAAACACGTCATAACTAAAATGACAATTTCTGTAATATTCCATGGGGGAAGATTTTAATTTTTGCATTTTTTTCTTCCGAAGACTTAAGCCAATGGTGTGGTACCACTGAAAGTGGAATGCCATTGAAATTAATTTTTTTTTGAAATAACTACCCGTGAGTAAAACATCTTTGTACCTGCTCGACCTTTTGCAATCCTGCCGAACTCATTGGAGCCAAATGGGTTAGGCATATTTAAGATGAGGCTGAACTTGTATAGATTGGTGAAGATTTCTCTTGTTATTGGTTCTATTCCATCTGAATGCATTTGAAATCTGCCAAAGTAATCCCACTTTTCAAAGGGGGTGAAAAATCACAAGTCAGAAAGTATTGACCAATAAGCCTTCTGTCAACCTGTTCTAAAGTTTTGGAGAAGATAGTGCACTAACAAAACAATTTCTTGAGGTAGAACCAAGGGCTATGCCAGGAACAACTCCGTTTCCGGAAGCAACATATTTAATACCTTGCATGCGGTGCAGAATTTTCTCCAAAACGTATTTAATAACCAGAACAAAAAATGGCAACAGCTAAATTTTTAGATTTAAAGAAGGCGTTTGATTGTATTGACCATGATAGATAGATCCAAAAGTTATCTTACTATGGTTTTAGAAATGAGTATGTTGATTAGTACAGTCAGGATCAAAAGTATTTGTAACGTGACGAGAAAACCAGAAAATCCTTAATATCCAATTAAATACTATGCTAAGAAGTTTGTAAGAATGTAATATTTTTTTCCAATTAAGAATAATACCAGTTTTCCGCAATTGTTTTTATAAAAATGTCTGAAACTAACTTTTAATTATTAAAAATAAAATTTTAAATAGTGCAAAAGTATTCGTAACGCGTAAAAAAGTTAACAAAATAGGTTTATAAACAGATTTTTCATCAGAAAAAAATGATCGTAAGATGTAGAACATTCTGGAAAGCCGGAGAAAAGTCATTTAGTCTCCTTTTTTCCAAGATTTTCTAGATCTTTCTTGGATCTTATAAATTTTACGGAATTGAACAATTGCTTCACAGTCAGCCAATCATGACCAAGGTCAAGGAGCTCGACAAGGACTTGAAGTTGAAGATAGTAAGTCTTCATCATGGAGGCAAGGGCTACAGAGCCATTTCGAAGCTTCTGGACATCCCGATTTCAACGATTCAGTACGTCGTGAAGAAGGCACAAAAGAACGGAACGGTTGAGAACCTCCCAAGATCCGGTCGTCCAAGGAAACTGTCAGCCAGACTTGAGAGGAAGATTGTCAGAGAGGTCACAAATAATCCTCGAACAACGGTCAAGGACATCCGGAACAGTCTCAGTGAAAATGGATTGTCCATCTCGAGGTTTACTGTTGCTCGCTCACTTCACAAAGCAGGATTGAAGTCTTGTCGCCCACGGAAGACTCCCTTGCTCAAGGATAGACACTTGAAGGCTCGCTTGGAATTTGCCAAGAAGTACCTTGACAAGACCAGTGACTTTTGGTCTAGGATTCTTTGGTCAGATGAGACAAAGGTTGAGCTTTTTGGTCGCAACGATGTTCAAAGGATTTGGCGACGTAAAGGAGAAGCGTTTCATCCAAAAAACACCATCCCTACGGTCAAGCACGGTGGAGGATCGATCATGTTATGGGGCTCCTTTTCCGCCAAAGGCACCGGTAACCTCGTGAGAATTCATGGGACAATGAAAAAAGAAGACTATCGGGATATCTTGGCTGAGAATCTCCAGAGTTCAGCACGGAAACTTCGGCTTGGTCGACAGTTCGTCTTCCAGCACGACAACGACCTTAAGCACAACAGCATTTTGGTCAAGAAATGGTCGAAGGACAATTGGATTAAGGTCTTGGACTGGCCCTCCATGAATCCGGACCTTAATCCAATTGAAAACCTTTGGAGAGAATTAAAAGTCCGTATCCGTGCAAGACGTCCAAAGACAATTGACGAACTGGAGCAAAGCTGTTATGAAGAATGGGCTAACATTCCTTCAGATGTATGTAAAAATCTTGTAAATGATTATAAAAAACGTCTCTTAAGTGTAATTCAGCAAAAAGGGCATTCAATAAACTATTGACAAAATGTTACGAATACTTTTGCTCTTGGTCTAAAACATGTTCTGAGCAGTTTTTTAACCAAAATCTTGTAAATTTTTAAAAAGAAAAGTATCATAGCTTTTAAATGATAAAAGAATAACTAAGGAGCAAAATGGTTCTTAAATGTATTTTTCAAAAATCGAGTATCATTTAAAAATCAATAAAAATTTCGAGGTTACGAATACTTTTGCTCCTGACTGTATGTTGACTCAGTATGTTGAAGATGACAATGTCAAATCGATTAAAATGCAAATCAGTTGTGGTGTCCCCCAAGGTAGTCTCCTAGGACCACTTCTTTTCTTAATTTATATTAATGATGTGCCACGACACAGCTCTTTCAAAACCAATATGTTTGCCGACGATGCAACACGATGCCATCGGCATTCACACATTGAATTCATCTCAAGCAAGCTTCGCAAAATTCTTCTTAGTCTGAACAGAATGTGTAAGTCAGTGCCAAGGTCAGTTAAAAAGCAGATATACAATGGTCTAATTAGATGCTCTCTGGAGTAGGGCATAACACTTTATGGCCAAAGTAGAAAATTAAGAACACCAGCGACTCTGCAGAAAAGAGCAATACGTTGGGTCAATGATGCAAAGTGGCTCTGTCACACCGAGACACTTTTCAGGCAAAATAATTTGCTGAAATTAGCTGACCTTCGGACTCTGAAGGTGTTCTCTCTGACTCTGAACGATGAGACAGGCTTACATGAAAGAACTCCCATCCAAGCATTAACTTGCTCAAGTGGAAAAATAAAACTCGTCTTGGAGGATGGAAATACATATCACTCCAGTGGCAAAATGTTTTTTTTTAACAAAAATTACCCAACTTTGCATTTCCAAATGAATGGAATAATTTCAAAGCAGCAGGCCCTTTTTTAGCGCAACAGCAGTTCACAGAGCGAATAGAGGGCTTCTTCATTCAAAATTACTTAAAAAAGCCTACCAACGTCAAGGGTTGCTTTACTTGCTTGTAAAACACCTAGTCGTTCGTTTTCTCCCATCTTGTAAGTTCTTGTTTTTCCCCGCTCAGAAAAAAAAGTAAAAGCAAAATCTGGTATTGATATCATCCAAAGTATAGATAGCTATAGTACGTAGAACAACGCAACAAAATTGTATAGTGACTTAACTTCTCTGAACAAGTTTCCCTTTCTTGACTTCAAAATTTTAAATTTTGAAGCTCTAATCTCTTGTCCTTTTCCTCTTTTCTCTTTTGTGTTGCAGATTGGCTCCTGTCCTGTCGCACATATCTCTATTATTTTCTTGCCCAGGTTCTGGTGAAAACAACCAATAGCTTATCCAGAATCTGAGGAATACGCGTATTCCTCAGTTCAAGCAACTGATCGAAAAAAAAACAATCATTCCGGAATAAAGATCATCATCATCATCATCATCATCATCATCAAAGCAGGATTGGACAAATTTTTAAATACTATTCCTAATCAACCCATTATTCAAGGGTTGTACAAATCTGCCAACAGTAACTCCTTGATAGACCAAATATCATTAAATCTGAAATCTGAAAAAATCAGCCCCCCCCCCAAAAAAAATGTATTGGCGTGCCTTTGCTAGTTCATGTCGATTCTTTGTGCCAAACTCATAAATGATAATTTCATTAGTACTTGCATTAAACCTTGACATTTTACTCATTTTAATTTTAGAATGGCGTTAGTTCGGTTATCCTGATTAAATGGCGAAGCATCACGAGGTTTATCAGTGTCTTTCTTGGAAGACTGAGAGTAGACTTTTGTAGCATGTCCTCTCCTGTGACATTTATTGCAAGTTAGGTCATCCTTACGTGGACAATAATTGGCAAGCTCATTGGAGCCACATCTGAAACAACGGTCTTTTAGATTTGCAGGTGTAACCTTGGCTGTGTTGGGAGGCTTTTTGAATGTAGGTTCCTTCTCGTACGCTTTGTTAGTGTTTGTTTTGATACCGATTTGATCGTAGATTTTGCAACCTCATTTGAAGCAACTTTTTTGTTCATTAATTCGCGCGTTTTTTCTTCAACTTCACAAATCGTTCCTGAAGTCGGTCATCAGTACATTCAGAAATGTACCGGAAAACGTAAAGTTCCTCAACGGAAAGTTGAGCGAGATCCGCTTCGTCATCCTTTTGACGTAATGTTGTAGCGAAGTCAGAGGAGTTTTGATTTCTTGCCTGTGTGTGGCGAAAGAAGACCAGTCGTCTGGTAAACAAGGGATACAATTGAAAAAAAATCATCCTCTAATTGTCCAATGCATGACATATCCCCTTGAGTTTGAGAAATTATTGGCGTAGTGTCTGTGATTCTAACTCTCATTTTGGTTTCCAAGCGCACATCCAGGCAAATAAAAAGATAGGCTTGTTGATTGGTGACGGTCTGACGCTCAAGATGAGCTGTGGAGAAAAAAGCTCGGCACTTTTTTCACCCATGATCTGAACTCAGTTGGATTGTGATCCCTGGTTAACTCATGAGGCATTAATGCTTTGTTGACAGCAAATTTGGATGACATTTGATTATCTCCAGTTGTAGAAGGTGAGACAATAATTAGCGGAGCCGGTGCGATATTAGCGTTATTTAGAGCAGTTGTTGTTGTATCGGGGGTTTATTTTTGCACAAAACACATGTTTCAGTAAAAAAAATAACTGGTCAGTATTACATGTATGCATTTTTGAGAAACAAATAGAACGTGTGGTTGAAGTAAAAATGAGGGTGAGGTTATATAAAGAGTTATATATGTAAAAATAAGCGTGAAAGGGAACAAATTCAAAGAACAAAGTATTCACTAAATCTGTAAACTTTCGGAAAGAACCCGTTATATCATCGATTTCATCGGAGTATTTGTCGAAATTCGATGCATCAATTTCTTGACACAAATGTCCTAACCCAGGATTTGAGATCAGTTGTAGCGATCGTAGAGGTTTTACGTGCGCTCTGAGAGCACCTCCAAATCCTAAGGAATCAAGGCTAATTCGAACAATGAAGTCCTCCTCTCTTCTTTATCGGGCTCCTTCATTGTTCAATTTGTTGCCTATTTGCCTTCGTCGGGAATATGTAGGAGCTGATCCTCTAACAGCATTTAAGGCAGGATTGGACAAATTCTTAAATACTATTCCTGACCAACCCACTATACAAGGGTTGTATAGATCTGCCAACAGTAACTCATTGGTAGATCAAATTTCATATAAACATTAATTATTAAAAATATAATAATGATTAACTCTCTTTACAGGGAATCCCATTCCTTGTAGCGGTATTGAAAAATCCGCCCCCCCCCAAAAAAAAAAAAAAAAATAGTTTCTCCTCGATTTTGTTTGTTTTGACCTCAAAGTTCACGTAAGCCTTTTCCAGAGCCTGTATTACTCAAGGAGTTGGACTTAATTGTACATAATTGAGAAACCAATTTCTTGATACTCTCAGTCGTCCTGGTAGAGTGGCCTTTGTAGGTCTTTATGGAATTCCTCAGATCCACCAAAGCCATTATAAATATTTCTTAAGTTGTAGCACAGGCGATTGATTCGATGGTCAAAACGGCTTTGGTTCAACGATCACAACGGAATCTCACTTCTGACACCATGGTAAATAGTACGAGAAAGAAAGTACGGTAAATGACACTGCATTTTAGAACATGCTTGTCTTTGTAGGATCGAGACTACCAGAGAACTCGTTTTTAGTGTTACCGAGAGAGGTTAGAAAAGGAATGGAATAGAACAGTCCACTTTTTACTTTTGATTTTTAGTTTATATTATCGACATTTTCGAGAAATGATTAATACGTTCCTCTTTGAAAAACTCCACCAGCGAAGAAACCTTGGCATACGAAGATTGTTTAATCGTAAGTTACGAATTTCATTCTTATTTTAAGGATATAACTTGACCAAAGGGTTGGATATTTAGTTTATTTTAACTACATGGTTCAGTTCATAAAACAGATATCATTCATAGGATACTTAGCCGTTTAAGCGTTTTCTTGAACGAAGGTTAGTATTCAATTAACAATCTTGCAGAGCATAGTTCAGGTTGAACCCTATTATTCCTCCAGGGGCAATAGCTTGTTCGTTGGCGGTCGCATCCGTGGCAGTTTTTACCACTTCGTCCTCATCCGTCTTAAAAAGCACACGAAATGGCGTTTGTTGTGCTGAAATGGAAAAATAAGATAATTGAAAGAACACGGAACGGATAAAACATTGAGTTCCTGGCTTAGATTGAGCTCAAAAAACAGTAAACCTCTAAAAGAATATTTGAAATAAAAAGTGAGGAAGTGTGACTTTAAAATCTTTTAAACAAAAATAAATTTGTGAACGAATGCTTACTACATATCGATTCGTCATTAGCAGCTGCTCCTACGTCGTCAGCTGCTGCGCCCAAGCCGAAGATTCGTCCACAAATTCGCTCATGAAGAATGACCGGAACCGTGCCCAAAACGAACATAGCTGCACCAGCATCTCTTTCAGCACCATGAATCTATAGTTAGACAGAATGTATCAGTTCACTATCACTTGGTTTGCAATTGAAAATTTGTTCCCATTTTGTAAACGTTAGGAACTACAGTGATAAACGTTTGTTCAAGTTCATGTGAAAATTCCGTAACACATTGAGGCATGGTTTTGACCGAGAAAAAATGAAATATCTTTGATTTTTTTGGGTTATGAAAATTTACTTCTATAAACAAATTTAATATGGGGCTAAAAACATCTTCTTGAACACTAAGTTTACTTTCAATTCTTGTCAGGGATCTTTAAATCTGTACTTTAAGTAGAAGAAGTTTCTTGCGATGTATTGTTTTATCAACATCAATGTTGGTGCAGAAATCTTGAGAAATGTGGAAAAAGTGTTGTGCAAGGGCCGATAACCATAAAGCTTCGGCAAACAAATGAGTCCAATAGGGATTTTTGATGGTCCCAGGAGCTCTGAGGAAGATTCAAAATAGTGGGCACAAAATCAATTCATAGTACTACACTAGTAGCCCAGAGCTTTGGGATCGTTTATTTGAACCCTCAACTTCCTTTTCGTGGCTCCCTAATTACCTCAGGTACAATTCATTGGGCCTTGACCATAAATACATTAGCGACCCCTGATGGACTGGTTACCCACTAAGTTGACGTTTGCAATCTTCATTGGGAATCAAGTCGTCATTGGAGACGTGTATAAAATGATTGCTAATATGGGTATTATATGCAGTATGCTGACTTGGAAGACGAATTGGCTAGAATTGTTGAACATGATGGGCTTGCCAGAACCGGGCGGGGACCTTTTCGAACACATTTGAAGTAGGAACAGGTGGGAATTGGCTGATACATGTAAAAGCCAACAGAATTCGCTGAAGACAGATATTTATTTGTAGATTTCCTTGCCCCATTACAAGAGCTTATTTTGTTTTAGATTGTTATGTACAAGGACCGGAAGGTTCAGCCTCACCCGAATAGCTTAGCCAGCCATCACACCCTCATCTAGTTTTTTTCCGTTAGCCATTGTCATTGTTCGGTGTCAAATTGTTCCTAAATTTGTGGTGGTTTGGATTAGAGACCAAAAGTTTCCTTGAGAACCGAATCCGACTAAAATCGAATCTGAGACCTCTCTTACCACAGGAAACTGCGCTTCAAAAGTGTAAGTTACATCAAATTCCTGGTTACTTATATGTATTGTTGTGACCAGTTGTGACAAAACTTGCCTCTTGTGATTTTTGATTAATGTTTAAGAATTTTAGTTTTGAAACGTGAGGTGCGTTTTGGGGCTGAATCAAGTCAAAAAATGGACGGGCTGAAGCGAGTAGAGTTCAACTGAATACCTGCCAACAAACCTGTGGTACAAATTCAATTTTTTTCAAACAAAACATTAATAGCAATTTTTTTACCACAAATAATCAAAAAATAAGATTCAAAAAACAAATCATGAATAAAATAGTTCCTTCATATCAGCTGTCTAGGTCTTAAATAAAGATGACGAAGAAGGTCAGGAGAACGGTGAATGTGTTTGCTTGAGTTTCCAAGAGCCACACAAATGATTATTCGGAGTTAGCAAACTTGAAGCCAGTAACACTAGAGGGCACATGAGCTTTCATTGCTCTGCGTTGATTTGAAAATTAATCTTTGGTCAACTACTTTTTGACATGTTAAAACAAAATATTTTAATTCTGCAAACCAGCGAAAGCTAGATGAGCGATTGAAAAACATAAGTTGTTAAACAAAACTCCTTTCCAAAATATGAAACAAAGAACAAGAATTTACCATGAGGTAATCGAACATGCAACCATTGTCTTGCTTTCCCTTGCCAATGGCCGCGTCAGGGCTCAATGACAGTCCGAATGATCCTTGATCGGTGATCGTTCCAGGAGTGCCAGCAATAACGACATTAAAACAAATCCCGCATTTGCCCTCCTCTTGTCGGAAGCACATCGTGTAACATTGGTTTGACAAGTGAGTAACTAGAAAAAAACGTTAACGACAGCATAATTGTAAAAACATGTTTTTTGTAGATAATTGCTTATTTGCTCTTGCTTGTGAACAGTGTCATATTTATTCCAAGGTTGCGGGAGTCAACTGATCCCATGTAGAATAGCAAAATGGGTTTTTTTCAAATAACCATCCCAAACGTTTAAAGTGAATATATACTAGCGAAATCTACCATTCAAAGGAGTCATTTCTTTAAAAGTAGGCTTTTTTTTGACTTTTTTTGACGGCATCAAATCGGGTTAAAAAACATGGTTGTCAAAAATATTCATAGTACACATTTTGTAGCCAAAAGTTAGAAATTTTACGTGATACTTGTTTCTTTAAAATAGGTAGTGTGAATCAAAAATTACAGGGTCATTTGCATTCTTTTTGGAATACTCCTCGTATATCTGAATACGTTGATCAACAACTCGTGAATATTTTTTATAAACTCGGGGTCCAGAAGCATATGTGTAAAATGGCAGAAAATTACATTTTATCCAATTTTCGCAATTCCAAAAAATATAACATTTGTTTGCAAAGTATCTTTCCTGTCGATCCTTACATAGAGAATTGACTGATATTTATGATTAGAAATATTTTACAATCCCATGGAAAACAGCCTGATCAACAAAAATGTCCCTAACTTTGGTGAAAACGACGGGGTTTGTTGTTTCATACTTTGTTAGGAAAGACACCGATGACCAATTAAAACATTTCTTTCTTAGATACAATTATTGAGGCTCATTAATTCACAAATGGAGATTTACTACAAATTTTATTCAATAGTACTGTTATCCCCACATTATGTTGTAATTATGAATTTCTAACGTAATTAATGTCATATACAAATTTATTATGCACTTTCAGATGCGTCTAGATTACAAATATTGTTTGTTCCCTCTTGAACCTTCCTCTAAATCAGGGGTCGGCAACCGGTGGGCCCAAGCGTGGTCTTTGGGGGCCCAGAAGCCGTGGAGAAAGTCCAAAATAGTGGACTCGTGAGCCATTAATAGTACGTACTCGTGGGCCCAGATCTCTTTGATCATTCAATTGTGGGCCCATGAACCTTCCAACATCTGCTTGGTGGGCCCCAGACAAATTTCGCGGGCCTTGACCCAAAAGTTGCCGACCCCAGCTCTAAATCAACATCTTAGAGCTGAAAAAAATCGATTTATTTCCGACTTGAAATTTTCCTTGGCCATTCAGTGTCAATGTTAGGAAAAAAAACTTTTAGGGACCTAATTTGTCGGCACTCTTACTTTTAAGGCAAAAGCTCATAACGTAACCCATAACGTGGAGCTTACGTCTTCTTAATTTTCCTCTTCTTTTTTTGTTTGTTTTGAACGTTCTAGGTTCAAAGTCCAAAAAGTATAATTGAATGGGAAAAGGTAGACTAGTATTTTTGCTTAAACTCAAAGTTTCCTCAAAATTTTATAAAAGGCTAGAAAAAGAAATGTTTCCTTTGCTTCTCTTTACCATACGTGTTAGAATTTAATTAATAAAAAATAACAGAAAGTGCAACCAACGTTTCATGAACTTACCACAACTCTCGTTTCATAGTAATGTTTTCTTACCTGTTGAAGTGACTACAGATCCACTCGTTGGAAAGTTGAAACTATAAATGATTGAAACGTTAATGATTCTTGTTCTTAAGCGACTGTGATTTTCATCCTGAATTTAAAGAGTTCATGATGAACTCCATATTTCAAGTTCTTCCGGCTTAAAAGAGTAGCAGCCTCTTCAAAGTGTCTTTTGGTTTTATTTTCAAAAACATTGAACAAAGGAGGTTTTGGCCAAAATTTCGGTTTTGAGCAGGCTTTCTTGAGTGAGAGTATTTAAATTTAAAAGATAAGTCTTTTTGGTGGCCAAAACAATTAGAAATGAGCAGAGTGATGCGGATGTCTTAATAACTTTTCTTCGCCTTTCTTTGTCTGGAACATGAGAAATGATATCATGAACACTTATTTCTATTTCTATTTATGTTTTGTGCAATCAAAGCAGTCTTTGCATTTCGTGCAAAAACAGGGTGAGCTAAAAGTTGAACTGATTCTTTGTGCGCGCCCATTTTTCCTAGCCTGCGAAGTTTTGACCTCTTTCGGCTTAATATTACTCTAAACCTTCCTACTGGGCTCATTTTCAATCTAAAAACCTTGCTTCTTTAGGAATTTCGAACCATGTGTATTTACCTGGCAAAGGTTCCGGTTGCTCCAGTAAAATATTGCAAACATCCGTCTGGTCCTAAAAGAAACAATCTAGGAAACGTAAAATCTTCCAATTTCTAAACATAAGGTAATATAAATTGAAGTTTTACCTCCCATTTCATCTCCACAAGCAAATTGAGTCACTAGATTGTAAAATAAAAATTGGGTCAAAATCAAAGGTGAAAATTTGGTAGAAGGAACTGAAATACCTTTAATGTCAAATTGGCGACTTGTTGCAGTTCCGCTGAAGTCAAAAGTGGCTTGGTGGCAAAGATCAGATGCATCCACTATCACTGTTAAGGAAACAAATAATTCCACTGCCTGATGAGTACAAGGAAGTTGTGCCATCGAGGGATATTATTTTGTAATTTTTTTATTAGCCCCGATAAGTTGTTTAAATTTCATAAAAATGGACAAGAGATTATGTGCTAAAATTAAAAAATCACACTCAAAGTCAAATTGACCTCTTGAAAATGTACTATGTTGGCTTCCAAAAAAACACATTTTTCCCCACCTCTTATTTATGCAAGGCATACCTATCTGCACCTATTTTCAAAATTGTTTATTTTAAACCATTATTTTGAGGTTTTAAGATGTTTATTTCATTTTAGAATATTTTGTAACGATCTGAAAAATAAAATTGGAAAAAAACTTCGCTGTTTAAATTAGCGCTATTGCCCTTTTTTTTTAAGTGTCGTTGAGTACAGATCCATCTCAAATATTGCTCTAATATTTTAGAGCATCAACAGCTTTTGCCATGTCATGTTTCAATGTCAAAGAAAAATGATTTCTAGAATCTTGGAAACATAAATTAGATGGCCTGTCATGGACATTTTCGAGCTCCACCGAAATTTCAATGACACAAGTATCAACGAAATTCTACACTTATCAGGTATTCTATTCATTGAAAACTGCTTATTTATTTTTTCTCATTGATATGGTTGGGTAGTCATATCCTCTACTCAAATAAACTCAAATAAAACTGAAACAAGCATAGATCTTGCTAATATTGGTCTTTTTAAAAACCGCGCATTTAGAATACTTGATCTTTTTCTTGCAAGTAATTGAAATGAATGAGGTAGATAGGCCAAATGAGCTTAACTGTAGTTTCTTCAAAGACTTACTGTGTTGACCAGTGTTGAAGCCGCAAATCACAGGTGACCCTTGATTGCCCGGAGCAGTCAAGCTAAAGGCATCTGTTATACAGTCTCCGATCGATGCCCCTAAAAGTAGATCCAAAACAAAAATTGAACTAAGGACTAATTAGGAAGAGGATTTGTTAGAATACAAACAATTAGTCGTCATCCATGATTTAAAAAATGAAATACTGAAATTCTGACGTGTTTACGCCGTCCGGTGTCGTTCTAATCAAGTGTGACTGATTTTCCTTTTCCTTAAATTGAATCAAAGTAAACAAACATTTCTAATTGCTTTTTAGCAAACTTTCTCAAGAAACTACAAGTAAATGAAGACCGTTTTACGTTTGTCACTTTCTCAAAAAAATGTTTTGCGTTTTTTTTTAAACTCTTTTTCAGCACAAGTTTTTTGAAAGTGGGCAAGAGATTGCGATGCAAGACCAAAAATACTTTAATTTCATGTGGCTCCACCCAATCTTCAATGGTTTTTGGCAAGCACAACCAAGACTAAAAAAGATATTGCAAGCAAAGCTCTCCCAACATAGTGATTGTCATATGTAATTTTTGCTGTTCAGTCGCAATGATAGATTTATTAAAATAAATAGAATCAGAGTGGATTATCGCCAAACATTGCATTACAAACGGACGTAGATTTGTATCTTGACCCGGAAATAATTTAGATAGGTTTTAAGAACCACATCATTTACATGATAAGAGACAAATATTTCTACATCATGAGTATTTTTTAAGTTTTCAATTTCGAAAACCACTGCTCTGTCATCATCAGCCTTTGTTACTTATTTTGGATTGATGCAAGCCTTTAGTACTAAGAGACAACTCTCACACACAAGAAGGAACAGTTTTTTGAGATTTGTTGACAAGTCTCGAACGAGGGCAGCTGACGAGTGGATTTTTGTAAACATGACATGTAGCAATAATATGTTTGGGTGATGATGTATATATTTCAACAATTTAATGAAATATCAAAAACTGGACGTCAAGCTAGGGGCCAATTGACGATCTTTGCTTAGCAAAATGTGATTAAAGAAAATATCTTTTTTTTTTGTTTTCTCGTCATTTCTTAACGAACGTTTTCGACCAAAAATTTTTTCGTGGTAGTACCATGCCTCCACCTTCGGCGAACAAGGCCTTCGCTTGCTTGATTCACAGGCGATGTTATTGTTGCAGAGCTCATTCGAACCTTCAATACTACTTCCCAATCAATGCAAGTGACTGATTAAGATGCTTTTGAGGCCATCAAGAGCTTAAAGCTCTCGAGTCCTCCTGCACCTGATGGTGTGACATCTCAGTTTCTGATGAAAAGTTCACAGATTCTTGCCCCTGTTTTCTCATATTTGATGCGTCGCATCTTAGATCAGAGCAAGTTTCCCTCCTCTCTAAAAGTAGCTCATATCGTTCCAATTTTTATGGGCGGAGATAAGTCACTCCCTAGTAATTATAGGCCCATTTCTCTGACTTCCAGTATTACAAAGGTCTTTGAGATGATCATGAAGTCCAAGCTTGTTGAGTATTTGAAAGCCCATGATATCATTCCCACAGGGCAACATGGGTTTCTAGCCCATTTTAGTACAGTCACCCTATTGGTTGACCATATCGAGCAGATCATTGAGGGGCTTGAAAGGCACGAGTCAGCTGATGAAGTCTATCTTGAGTTTGCCAAGGCCTTTGATAGGGTAGATCATGGTCTTTTGCTTGATCAACTCAAAGAGTTTGGGATCCAGGGTAAGGTCCTAAATTGGATTGGTAGTTTCATGAGTGATAGGAAGCAAACAGTCAAGGTTGAAGGATCATTTAGTGGCATGTATGATGTCAAGTCAGGTGTGCCACAAGGTTCAATTTTAGGTCCGCTCCTGTTTATTCTCTTTATTGCTCCTCTCCAGAGGTTTAGAACAAAAGCCAGTATTTCTTCATATGCTGATGATACAAAATTAGTCTGTGGAAGGAATGGCCAGGACTCAAAATGTTTAGTTGAGGACTTGGAGAAAGTATTTTTGGGATGGCCAGAGTAATATGGCATTGAACGGGATGAAATTCCGCACACAGGTGAAGTTCATTTCAACCAACTAAAGGGTCCGAGGGCAAAAATATCCGTTTAGAGACACAATTTACAAAAACAGCCATAACTTCTTTAATACTTTAAATCTCGGAAAAAAATCGTGACAAGTTCAAGGGATCCATAAGCAGCATTTTGTATTCAATATGTCGCCCCTCAACTTCAATCACAACCTTGATACGTGGGCGTAAACTGTTGCAAGCTTTGGCCACCGCGTCCTCCTGATAAGAGGCCCACGTCATCTTGATGGCGGGCTTGAGGTATTCAATATTTGGGTGAGGAGTCTTGTTGGTCTCCCTCTCTAAGATGCCCCACCAAAAAAGATCCAATGGATTCAAAAAGGAACTTGACGGCGGCCAGAAGTCCTTGTCCAAGAATGAGGACATGTTCCACTTGCAGAACTTCTGCATCTCGACGGACGTGTGTGAGGGGGCACCATTTTGGGTCCACACATAGTGGCCCTTGGGATATTGGGTCTTCAAATTCAATTCGATTCCTGTACAGCGTTGACGTGTCGAATTGCAGAGTAACGAAGGCCATAAAGGATGATTTGGGTCTCAAATCATTTTAGGACCCGTCGACACCTTTTCACAGAAAAATAAGGAAAAAAGTTGAACCAATGCCAAAAAAATCGTCCTATTTTTGAAGCCTATATGGCGTTAACGTAAACTCTTGAAGGTCATTCAAGGGAAGGAAAATCAGTGGGACTTCTCACAGGGGAGTCCGGGTTCGTTGAATCTCCTGAAAAGATTATCAATCTATTCCTAGATGTACATTTCCCTGGAAGTGTAGATCACCAGGAACAAACGCCAATTCACTCTTTTTCCACCATAGAAGATATGTCAACCAACGACATAGACTTTATTACTGAGGTCTATAAAATCCTTCAGCCCTGACAAGGCTGCCGGACCTGATGAAATCAAACCAAGAGTGCTACAAAGCATGGGAAGTGTGGGTGTTAGTAGGCTTGTGTTTTTATTTAAAACTTCTATTAAACTTGGATATATTCCAAGGGTTTGGAGGGAATCAAAGGTGGTCTTTATCCCAAAGCCAGGCAAGGCCTCATATGGCAATGTGAAGGCCTTTAGACCAATATCACTTACCTCAACCATCTTCAAGACTCTCGAGAGGGTTGTCCTAACAGAGATTGAAGAAACATATTTGACCAAGATTCCAATGAACAGGAACCAGCATGCTTTTCAAAAAGGCAGTAGCTGTGATTGTGCTTTATCGGACATGGTGAATGACATTGAAAGCGCGATTCTGCGTGGACAATACGCTCTAGGTATATTCCTTGATATATCTGGAGCCTTTGACAACTTAAGCCCGGCCTCTGCCATTCGCGGAATGAATAGGACAATAGTCACTGGCGTCTTCGTTCTTGTGCAGCCATTCCTCATTTGATTTGAATTTAACCTAAACAAAATTGACAGCTGGGACCCCGCCACGAATGGTTTGTTTTTGAAATTTTGAGGTCACTTGAAAAAAAACGCGCAAAAATTAAAAAAAAAAACTAGACCGGACATTTTTGCCCTCGAACTCTATACATTTGAAAGAAAAGTAATAAAAAATACTTTTTATCTTTTGGAAACGAAATAAGATAATGTTGACATTACATTTTGAAAATTATTGACCGAGCTCTGTGTTTTGCAATGGTTGGCAATTATCCTATCCTCTTTCAAAGGTCCAAAACATAAAAAATATGAGTCCCAAATATCCGAAAATGGGTTCGTAGCTTGATAAAACTTTCCCTTCTAACCAATGGCAAAATGATTGCCGACACTTGGTGTAGACTAGCTTGATGGATTGAAGTTTGAACCTTTTGATCTTGAAATTTAGTTACGTGTCCGAATAATATTCGCGACCCAAGACCACATGAACAAAATTTTCATTGCTTCAAAAAGTTCCTTGCAAAGAACAGAACAATACTAGTGATAAAATTTCATCCTTTGTACCACTAGCATGAAACAAAGAATAGATAAGAAAAAGGAAGCATACCTACTAACTGATACTTCATTACAAATTGATTGTAATGCAAAATGTATCAACAATTAACAATAGAATCTTACCATTCGTAATTGGAGCAAAATCTGTAGTTCCCAAAGTTGGGCCAGCAATGGAAAACGTCTGAAGAAAAAGTAATTAATTTCAGTTGAAATTGAAGTGTCGGTGGTCATATCCAAATCAAACCGTAAAATCCAGCCTGATGCGACAAATGTTGGATGAGCATTTGCAAATGGTGAATGTGCAAGGATCAGCAGTTGGAGTGGATGTGCTAGCTTGAACGAGGTAAGTGCAGTTTTCGGATGTACTACCCCCACAAGAGAGGCTGACTGAAATTAAGTGAAAAAAACAACGGTCATGGTGCAAAATTGTTGATTGATCCAATTTGGGACTTACATATGCAACAAACACCAAAAGCTTGAGCACAGGTTCCTGCTGAAGATCCCCCTAAATTACAAAAATAGACATTGAGCAAGAAGACTTTATTATTTTAAATCAAATGAAACTCACCCTTTGAAGCACATTCTTCAGCTATTTTTTAGGAAAAAATGAGAGCTAATGTTTTGATTGCCTTGGAGTCTAATCAGGAGGCCTAGGAATTTAATACAAATTAAACATATCTTAAATTTCCCTCAAAATACCAATAAAAATGGTCCAGAATGCCAATAAAATCGTGTTCAGGGATGCATTTGATGTTTTGTTTAGGGGTTTTAGGAACTGGGTTGTCGATTCAAGACTTATGGGGCTAAAAACTGCTTATCTTAGTTTGCTTTTTCTGCCTGTGGATGTGAAAAGCCCTCAGAAAAGGTATTTTTAACCAAACTAAAATTTATCTTTTATTGGGATTCCTCAGGAACAATTTCTCCAATCCAAGCTGAGCAACAAAATCCACAAATTTAGTTCGTTCATTTTTCCTTTCCAAAAAGATAGCTCTTGTCAATTTAACTTTTTGAGCTATTTCTTTGAAAAAAGTTATATTTTGTATGAAAAAATTCTTGCTGGCATCCGTCAGTTTATAAAGGCTGGGCTACACGTAAAACAAAACGACAAATATTTGGTCAAATCCAAGACAAAAGTAGCTTGGTGGCAAATATTATTTTCTGTTTGTCAAATATTTCTGACTTTGAACATGTTGAAAAAATATTTGTTCTTAGGCTAACTTTTTTTCGTCGACAATCGAAATACACAGCGATGCATGGAAGGTGTCCAATCACGAAATGATTATTGTTAGGTAAAAAGTTTCAAATTAATGGATTGAAGGACAAAACATTAATCCTCTAACTTATGGCATCAAGATCAACAAAATTGAACGTCATTTGTGAAAGGATCCACAGAAATGGACGACACCAAAAGTCATTGATAATCAGTTGGTAGTGTTATAGACTAGTCACGTCTCAAATGCGTCAACTGACAGGTTCGGAGGAGTTTACAAGGTAGCAATGTTGCCAAGTGGCAGTTATGACTGCCAATATTCACTAAAACCCTGCTCAACAAAAAAAAGGCCAGTGGAAAGTAGAGGTCTTCAAATGGTTGGGGGACAAGAAAAGAACTGAAAATGGAAGTAGATATAGTAACTGTCCATATCATGGCGTAATTTCTTTTTCTTTTTTTTTTTGGAGTATTGGTGCTAGGGTCGGAGGGTTGAGCCTCGCCCGGCCAGCGAAGCCAGCCATCACATCGTCTAAAGTAGTTCCGATAGGCAATCTCATGTCCGGTATCAGAATGGTTCTCCGTCTGTGGGTGTGAATTAGCGTCTAAAAATTTCCTCGAGAAAGGTCGGGGAGGAGAATCGAACCTGGGCCCTCTCTCACTATAGGAAACTGCGCTAACCACGACGCCACGTCTCCTCCCTACCTAATGCATAGTCTAATGCATAAGACTTTCCATCCAAATGAAATGACACCGAAGGAAAGAAAAAAGTCTTGGGCAGAAAGCAAGATTGGAAAATTGTCTTTGAAAAAAAGTGACAATATGTGGCGGTATACAATTCAACTTCTAAATTACGGGACTATGCTCAAGGTGACTGGTTTTTAAACAATATTTGGCAGTGCCAGTTTGAAACAATTTGAAAAAATGGGCAACACATTGGCTAAGGGGAAACATATTTGACAAACTGCACGTTCACGTGTAGAAGCAACAAAAAAGAAACATTTGGCAAACACCAAACATTTTCGGAATATTTGACAAATAATCTAACCAAAATGTTTCATGTGTAGACCAGCCGTAAGGTGCATTAACCTTCAATCCTTACACTATGTAGAAAGGGGTATGTTAGTCAAGGTAGCAAATCTTCCAAAGTTTGTATCAGAAAAATGAAAAGATACAAGACAGCAATATCAATTATTACTGCATTCATTCTAAAATCAAATTTCCAAAAACCCTTTTTAGAAATTCAAGTTATATTAGATCCCTATACCACCCTTAAAAATCACGTTTTTATGATCAATTTTCTTAAGAAGTCTCCAAAATGCTAAAGATACAAAGGGAGGAGACGTGGTGTCGTGGTTAGCGCAATATCCTACAGTGAAAGAGTTCCTAGGTTCAATTCTCCTCCCCGACTTTTCTCAAGGAAACTTTAGGACGTTAATCCACACTCACAGACGGTGAATCATTCTGATACCGGACTTGAAATTGCCCATTGGAAAAATTTGGATGATGCAATGGCTGGCTTCCCTAGCCGGGCGGGACTCAACCCTTCGACACTTGCACCCACAACAACAAAAAATAAGCGCTCAAAATGCAAACCCATGCAAAGAAGTGCGCAAAATTCAAATCAATGCCGATGAGTACTCAAAATGCAAAAAAAAAATGTTTTTGCATCAAATTCCCAGACCAACTAATCACCAACAGTAATATTGTATCAAATTGACTGATCAATTATCATCAAAGTTATTTTTGTTGCTAACACCTGGACCCAAAAAAATGGTGAGTTTTTGAAATAAAGGGTAAAAGGTAGAAACCAAAACCTTGCATGTTTCTAACAGCAAAGTTTCTTGATTTTGCCCGGAACCATGCCGATGAAATTAAAATTGTCATTTGGGTGAACATTTAAGTCGTTTATCTAAATTACCTGATGACCATTTTCAAAACATCTTACCTCGGAGGCCACGAGGTATTGCGTAACTTATTATGCTCTCACTTAAGTTGGAAAGGATGGAATGGTCCAAAAATCCAAATAAACCTCGTGACGATCGTGTGCATTTCTTACTTAGCATTTCTGATATTTTTCTTGGCTCGTGATTTCAAAGAATTAGCTCTCATATTTGTGGGTTACTGACAAGTATAGCAAGTTCCGTTTCTTGACGATGATCCGACGCAGCCATCATTCTATGGAAGACAAAAACATGCTAATTAATCGCTCTGTGAAAGGTGAGAAAAGATCATGGCTTACCGGAAAGTTTACGACCTGAAAAATCGAAAATACTAAAAGGCAAAGTTGTTTTAGATGGGAATGATGGTTGCAAAATTTTGCTATAGTACTCACATTTCCCTGTTCGCGTGTTGTTAGGTTTTGTTGCCGTTGTTTCAATGCCTAATGTAACAAAGACAACGAACAGTGGAGCCAATTTCAGTATCATAATGACGAGATCTTAGCTTGTCTACGTTCAAACCAGACTGAATCTTCAACTACGTTGCAAGTAAGGAAATTTGACATCCATTTCTCCGAGCGCGCGGAACGGCAATCATTTGGCACGTCAGGTAGAAGACGCTCCAAATATCACGAACGAAAAAAGAATGCTCTAGGACAAGAACCACTGAATTCATCTGGACTAGGAGGCTAGCAAAAAGAATTTTGAGTTCCAGTACAAACACATCAACTACGTTCTTCTGCAAATGAGACCTTGCTTATATTCGACTCAATCGAATGTCGAAGTCAAAAGTTATGCTCTATCAAATCTCAGTGCAAATCCTGCCAAGAATGAATGAACTAGCCCTTTTCTGGCAATTGTTTTACCACAAAAGGGCAAGCTCATTCATTCTACGTCATCTTCAGATTAAGCCATAGATAAATAAAATAGAGATATCTCAATTTTGACGTCTAAGGGTCTAAAAACCTCTAGATGATTCAGGCTGTATTTTCATGATTGACTCTGAGAATCAAACTTCAATAGGGATATTTGTATTACAAACAAGGTAGTGCCCTCAATGACGTTCCTTATAAAACCTTCATTTCTAAGAATGTTGTTAGGTAATCCCTCCTAGAGGGCGCTTATCGTGACGTCAGAATTGAGATATCTCTGATCAATCTATCTATGGTTTGAGAAGGCATAACTTTTCACTCAAACACTCGACTAAGTTGAAAATTGAAACAGATAGTCTTCCTCACACAAGCTAGGTCTCGTTGGCAGAGGAACGCAATTGGATGAATTTTGTTGGAAATCATAATTCTCATTGTTTGCCTCTCACAGCAGAAATTCAGTGCCTCTTGTCTAGGAAAAAGAAAATTTCCGGTTCAAGGATCACTGGAGAGAACGATTGAGTTTTTCAAAAACAACACTCATATGGGAGGGCCAACATTCAAAAACTACATTAATTCCAGAAAGATAAGCAGGCACTGATTTTAATTATTTTGTACTTTTGTAACTTTTAATCACTCTTTTCCGGGGGAAAGGTCAAACTGAAATGGCATAAATATGCGTGAGAAATGATTGGTCAGCTTGGCCTCAAAATTACCGTGACGAAATTTAATCCAAAATTGGAAGTCGCATCTCCTACCAGAAAAAATGATGGAATCTCCGGGTCGAAAAATATACCTCATCTTGTTAAAGTAGAAATTACCATTGTATTCACAAAATATTCATTGCATAAAAAAATGACTTTCACGAAGACTTTTTTATTTGGCCAGATTTTTAAATCAATCATTAAATCATCAACATTTTGGATTCTTGAATAGGTTTTTTTTCCAAAAAGGGAAAGAAAACAAATTTCCCCTTCAATACTCTCAATTTTACATACTTTTTATATTTGAGTGCAATTTAAATATTTTCATTGATCTTTTGAAACTAAATATTATTTACATATTTAGCTTCAAAACTAAATATTTTCTTCCGCCCTATTCATGAGTCATGAGTTTTTTTTTAGATTTGTCATCATTGGAGGAGAGATTAACAGTTATTGGATATTTTTCCATTTTTGAAACCATAGGGTTTCAGTTTGCATACTAACAACAAGCTTGATTCCTCTTGGATTGCCACTCATTTTTCTGGAATTTGTGCCATTTTTCTCATTGCCCTTACAATGGCCTATATTTTGTACTAAACATTGGTTAAAGTAAAGATCTAAATAAAATGAAATACCCTACTTAAGATCAAATCCAGTGTTATTTTTGGAAATAGATTTGTGTTCAAATGGAAACTTAGGTTAGCTTGAACTTTTTGGATTGTGAGTGCAAGTGTCGAAGGGTTGAGTCCCGCCCGGCTAGGGAAGCCAGCCATTGCATCATCCAAATTTTTCCGATGGGCAATTTCGAGTCCGGTATCAGAATGATTCTCCATCTGTGACTCTGGATTAACGTCTTAAAGTTTCCTTGAGAAAAGTCGGGGAGGAGAATCAAACCTGGGACCTCTCTCACTATAGAAAACTGCGCTAACCACGACGCCACGTCTCCTCCCATCAACTGTTTACATATGCTGCATTTTTTGCATTTTTTGTGCATTTTAAGTGTTTTTATTTACATTGTCATATTGTTTTGTCACAATGTGTTTACATCGATAAGCAATTTTATCTGCAGATCTTGTGCTCGTGTCAGAAACATATCAGCCAGGCCTGTCTGTGTCAATTACTTTTGAAATGTATGTAATTACAATTACAATTACTCCGGTCTCAAAAGTAATTAAATACAATAACAATTACTTTATTTCCAAATGTAATCAATTACAAGTACAATTACTTTCAAAATGTAATTTTTAAGTACATCATGTGTGAGAAGTAAAAAAAATTGCGATCTTTGGGCGCAACAATTTAAAAATCAAAAAAGTATTGATAAGAAGGGGAAAATCTGCAAAAAATCTTATCCCATAACGTTTTCTGTGGGTGAAAATGTAATTGTAATTTGTAGTTGAAAAATGTCAATTACATTGGTTCAAATGTAATTAATTATAATTAGAATTACTTGGAAATGGAATTGCAATCACACAATTGTAATTTCAAATACAAATACATCACAGGTCTGATATCAGCTCATATATCCATGACGGATATTTTGGCTGAACTAATGGAACAGTGTAATCCAGGTTTGTAGCCGCTTTTTATAAATGTTGCGCTGGTGTTTCTAAGAAAAATACATTTTACTTAAATATACCTTCCTAGGCCAGTTTTCAAGTGGTACACCCTGTAGATGACCTTGTTCATAATGCCCGAGAAGTTAGCCCAAACCTCCACCCTCTAAAATTACCACTCATCCCTGTTTTTAGAGGTCAATGATTGACGACAAAACGTTAATTTTTTAGACTTAGATGTGATAATCTTCAGCTGTACGTCTTTTTGCATAAAATATCTGACAAAATAGGTTTGCGAATGGATGCATTTTCGATTGCGATATCCTCTTCACAGAAGTTGTGTAGAAAATGTGGAGGATGTTCATGGAATCTTTGAAACATTGTTAAGAACCTGAACACTTTCCAAAGTTTCAAAAAAGTAGTCAATGGTTCGTGCGTCCTCACATAGATAAATAAAATAGAGATATCTCAATTTTGACGTCGACAAAACCGCCCTCTATGAGGGATTACCTAACAACATTGGTAAAAATGATTGTTTCATAAGGAACGTCATAGAGTGCGCCACCGTGTTTGTAACGCAAATATCCTTTTTGAAGTTCGATTCTCAGAGTCAATTCAGAAAATACAGCCTACGTCATCTAGAGGTCACGGATCTCCGCACTGTCACGGCGGTCTGCCTGCTTAGCTAGAATTGAGAAGTCTGGGGGTAGTTTGTGGTCCTCAACATCAGACGATTTGTTTCATGACATATTCCCTTCTGTTTTCGAAGAAGTTGGGCGCACAGAGCTTTTAAGAAACAGAGATGGCAAATTTTGGCTTTGGATAAATTTGTCATTTCTTGCCATTTGACAGATTCTTGTTCCTTGTTTTTCTTACTCAATCTCTTGAATCCTGGATCAGGGCAAATTTCTCTCCACATTAAATTTAGCTCATGTTGCATTTTTAAAGGAGAGATATGTTTTGCTTGCAATAAAAGGCACCCTGGCCTGCAGTTTGCAATTTTTTTGAGAAGATCATGAAATCTAAGCTTGTAGATTGTTTGAAAGTCTATGATATTATTTCCCCAGGACACCACGTTTTAGTAATCATCCAATTGATTAACAATTTGGAACAGTTCATTGACATTTGGTCAATGAGTCATTGAGTCATCAGCCAGTTGATGTAGTTTATCTTGACTTTACCATGACCTTTGATAAGGTGCATAATTCATGGTCTTGCTTCATCAAGTCAAACAATGGGAAGCAGGGTAAGGTCCAGAGTGGGATTGAAGTGAAAGGATGCAAATCCTGAGGCTGAAGGATCATTGAGTGGCATGAACAATATTAAAAAAACACATTTGCATCACCTAGATGGCTCTCACATGACTTAGCGCCCTCAGCACATCCTACCTGGGTGCGTTCTCTTTTTCTCAAAATGAACAACTCACCATCAGAGCAAGAAGCCTTCTTAAGGAAGCAAAGTTAAGCTTCAATCAAAGAGAAAGTGACAATCAGTGCCATCTTGAGGTAGAAATGGTTGTGGGTGCTTCCATTTAGTCTTTGGCCTTAATTTGTGATTAATCAGCATGGCTTTTTGATTTTTGAACACAATAATATCGTAGCTGAGCTCTAAAAGACTTGAAATATGAAGAGAAATCCACTTTCAGATGGAAGCTACAATTTTGGCAACAAGTGTAAGTTAAGGATAGATCTGCAATCAAGAGAATTTAGCCCTGTTTTGGCTCCATCTAGTGGCAATTTCTGTAACCTTCATATAAAATTCTTCATTCCACAAAGTTTCATTTTAGGTCTGCTCTTTTCCATCATTTTCGTTGCCCCTCTAAATAAGCTTGGTACAAACGCCAGTATTTCATCTTATGTTGAAGATCCAAAATTAGTTTGAGAAGGAATGGTTAGGACTCAAAAAGTTCAGTTGATTAGTTGGAGAAGGTCTTCAGGTCTTCCCTCTTTTGCATGAAGTTCTGCCATTTTCTGCAAGTATTTTTGCCTGGTGGCAGAAGCACGACATTCATTCATTTGCCATCACTGAATGCAGTCAAGAACTGGAGATTATCGTTTTAGATCCCAAATGCTCAACATTTCATCAACCAATTTTGAGATCGGTTGTTTGATGACTTACATATGTCTCTACCCTAGTCAATTCTGTTCTCATTTTGACAATAGGTTTAACACAAGTCTAATTAATCACTTTTTAACTGAACCACTCGCACTTTTTCCAAGCTACCACAGGCGGAAAAAACTGGGAGCGAGGCCCCAGCGCAACATTTATAAAAAGCGGCTACAAACCTGGATTACACTGTTCCATTGCGATAGGATGTGTCACGCTCTAATCTCTATGATTACATGGACGTAGACGTCTGAAAACGTCAACCAGGGGAGGGGAAAATTTTCATTCAAAGATTCCACAAAGAGACCTTTTCAAAAGACGAAAACTCGCTTAAATACGTTATGATCAGCAAAATCGGCACAAATATGCCATTTATCGGTCAAGTTGGCGTTGAAGAAGACCTCACTTTTGATGTTTGGGATTTTTGTTTAAAGGATATACTGATTATCTGTTTGTTCATGCGTGGAATGTTTTTTCAGACCAAATACAAAAATAAACCAGACCCACAAACAACGTTGAAACAATGGACTGAGTATGCGAGAGATCAATCAATTGGCTCTTATCCGACAACATGTAAAGTGAAAAACTACAACTCATGTCAATAACACGGATGTCTTTGGTTCATTCGCTCTTCAGATGAGAGTTTGATCTGACCACAAATCCCTTAGAACCAAGCCCAATGTGCCTCGCCTCCACTTGGGAACTCGCGTTGGATTCGTCGAAATCATGGTCTTCATGAAAACAAGCCGTTATGGCTTATGAGTAGAGTCCGGGGAATTTTTTGACTTTTTTAAATATCTCGTCCATTTTGTGGATGATTTGAAACACTGAATATTCTGGCGCAACCTGAAACGAGGAGCAAAGAGAAGATTTTATCTTATTTTTACTTTCAAAGTGGCACCCTTACTTGATCAAAAGAACAAAAACAAATCGGAAATTTAAAGTGTACTTAAATGCGGACAAGGTCAAAAAAGAGGAAGGTTGGGGTGGGGTGGAACTAGAGCTGTGCATCGAATCCAAAAGGTCCCCAAAATCCAATCCGAACTTGATTTCTATAATCCGAATCCAAATCCGACAGCTTCCATTCAATCCGAACGAATCCGAATCCGAAAATTTGCTACTCAATCCGAACGAATCTGAATCCGATAATCTTTTGCCCAATCCGAACGAATCCGATAATCTTTTGCCCAATCCGAACGAATCCGATAATCTTTTGCCCAATCCGAACGAATCCGATAATCTTTCGCCCAATCCGAACGAAACCGAATCCGAAAATTTGGCGAAAAATCCGAAAAATCCAAAAAATTGGCGATAATCCGAAAATTTGTAACTCAAGCTGAAATCAATTCAAAAATTTTGCTCATTCCGATTTAAATCTGATTATTTTGTTATTTAGGCCTAAATTGGAAATACCAACACTTTTTCAACTAGAAGTGCCCAGAGCATATTCTTTTAAATATAATATATATTTATTAATATTGCATCATTTTGTCTTGACTTTTTTAACATTTTGGCATTTTCCAGGAAAAAATCAGCATTTTCTTGGTATTTTTGGCAAAATATTGCAGGACAATTGGAGCAAATTCATGAATGCTCTTTGCATAGGAGAGTTTCCCAAAATGAACCAAATATGTTAAAATGTTTACAAAAGGATATTGATTCAAAAAATCACAATCATACCAACAGTCAAATGCAGAAAAAACTGCGTAATCAAATGGGTTAAATTTTTTTTATCTTTAAATCAGTTTGGTGTCAAGTGGGCTGATATTTGCCCACTTAATAATAATCCAGGGGTGAATACTTGGCGAAATTTTTCAATTTTATTCTAATAGGATGATTTTGCTTTAAAGACTTTTTTGTAACTTTTCGATGCTTTTTTAATACAATATCTTTCTTTGATTATGTTAATATAGAAATATCTGATCTGAAAATGCTATTAATGCTATTATTTATTTGGTAAAATCTGAAACATTTAAATACCTTGTAGAGTCGTTAAAAAATTCTAAGTTGAAGGCAGGAGATTGCATTTAAATTATCAAACAAAAAAAGGTTTCATAATGAAAAGCTTGTGAATTGGAATAAAAAGGTAAAATGAAAAATTCGGATTGGTTTCGGATTATGTCGGATCCGAAAAATATTTCGCAAATCCGAATCCAAATCCGAATCCGACAGGCTTTGGCGAATCCGAACGAATCCGAATCCGAAAATTCGCGCTAAAATACGAACGAATACGAATCCGACTTTTCGGATCCGATGCACAGCTCTAGGTGGAACACAAGTGTGGAAACAGAATTCGCCACTTCCGCACACAACAGTATGGACAAAAATGGAAAGAACCAAATAATTTTCAAACAATGCTGAAATTGTTGTTTAACTTAACCTTACCAAAACAGACCTGAACTTGCCCTTTCTAACCTAAAATGATTGTCACGGCACATGATACCCTAGCCCTTCAGAGCCCTATCCCTTCAAAACCCTCACCCTGCAAACCCTTTACTTTGGAATTTTAGTGTATTGCTTGTTTCACTAAATTCATTTTAAATATTTTTAAAATATTTTTGCCTTTTCTCGAGACATAGTATTCGAATCTTTTAATTTTTCCCCCGGACTCTAGTTAAGAGGCTCAACGGTCTCACTTTTTCTACTTTCCAAGATTTTGCCTCAATTGTTGATAAATAAGACCAACTCCTATATTTCTCCTAAGAAGAATGAAGAATAACAGATTAAACACGCCCACGCAAAAGCGCCACCGAAACTTGGCAAATATGCAAATTATGTTTGCATTAGAAAGGAGAAAGTTCCTATTTTTGACAAAGTTTAAACAACTCTACCGTGCCTGAACTCTGAGCTATCATTCATGAAATTATTTTCATTATGGAGGAGACGTGGCGTCGTGGTTAGCGCAGTTTCCTATAGTGAGAGGGGTCCTAAGTTCGATTCTCCTCCCCGACCTTTCTCAGGGAAACTTTTAGACGCTAATTCACACCCACAGACGAAGAACCATTCTGATACCTATATTGTACCAACGAACAATGATGAGACCAAACGAAATAAAAGATGGAACTAGTTTATTCATCCAGTGAACGACGTGGCATATTGTCGAATAATCCAGAACAACCGAATAGTACGAGAAAAGAAGACTTCGAGGACTACCCAAGGGAAAACGATGATGTGCAAATGGAGAGCATGTAAAAAGGAAATACAAATTCATCACAATACCGGACATGAGATTGCCTATCGGAACAAATTGGACGATGTGATGGCTGGGCGAGGCTCAACCCTCCGATCCTAGCATCAATACTCCAAAAAAAAAAATTAAAGATCTTTCTGTCTTGGCTTTTTCCTACCTACACTTTATTTCAGGGTTGCGTGAGAAAAAAAAATGTGACGTTCCGCCCATCTTCAAACTTCATTTAAATCACGCTTTTTTAAGTTTTGCAAAAATGATCAGCCATTTCAGATTTTTTTGGAGTAGTAAATAGAAGAAAAATATTTGGTACTTGTTTTTCTGGAAACTTCCCATTTAGGCAAGGGGTTAAAGGTCAATTGTCAGGGTGTGCCACTTCCCATCAAGGAAAATGGGAGCCAATTCTTTCTAATTTTGCAAAATTGAAATGAAGGGTTTGTCAGTGTTATTTCATCTTTCAACATCATGACTTCCTTCAAACCCTTTTTTGAACCCTCTTGGCTACATGATTTGTTTCAAGAGAATTATACAGACCAAACATGCCAAATCATATGGAAAAGCTCTAGATGACTTGAGATGCCTGCTGGCTGGATAAGTCTTTGGAAAGTAAATTGACTGGTACTTAGAATAAGTTTAAATTCTTATGGTTCATATAGGGATATGATGAGTTAGCTTTTTTAAATGTTGCATTGCAAAATGAGATATAAGGCTTAGTAATCATTCATTGCAACCACCCAGGCCAAGAAGACTAGCACCAGTGTGAACCATTGGCTCTGTGTCATTGCAGTTGCCCAAAGAGGATGACATTGAGAGGTTTGGAAGTTACTTGAAGCATACAAACTCATAAACATCCAAATAAATGTTTTAATTATTCCTAAGGTCTGGATTCTACTCAAGAAATTTTGAGCCAATACAACAGAGCAAATTGATGAACAATAATGAGTGAAAGTTAATTTTTGGGTAGTTTGTACAACCTCATTGACTTGAACCATTCTCTTTTAGCACTTCAGAAACACAACACTTCAAAAAAATATCAAGAGCCAAAAGGGGTGTAAATCAGTTCTTGAAGGTCATGGTGGTGACAATTACAATAATACTGAGAAAACTCCCATTTTATTTTCACATCAGAAATCAAAATATCTTCCAGTTTCCCAAGTAGTCTAATCGTTAATCACCGATGTCAAAGATGCGTGACGTCACACCTCTCAGGTTAAATTTAGGTTAAGTTAGGTTTGAATGAAGTTAAAGTAGGTTTAAATTAGGTTAGGTTAGGTTTAAGTTAGGTTAGGTTAGGTTTAGTTAGGTTAGGTTAGGTTTAAGTATGGTTAGGTTAGGTTTCAATTTGGTCAAATGTGACGTCACTTATCTTTGACATCGGTGATTACCGGTTACACCCAAGTAGTGGAAGGACTAGAGATTTTAGATGTTCATGGCTAGTGGATTAAGTTCACATGTATAAAATTATCTTTAAGTTTCTGCCAATATGAGAGAGCGAAAAGATAAGTTTATAGACACAAAACACACAATTTATCTTTCTTTTCTACCTACTACTCAAGGAAATCAGTAGTGGCAATATAATTATTGTGCCAACTTTATTGCTAAGTAATTTAAATGAATTTTTCAGACGGACGGAACAACAAAGATTTTTCTCACGCAACCCCAAAATAAAGTGTAGGTAGAAAAAAGCCAAGACACTCTTCCATCCGTAAATTGCGGTAATTTCCTCAGACTGACACAAGTCATCGCAGGCTTTTACTGGATTTGTTCCGTTTTCTGTCCTTTATTAGAGATTTGTGACATCTAGAAAATTTGATACATAACTCCCTAATTAGTTTTGCTAACCAGATGAATTAAACCGTCGTCAATTTTTTTGATCGTTGATAAAGTGAAAAAATGGATAGAGGTATCTCCATACAGTTATCTTTAGGCGCTACTATTCAATCTCTATGGCATTCAAAAAACTTATGCGATGTAAGCTTTGTACAAGTCGATCTCTTAACCTCATCCTCATCTTTTAACCCAAAACCGTAGAATATGCTTCGCCAATTTGGACTCTAACGAGTTCGGCAGGTTTGGAAAAGGTCGCGCAAGTCCAACGATATTTTATTTGGAACAAAACATCAAAGTTGACGCTGAACAACACTCAAAAAGTTAGGAAAGGTATTATTTCATACTGAATGTCTTCAAAAGCATTAATGAGCTCTTTGTGGAGAGGATGCGCTTCAGAGTGTATTTGAGGTTGCGTGAATATGTGCCACGCGTATAGACAACACCTACAAACAGTGAGAGCCCCTGGTGTTTGAAAAACGCACTAGCTCATCCTTGAAAACAAACCCCGTCATTTTCCTTGACGTTGGGGACGTTTCGACCTCGGAAAGTGGGAGTGGGGCTCAGACGGAGGCTCAAACTACGCCAAATTGTCCCAAACCCTAGTGTGCACTTTTGATTTCCGTCGTGGGGTGTGCAGCCGTGTCGTTCCGTGACTAGAATTGAACTTGCTTCGTGTCATTCATTTTGGAAGACATCTCCCTTCGATCAGAATTGCGAATTGCGTGGTCAATTTCTAACCCATAGCCAAACATCCGTAAAACTCGTTTCAAGCATTAGCCATACTGGCCCTGTTTTGAGATCTTTGAGTCGTGGGCGTGGCTTGAAGTGGATGTGTCAGTCGATGCACCCAATACCACCTGTGCAAAATTACGAACTTACGGACAAAAAGATCGGATTGGTTGGATCACCCACCTATAGAAACACTCTACCATGCCATTTCAAGAATGAATTAGGCCCCTGTGCTCCCTTTCATCTTTGTTTCCGAAACCCCTACTCTAAGATTTAGGAACTATCAAGTCAGAGGATCGATTCTAAATGATTTCTTGAGAGCGAATATGTTGGATTGATCTGACCTTCGAATAGATGTTAATAGGGTTGGATCTGGTCCTCCAGCTGTATGGTCCAGATCCGGATTGATTGGATTCTCCAGATGTATGAATACCAATCGGTGGGTGTGAACTTAATCAGCAAAGCCCGGGGGATTGAGTCACAATGTACACTCTAATCAATTTATACACCAAACATACGTGTTAGAACTTCACAAATAAGAAGACTTTTTTAACGTTTCACGATAACTTTATTCCACCAATTACACAGTACGACTGAATTTTCTTTTTTTTCCCAGTGGAGGTGCTGCTCACGAAGAACAATCAATCAATCCGATGATTTCCTTTTCTTAGCTCTTTTCGCTACATTTTCTCCGGCCTGAACTCCATGGGAGTTCACGATATCCAACCGGATGTCACTTCGTCTGTCGCTGGGAGGCCGAGACCAATTTACATGGGCGTTCATTGGACCATAATTATGCAATTTAGAGGTTCTAAAATAGCCAAATCGGAAGCCGTCGTTTTTGATGGGGAACCCAACGTTTTCCAAACCATCCAAAATAAGTAAACAGGTAAAAAAAACCCAAGGAGAAAAATAATCGAAGAAAGTCTTGAGTTCTATAGGGGTGTAACTTTCATGATGTTTCTCTCTATGACCTTGCTTTCCACAAGCCGAGCAAATATGATGAAGAGTTTGGCAAGTCTTGATCAGATGACATTTACTTCTCAAACATAGAGGGTAAATACAACTCAAATTCACAAGTGGAACGTGACAATTTTCTCTTGTATGTTCAAAATCGCCACACTTTCCACAAATCCCGAAAAAATCTGGATCTTTTTCTTTTCCAAGATCTCTTTTAATGATGCGATAAGCCCCATTATCTAAACTGGATTGAAAATACGTGAGATTTCTTTTGCATTTAGAGAGAAAAATCTTGGACTCTGAATACTGGGTCTCGTGACGTTGTCCATTCTGGAAAATTGCGACAAGGCTCCGTGCTCTAGGTTTTTTAGGAGGACTTTGTCTTGTGGATCTTGCTATCTTAATTGGATCATAACCTTTGATTCTGTATTCGGCTGGAAGATTACTCTCACAAAAAAGGAATAATATTGATCATCCGCCAAATCAACCACCACTTGACGAATGTGTCTTATAGGATATGGAAATCCCAATCCTGGTCCTCCAGGCAAATAAGGTGGTGTTCCATTTGTCAACCTTGACACACATCCAGGAACGTTATTTTCACGGAACATTCCAAATGGCCAGATCCCATTTCCAGCGGACGCAACAGTTCGAGAAGTTCTTTGATAATGTGTAAAAGTGGGCACATCCAGAAGACTACCTAAGAATTGAGAGGAAGAAAATGCTCAAAAAATTGTCTTTAAGCATGTTTTAAGTGACCTTGCATCGGTTTTTCGCCCGTACTAATTACTAGTATTCAAAATACAGTCAGGAGCAAAAGTATTCGTAACCTCGAAAATTTTATTGATTTTTAAATGATACTCGATTTTTGAAAAATACATTTAAGAACCATTTTGCTCCTTAGTTATTCTTTTATCATTTAAAAGCTATGATACTTTTCTTTTTAAAAATTTACAAGATTTTGGTTAAAAAACTGCTCAGAACATGTTTTAGACCAAGAGCAAAAGTATTCGTAACATTTTGTCAATAGTTTATTGAATGCCCTTTTTGCTGAATTACACTTATGAGACGTTTTTTATAATCACTTACAAGATTTTTACATACATCTGAAGGAATGTTAGCCCATTCTTCATAACAGATTTGCTCCAGTTCGTCAATTGTCTTTGGACGTCTTGCACGGATACGGACTTTTAATTCTCTCCAAAGGTTTTCAATTGGATTAAGGTCCGGATTCATGGAGGGCCAGTCCAAGACCTTAATCCGATTGTCCTTCAACCATTTCTTGACCAAAATGCTGTTGTGCTTAGGGTCGTTGTCGTGCTGGAAGACGAACTGTCGACCAAGCCGAAGTTTCCGCGCTGAACTCTGGAGATTCTCAGCCAAGATATCCCGATAGTCTTCTTTTTTCATTGTCCCATGAATTCTCACGAGGTTACCGGTGCCTTTGGCGGAAAAGGATAACATGTTCGATCCTCCACCGTGCTTGACCGTAGGGATGGTGTTGTTTGGATGAAACGCTTCTCCTTTACGTCGCCAAATCCTTTGAACATCGTTGTGACCAAAAAGCTCAACCTTTGTCTCATCTGACCAAAGAATCCTAGACCAAAAGTCACTGGTCTTGTCAAGGTACTTCTTGGCAAATTCCAAGCGAGCCTTCAAGTGTATCCTTGAGCAAGGGAGTCTTCCGTGGGCGACAAGACTTCAATCCTGCTTTGTGAAGTGAGCGAGCAACAGTAAACCTCGAGATGGACAATCCATTTTCACTGAGACTGTTCCGGATGTCCTTGACCGTTGTTCGAGGATTATTTGTGACCTCTCTGACAATCTTCCTCTCAAGTCTGGCTGACAGTTTCCTTGGACGACCGGATCTTGGGAGGTTCTCAACCGTTCCGTTCTTTTGTGCCTTCTTCACGACGTACTGAATCGTTGAAATCGGGATGTCCAGAAGCTTCGAAATGGCTCTGTAGCCCTTGCCTCCATGATGAAGACTTACTATCTTCAACTTCAAGTCCTTGTCGAGCTCCTTGACCTTGGTCATGATTGGCTGACTGTGAAGCAATTGTTCAATTCCGTAAAATTTATAAGATCCAAGAAAGATCTAGAAAATCTTGGAAAAAAGGAGACTAAATGACTTTTCTTTGGCTTTCCAGAATGTTCTACATCTTTCGATCAATTTTTTCTGATGAAAAATCTGTTTATAAACCTATTTTGTTAACTTTTTTGCGCGTTACAAATACTTTTGCACTATCTAAAATTTTATTTTTAATAATAAAAAGTTAGTTTCAGACATTTTTATAAAACAATTGCGGGAAACTGGTATTATTCTTAATCAGAAAAAAATATTACATTCTTACAAACTTCTTAGCATAGTATTTAATTGGATATAAAGGATTTTCTGGTTTTCTCGTCACGTTACAAATACTTTTGCTCCTGACTGTATATCCGGTATTGCAATCACACCTAAAACCGGCCTCAATAGTTTTATTGAATTTGAAAATGACTTCTCCAGCCCAAAAAACACCGTGTTGTACCAAAACACCAATATACCAAATGAAGAAAGCAGGTTTAGGTGTACTCAGGCAAAGTATTTTTGAAATTATTTGGCACGTTTTAAAACTGATTTTGTTTTCAAGAACAACTCCTCCATCTGAGGTACCCACGCCATATTTTCAAAAAAAAACCTTACTTTGAGCGCCCATTAGAAGGACTAGAATTATTGCCAGGCATTAGACAACAAAAACAAAGTGTTAGGTATACACTTGGACTTTTTAAGTCATTTAGACCTTAACTTAGCTTTATCATCTCTTTTTGTCACAATTTACCAATAAAACTTTTCGGGCTTTAATTAAAGACAGCCCTGTACCGCAGATGCAAAAATTACCAATGTTACTTTTAGACAAGGTAAATTGTAGATGGTTGTGGTGGGGTACGTTATAGTGATACCATATTTCCATACGGGGGACGTAATGAACAAATGTTACAAAAGATTTGCATGTCTGTAATATTAAGTTGTCGAATAAAGAAATGAAAGTTTTGATATTTTCAAATTGATCTCTTGATTAATCAATGCATGCACCTCTGTTTCTTGTACCTCTTCTTCTTTCAAATAAGCCAAATATTTCTAGAATTTGCATTTTAGAAACTCATTAATCAGCCCATGATTTCACAAGAAAAAAGTCAGATCGAGAGATCTTCCGCGATTTTTTGGTAGTGGTTTTGACATTATTTTTTCAAAACTTCAATATTTATGTACCGTGGACATTTACAACAAGGCAATGGATTTTTGAATTAAGAATGAGGTGCAGATTTTTCTTGCTTTGCTTAAAACTTTCACTTTCAATTTTTAGTTACTTTTTGGCGTTGGTTATAATTCTCTGAGACCCAAGCGACAACTCAGTGTAGGGCATGTTTTAGTATATGTCATCTTGTATCCAATTATAAGCCCAATTGTTCAATCTGTGCACCTTTTTTACCCAAACGTCCAAAAAATCAAATTTACAAATATATCATATTCATGTACCTCTGAAAGGGAGTACACTTAACCTCTTTTTCCCCAATACGTAGGAGGGTCCAAAACTCAACAAGTACAAAGTGTTTCTCCCATGTTAAAAACTCGAGGGCCTGTATCCTTTACACCTCATTTGTGAAAATTTGGCCTAAATATATACTTATCTTGTACACTACCAAGGACTTTTTGTAAAAATCTAAATTCTAATTAGCTATTAAGAAACAAGAAACACCATTCATTCAATAAACAAGGCAGAAATATAATAACCAGAGGCACTGAACGGGTACAAAGCAAAAGCAAACAATTTCCATATCAAGAAAGATTGAGCAATAATGCTATCCAAGATTCACAAATTAAATGAAGATTTCAGAGTATGACAGCTAAATAAAAAGTGAAACATAAAGCAATGATTTTCTTGAAGATGGTAGCAGAAATGTGGATCAAATAACAAAATTTTGTAATCAAATCCCACCACAGTATCATTTTGATTAGAAGGAGACATACATGGATCATTTTTGCCAAAGAACAACACAGTTTATCACCAAGAATTCTGGTAGACAGGACTTAAGTAGATTGGTATATTGGGTATATTTTGGTAGCTTGAAAGTATTCTGATTGGTTTTAGTCCTTGACCCTGAATTCTACACTTTTCTGAATTCTTCTTGATCTTTTGTGTACTTGGAGTTTTTACAACCCAAAGATGGAGAGCACTCTTGGTTATTGTTCATTAATGGATAATGAACCAAGGTAGGAAGGCGAGAGTAAAAATAGTCCAATTGGAAGTTCTTCTCAACATTTGCTTCTCTGTTAATTTTCTGAGTCGTTGTTTAAGATAATGAAACATTAGCCACGGCAATTGAAGTTAGGGAAAAGTATTGAATCTTCCTAGTGCTCGAAACATTTTTGACCGAGATGTGTTGAGATTGTAAATCACTGGAAGTAACGTAGCATATGGCTGAATATGTTACATTCATAACAACACATGGGTATGATGATTAGGGTTTCAAAATTTCCAGCAAAACATTGTTAGGTAAAAGTGTTTTGTTCAATATTTCTCACTTTTATAATCAAGTCACAATTCAAAATGTTGATGCCAATTTACTAATTTTAAATATGAGGCATCCAAATTGATCAGAATGATGAAACAAAGATATCCACAGAGACCGGCAAAACAGTTTTAATCATTTTATGACGTTTTCAAAAACTTGCCATATTCACTTTTTTGATATCCATTGCTGTTACTTAAATTGTTATTTTCTCGGCTTTTTTGCCAATTCAATTTACTTTCAAGGTTCTTTTTATGCCATTTTTGTCTCTTAACTTGTCATCTGTTCAAGGTCAATTAAAACTTTGCGTGGCTTTGAGATCCTACGAATTTGTCAGAAATTTGAAACCCAAATAATGTTTGTCTGTAACTGTTGTTCCTTCAATGCTTTGAGATTTTCCGGTAGATTTACTTTGTACAGGCATGTCAATATGCATTTCCACTGCATGCCATCACTGGCTCAAACGGAAAAAATTGGCACTGAAGACTGAGAACTGGCAACATTGCCCTGAATCAGGGTTGCCAACTGGCGATTTTGAAACGTGTCTGGCGATAGAAAAATTAATCTGGCGAAATCAGCTGATCTGGCGATAAATCTGGCGATTTTGATATCACTGGTGATAAATCTGGCGATTTTTGAATTTCTGGCGATAAATTTGGCGAATTGAGCAAATTTGGCGAAAAATTAGGCGAAATCGGGAAAATTTAGCGAAAAAAATTGGCAAAATCGCCCATTTTTGGCGATATCTGAGGCAAATTTTGATTCTCTCTTTATGATTTCGACTTTTATTCTGACTGAAAACCAAGGATTAAATATTTTAGATGACAATCACTAAAGGGGAAAAGCTTTGACCAAAGTATTGTTTCTTGATTTGATTGTGCTTTTACCAAAAACATGAAAATTTTGTTTCACTCTTCTGATGTAGAACTTACTTCCTCTTTGCGACAAATCTATCCATTAGACGACCCATCATAAGTTTTTAAATCTCATCTAGACAACTTGTTGTCCACTAACTGTGACCTGCCTTACGGGTAGGGCATGGGGCATGCCCTTTATGGGGCAGCTAATTCCAACTCCCTAACAGACCGATGCTTTTATCAGACATGACTTTTCCCCACATGGGTTTTCTCTTTTTTTTTTACTTTTACATGGAATGACATTCTATGTACCAGTTAAAATCGGTAAAAATGCATACAAGAAGTTTCAACAAGCGAGTTTGGGAAAAAGAGACTTTATGAAGTCAAAAGCTTCGGCAAATGCATGTATAACTGATTTTAAAATTTCCCAATTTGATTTTGCTAATGGGAGGGTCAATTGAAATCCTAAATAAATTGTTCATCCTATTATTTTGCGATTGCGCCCGTTTGGTTTTGGTTACGCCCTCTTTATGGTCTACTACTCAATCTATTATCATAGGGTCAAATTACAGGGCATGAACAATGTCATTGATATAAAAATGTGTTTTTACTATTTGAGTAATCACGTTCCATATTGGGATTTTTTAATGGCAATTGGTCAGATTTCGGTAACGTAATGATATTACCATTAACATTGCTTTTAAAGAGTTATAAATTTCATAGCATTTCAGAGAAGAGTCCGAAAGATTTTGTTACTTGGCATCAATAAAATTTCAATTTTGTTCACAAATTATAAACTAAAACGCGTTCTAAGTGCTACAAATGAAAATTTATGAAGGAAAGTCAATATGGTGGCATTCCGTTTTTCTTCGAGAACTTTTGTCATGAAATGTGTATCAAAAGATAAAAGTTGAAATAAAAGTTGAAAAACAAAACTGAAGAATTGACCATTTGAGGTAACCCTTGATGATTACTTCAGCATGATTGACTATTTATGTACATAAGGTTGTTAGTAAAAAGAAATTTGGCGATCTTTCAAATGAGGTGGCGAATTCTGGCGAATTTCGGTGGCAAATCTGGCGATAAGAGCCGTCGAAGACCTGGCAACCCTGCCCTGAATTCTTTCTTTGATACTTGATCACTACTGGCAAAGCAAAGACGAGTCACGTACGTACATATTGAAATCAAGGCAATTGTGAGACTGTCTCAAGTCTTGAAGATTGTGACCCCTCCCAGAATGGCCAAAGGGGTGAAAATGGCTCATCATTTCACTAACACAAATTCAAAGGTTTGTCTAATTTTGAAATTCACTCGTTTGTTTGGCTAGTCATAGATATCTAGACCCTGGATGTCGTACGGAAAATTGAGGTGACCGCTTGGTTGGCTAGAGGGAGGAATGAAGCAAAGAAGCAAGTTTTTCATATTTTGGTGTTGTTTGCTCATTCTTAATGATTCTGTTTAACTATGAACATAAAATTCTCCTATTTTCTTGTTGCTTGAAATACTATGTAACCATTTTACCTGCTAAGGGGAAGGTTATTGTAGTCATATTTGCATCTTTCTTCCTGAATGGTTGATTTTTACCATGTGATTTTTTTGCTGCCAATCTATTTTTTCACATAATATAGACAAGTTTGCAACAAATTATTTCCTGTTCCTTCTCATCTATTTTACAACATGTTTGATAACATTGATTTATATGTGTTTATTGAAGTATATTTAAACAAGAAGTATTTCATTACATTTGCTTAATGCACTAGAATATATAACACTATGTCCTTTCAGGGCATAGTTCCCTTAATTTTTGTTGCATTTGTGATCTAATTCATCAGTGTTATTGTTTTCAGAGGATAGACAGTCTTTGCATTTATCCTTAAGTATTTTTCCAATCTTGGTGAAAGGAATAAAGGACTAAGAAATTTTCCTTGGAACAAATCAGAAGCACATCCTACTCACAAATGTATAAATGTTTTGAAAAACTATGATAGTTATAGTCACAAAAACTAACATCAAAGTGGAATTTTTCAAAACCAAAGCTGGCTGACAATGATGTATCTTTTGATGTTCTGGAAAAATTGATGAAACTGCAAACTCTCTGTGAAAAGGCTGTTTCAAAGTGAACTGGATTTGATAAATTGTCCAAGATTTTTGTATCATAAGTAAAACAGGGAACAGCCTCCAAACCAAACATTTGATGGAGGGCTTAAGATTGAACACACTGTTGACTTCTATTGCTCATCTTGACTTGTTGATCTTGATGGAGCAATGTTATGTTAGGCATAATTGTATCAACATTGCTAAGCCATCATTTGTTTTACATGAAAAGGCAATATGCAATTCTAGACAAATTCTGTTTAACAACATTGGTCACCTTAACTTTTGAAAAATACAACCAGCAAGTAAAATGTATGAACAATGTAAAATGAAGAAAAAAGTTACAAATAAAGAAATGCTCAATGCAAATGGCAAGTGAATTGAAAACACAAAATTTTGATCACTATGACAATTCCATATTTTTGCACCTTTTAGGACTGTATAGTCCATTGCACAGATAAATTAAAACAAACACCTTTTGCTCCAATTTTTCTCATTTTTCTTCATCATAACACCTTAGTGAGTGCAAATACCTTATGACTTGAAAGTGTTAACATAAAGACCTTAGAAAGCCAGTTCTTAGCGCCCTAGATAATTTTGGATTGTGTTTAATCCGGAGTTTAAACAAATGCGGAGATAGGTTTCATTTTGCCAAACAAAATTGGTCATTAACTATTCAAGCCTTGTTGTGATGTATCCAAAAAAAAGTAACCAAAATGAGGTGCATTGCAGCATATTGGTTATTCATACTTCAAATAAATCTAGATTTGCCTACCTTTGTATGCACTTTAGGAGATTAGTGAATGGAAACTCCTGAACATATCTTTCAACACTTGTGTTTGTTGGTCATTGATGACTGAAGTTCCCCACCACTCATAGAGCCCCTTTGGTCTCACCCTGGTGCCCACCACTTCACTTCACACACCTTCAAAAATGTCTGAAGACCACATTTGACTTGTTTTTTTATGGATTTTTGTTTCCTGACGCTTTAAATTCAACCACAATCGGGAACAAACTGAAGTGCATCCTTTATAGACAACTACTGGCATTGTCAAGGGTCACAAACATTTAGAGAGCAAGTCAAATTTCTAATCTTGTGTCATAGTAATTTGAGAAAAGATTAATGAGATGGACCCAAAACATACTATTCATTTAGAAATCATTATTCAATGTTCAATTATTGCACAACTTTGTCCATTCTTCTTTTTGAAAAACTAGTCTTGATTGGGCTCAAGTCAAAAAATGTCTAACCCTGAACATCACTTGGGAAGCCAAATGAGTCTACAGTAAACGGGCTCAGAATTTTAGCCAACCAAGTGGTCGGAGAGGTTGGGCGATTCTGTTCCGTTAGTCGTCCACTCGAGGGGCTAGTGCTTATGGGAAAAGAAGAATGCTGACTGACTGAGAATGAGCAGCAGCCCGTGAGTAGACTGCCTCATGTCCCGTTTTGAGCAGAAAGAACGAGTTTTCAAATCATGAAGGCCGCAGGAGTCAATCAAAATGAACGGGAGAGTTTTGGACCCTCCTGTGCAAAAACCAAAAGGGGATCGGGCGAAGTTACATATACTCCCTTTCAGGGCTACTTGTAATATTGGGTCCAAGAGAGCTAAGGGATGCAAAAGCATTTGAAGAATTTGTGATTTGAAAAAGAGAAAAAAAAAACACTTTATCGTACCAACCCTGGGAAAAAGCTTACAGTATTTAAGTCTCGGTTCACTAGCTCTCGGTGAAACGTCATAAACATTTTGAATATTCAAAACAACCAACCGCTGTGAATGGACATGACAGATGGCTTACTTGAGGCAAATACATATGCTGCACACTTGTGTGAACCTAAAGGTACCACACAAGCGAAACAATTCCAGGTTACCACCAAAAAAGAAACGGACAATTGAGCAACTTTAGATTGCGCACCTTAAGAAATAATCAATAATCTTCTTCAATTCCACGCTACACACATAGGAGAAGTAGCCAAAAATTAAACTTGGCTCTTTAGAGACCAATGACAAACCAATGATCCTAAAGCAATCAGACGTGCAGGTCTGATAAGTTTCGGAAAGTAATCAAACACAATTAAGTTTGCTTCAAATTATATACCATTAATTTTTTATTGATTGCGGATTTTTTCCTACCACAGCAAGGAATAGGATTCCCTGTAAACAAATAAAACATTACTATAATTTAATCAATTAACATTTATACGAAATTTTGTCTACCAACGAATTACTGTTTGCAGATCTGTACAACCCTTGAATAGTGGCTTGATCAGGAATAGTATTAAAACATTTATCTGGTTGTGCTTTAAAAGCTGTTAGAGGATCAGTTCCTACATACTTCCAACGAAGACTAATGGGCAAAAGATTGAACTATGAAGGAGCCCAATAAAGAAGAGAGGGACTTCATTGTTCGAACAAGCCTGGATTCCTTGGGATTTAGAGGTGCTCTCAGAGCACAAGTAAAACATCTACGACCTCAAATTCTGGGTTAGGACAGAGTCCATGAATGCTCCTGAAGACATACAGTATCAGATACCTTTCATACCTTCTCTGAGTACTGTACAACCCTAACTTCTGGAGCCTCTCCCAATACGAGAGCTCTCTCATTCCTGTGATGTTCCTAGTGAAACATCTTTGGACCTGCTTAACCTTTTACCAACAAAAAAATCATAGGAATGTGTTGACTTGATCACTATTTGCCCTGCGAATAAAAATGTGACTGGAGCCCAAAATTGGTATAGGCATAATGTTGAATAAAAGGAAAGTCAATTTCAATGTTCATGCTCCGGTAAATTAAATAAAAAAATGATGTTCCATTCAAGAAATGGCCATATGATGACTGATGTTACAAATCATCATTGGTTTTGAAAATTGTCATTGATATTACTATTTGTAATTGAGTAATGATTGTATTAATAATAATAACATTTATAATTACACCACAAGTCTCTACAGTTGAACGTGCTCTACCGTTGAAATTTAGATTTGGCAGCCATATTGCAATTATTCGATGTTTAATTTTCTGATCGCACAGTTTTCAACAACTCACCACATCCGCTCTCCTTTTAGCTCCTGTCACCATGATCTCATTTGGATTCAAAATTAATTAATACAATATTGAAATGAGCCATGACTGTTTCGAGCTAGTACTCATGAGTGTTTTTGCTTACTGCTTTTCAGATTCGAATGATTACAACCTCGCTCACTTTGTTTAACAAAGATTGTAAGAATGACAAAATAAGATCTGAAATACCTCAGAAAAACAGTTCCAACTTCAAAAGCAAGGAGGCTACAGTTTAAAAAGAGCTCTGATTTTGAATTGATTTTTATTACATTAGATTTGATTTCAATTATTTTAATAAATCTCTTCGTGAGTCCATATTCAAGGGTTCTTGGTTTCGCCACTCAAATTCACGTGGATATTATTTCCTTTACAGGGATAGGTGCAATTACAGGTTGTGAAAGTGTTTCTTATGGCAAAATGGTCTTTTGAACCCCATGGACACTGTTTTCCTTTCATGTATGCTAGATATTTGTTAATCTAAAAAGGCAATCAATTATAAACCACAATTTTGACAATGTTTTGACCATGAAAAGAAAATGTGCAAAAAATGAACTAAGAGGCTGAAATCTAGAGTAATTGTTTATGATTTGCCACAATAGATGAAATAGTATGAATAAAATCTAAATTAGACGGTTAAGTTTTATTGCGACAAAAGCAGGTAGAAGACGAATAAAGACAGAAAAAAGACAATTCAGTTCATTCGTCTAAAGTTCCTGTCCCTAATAATCAAAACCAATGAGTGTCAAAATTCATTTTTTGGTTTGGCATGGGAATCTGAAACGTAACAACCCTGTATTCTTTTAAATTTATATAGTTCCAATCAAAAAATTAGCTTAATAATGGAAAGGAGCATTCTGAATCATTGCGATCGAGAACCTAATAAAATTTCAAAGCTTTTGAAAGTTTCAACGCCATGGAGTTTGTAATGTAAAACTGTAGTACTCAATATGAAGCCTGAACCTGCACGTCGTACGTCAAATAAGTAAGCTTCCAGACCTACAGTAGATGAGAAATTTGACAGAACGCTCGGCAATTTAAAACGTACTAGACAACAATTATATGGTTGATGATCATAGGAATCTATTGTTAACTCAAGTTGAACCAAAGCACCTGTTGAATCACATTTCAAGGGAAAAGGTCTCGATTGTCCATAAGCATCAAAATGGTCAAAGCTATTAAAACAGTCAGATCTAAAAAAAAACAGATATTTGCATGTTAGAGGAATGCATCACACATTTCAATAATAAATGTCAAAACTTAAAGAACATTTGAGAACATTTTTTTTTGTTTATTTCTTTTCTTTGTATTTTTTCAATATTCTATATCATCATTGTGATGCTTGAGTGGACACGACAATAAACAATAAACATAAGAATATGATAATTTTCGATTTTTTATCTCAGAGTCTAAAGCAGCGGTTCTTACCTTTGGGCTTTGAGAGGATTTTTTTGAAAAATGCCAAAAACGGCAAGTTGTGAAGAAAATAATGTTTGTAAATTATTTTGAGTATTGACGCCAATTAACTTTTTACAATGCTCCAAAAGATTTTTTTTTTTGTTTTTGAAATTAAACAACCCAAACTGAAAGTGTCAAGTGTCTCATGAGGGAGTTTTAGGATAACAATACCCTAAGCTTGGCATTGTCGGTTGTTTCATGTTCCCAAGAATCAGACTCCCTCTTCGAGCCAAAATCTTTCTTTATCAGCCGTTGAAAGGCTTACAATTTTTTAAGAAAATTGTTCTTTTATGAACTTGAATTCTTAGACTAACAATTCCCAAAAGAAACTGTACAAGGTTTACTAGAGATAACTTGCTGAAATTTCTGATTTTTATGACAAAAAGCATGAATTTTCAAATAGTACCATAACACACATTGGTACAATAACTTACAATAAGTTGCAGTTGCAATTATGCCACCTAAAAAATTGTTGTTAACTTTTGAACTTAAGCCACTTATGTATTACCTTCATTAAAGACACTTGCGATATTACTTATTTTGCTTAGTAACTAAATGCTGACCTCTGTCGGAGGATTTCAACATTATTTTTTTAAATGCATTATTTTTGATCTAAGCTTACGTTTTTGTGTTGCGTAAATCGTGCAGACCTGGGCCAATTACTTATGAAATGTTATTAACTACAATTGCATTGATCTAAAAAGTAACTAAAACAATTACAATTACTTTTTGATCAAATGTAAATTAATTACAATTACTTTCAAAGGTAATTGAACTACATTCACCTTGATTTCTCAAGAAGTGCTAAGGGGGCCCTGGCTCCAAAAAGTTTTACAATTGATGGTCTAAAGGCACTAGAGTACAAATTGACTTCTCTTGGTTATCTCAAAGTATGATACATTTTTTTATTATTTACTTATTTCGTTATTGAATGTGTTTTGGAACCATTAGCTTTCTTCTCCTCGCCAAAACGAAACGAATCCATTTCAAGGCTAGTTTATGTGACTCTAGTTTATCTTGTGTTCAACTAATCGAGCTTTAATTATGCTCACAGACACCCCCAACATCTAGAGCAACTGATCTGTTTGCCGTTTTGAAATAACTAATCAATACAACTCTCTAACAATCCTTTTTCGTAAGCTATCTGGAATCATGGACATCTCAAATATTGCCAGACATTAGCTGAGAGAATCAACATCCATTGGCATTATTAATTACTCGTATGGAAAAGGGTAAAAGATAAAAGTGGTTGAATGAAAGTTGACCAACAAACCCTACCTTTAGATTTTGTTCAATAATTTTGGAAAAGAAGAGATATATAAGATTTTGTCTTGTTTCCAAGGCGACAAAGACTTATGTGTTAAAGTATATTCTGTCAATCTTGGGAAGTGGGGATATTTGAGACGCTATCGACCAAACAGTTTTGAAGGTTTTTGTTGCTTAAAATGTTCATGAACGGTCGAGATTCTATGTGCTCTTGAATCATGGCGGAGAGTAATATTTCAGTTATTTTAGGTTGGAGGTGTTCCCAAACTACTCCCTTTCTCCAAAACCAAGGAAAATTTGATTCCCACCATTCACTATTTTTACAGCGGTTTAAAGCCAGTTAGAACCGTGCAAGAAGAGAACACCGGACATCAAATTAACAATTGTTGTTCCAGCAATTTTTTTCTCACTTATTTGTATTTAAATTACATCCTAACAAATACAAAAATATTCCAGAAACTTGTTGGAGCACACAGGCAATTTGATCGTGCTAAACTGTCCACGCATTAACGTAATTTTTGGTCCCATGTATGATTACGACCCAACTTTCGTGTCAGAGTATACTTCTTTAACTTCAACCAGCTCACGCCGGTTATTCTAACATCGGTGTTAGAATGTGTAACGGTGACGAAAGAACATCCGTTCGGTCGTCTTGCTCGATAAACCGACTTTGTCGCCGAAGAAGCCAATTGACTTGGTTGCGAGCACAAGAGTCCGAACTCCAGTCCTGTTAATTTTGTATGCCAACTCTGTTTCGGCTATCAGTTGTAAATTTCCCTTTATGAGGACAGCACTAGGGAATTATGGGTAAAGTAATCTTCGGGAAAAAGATTTCAGTAAAAGTCATCTAATCAAATAATCACTGGAATAACCACAAGAACCATGGTTTTCTTCAAGACATGCACATTTGAAACAATTATTTTTGTCTTTCAGTTTTCAGGAAGCAATTCTATCTCATTGCCTTGTTGGCTATTCCAATTGGAGGATCCATCTTAGACGAGCAAATCCAGCCAAACTCTCGACAGAAAAGTACGTTAAACAATGCGAAAGACATTTCAATTGATCACCTCGTTTTATGAGTTATTTGTGACTCTTCCATCTGTAGAATTGTTTAGCATCTTTAACATCGTTACCTTTAAGGTAAGTTGACTGAGGCTTAAGCATATAAATAAGGATGGAAAGAGGTGTTCCCATGGTATTTCAGAACGAAGCTTGTACCACAACGGGTGCGGGAAATCTCGGTGGAACATGCTTGACAACGACCGAATGCAATGCCAAAGGTGGAACTGCATCTGGAAATTGTGCTGCAGGTAAATATCAATACTTCTAGTTCTAAAGCATCTCAATTATGATGTGACGTCTTCGATTTTAGGTTTTGGAGTGTGTTGTCTTTTTAGTGCGAGTGGTTCTTGCGCAGGTGGAAAGACCATTTCTCAAGTAAGGCTGCATCAATTTAAAGTCACGGGTAAACTTTTTAACCCTCTTGATTTGAAATTTTTGTAGAACTGTACCTACATTCAGGTAAGTGGATAAAGATCACGAAATCTTTGAGTACCTTATTTTCAGTTTTCCGCAGAATAATGGATATCCCTCGGCAGACACGACTGTCAGTGAAACGTGTAAATACAACTTCGACCGGATTTGTAACAGTAAGATCTCACTCAATTTACTTTGTCCGTTACTTTTTACGTTCAGAATCGTTCCATCTTAAGAAAATGCAAGAGTATTGTTTTAGTAACATGAAAAAGCTGATCAATCATCTCTTTTGTTTCTTCTTCTTTAGATCTTTGCCAAATAAGGTAGGTGATCACGCGAATGCTCAAGAGATATCACTTAATAAAGTATTTAGTTATTCCATTTGTAAGCATTTCAAGGCAGAAATATTTCCTCTTCAGGTTGGATTTCAATACTATGGTGTCTTTGAATGGAGCGGATGGTGAGATAACCCAGCTAACCTTTTTTAAATCGAATGATTAAAAAGTTCCCAAACGAGATTTAGCTTCTTTAGTTTTTCATAGTTTTTTGCGCTTTGCGAGCTAATAAATTCCTTTTGACTCGATTAATCTATGTTACAAAACCCAAAATATGTCCCCTACCCAACATGAGCATCGCCATATTTCTACAGGGTTGGTCACTTAAAACCGGATAAGGAAAATGGTAAATATCGGACAAACGGGGGCTTTGAATCAAAAAGACATTGTTTCAAATAGTTTTACTTATACTTTCATCTAGAACCTTTGTTTTGAAACAAATTCTCTGATGGGGCCCTATTTTTGACATGGACTTGAATTCAACTAACAATAAAAGAAGGGATTCGCCGTCAACATGTTCCTAATGAAGTTCTTATCATGTCCTCAGCAAATTCATGAACAGCAGCCATATTTTTGTTCCTGTCACCTTCAGCACTTATCCCATGATTGGGTTTGGTAGATTATTAAATACCTTTTTCTAACAAATCCTTGAGAAAGGGCTTTGAGAAGAAAGAAAGAAAATTGAATTTCTTTCAGATTTCTTTCATTTGGGAGGTGTTAGAGGATAATAAAAGGCACAAGCTTGGTTTTGGAATTTTAACAACCTAATAATGATGGTTTAGATAAAAAGATTGCACAAATTGGTGATAAACTTGATCCTTAATGGCAGATGTGGTTTCTTTGTCCGGTTTTACGTGGCCAACCCTGTATAAGAGCTTGTTTCTTGTTTCTAGCCCTTAGTGTTGTGACACAGATATCAATCGTTCTTCCATCAGGTTATATTGGCCAGACGCTTAGTCTTTTTCCTCTCAAGTTTCTAATTTGAACTCATGATAATCGTAACTCTTACACCAAGACCAAGATGTCGCAAAATTAATTTGAGATCTCTTTTTTCAATTTTCTCAACAGGATTGTGTGGAACGGCAGCGGATGCTATTACAGTCTCAAGTCCATTTTCATCCTCAGCTAACGCATTTCCTCCAACAATTTGCGGAACACTGACAGGACAGCATTGTGAGCTTTAAAACCAGATTTTTTTTTTCTTAATTTTTTTTGAATCACTCCTAGTGATGCAACCTTAAATACAATCTTTTACGCTTTGATACGTCTAAGATTCGTAATAGGAAAATAGTTTAAAATTAGTATTTAGATCCAACGTATAAAAGCTCAGCTACTTTTAACATTTCATCCGGTGCAACACTTGAATATTCTTTTAATGAATAGGTGGTGGCAACAAATACGGTGGTTTGTCAAAACTGGTGATAGCAAAGATAGCAACGTTTTTATCGCTTCGATTTGCTCTCGATATCTTACGGGAAAGATGTTCAAAAAAATGCTTGTGAAAAAAAGGAGTGTTTTGACTCAATTGATTCAAATATAACTGAAAGTTCAAGATACATATCAATAGTGATAGACCGAAAGCGCTTTCGGCCGAAATTACGGCCGAAATTTCGGTTTCGGTTTCGGTTATGCCTACCGAAACCGAAAGCAGACAAGCACTATGTAAAATGGAGTTTGACAACAAAATCAAAAAAAAATTGGTCCAAAAAACTCTGAAATTTAAGTTTTCCGATTTTTCAAAATTTGCGACCACCCAACATCGAACACGTGAGCATTCTAATTTTTAAGGCAGATTTTGCATTTGAACAATTTTGTAATCAGCTGCTTTCGGTTTCGGTTTCGGTTTCGGTTAAGCCCTCTTTCGGCCGAAACTTTCGGTTTCGGTTATGAGCCCTTTCGGTCCATCACTACATATCAAACCATATGATTAATTAACGACCATAGACCATTTGCGGACATTTGTGAAAATGTCCTTTTACGATCTGAAATAACATTTTCTGGAGGTGATAGAATGGAATAGAAATTCAAAAGTGCGTAAACGCCTTTTTTCACGTTTGTATGGGCCTTTTCGCCGTTTTCATAGACTTCTATACTATGTAGTAAGTGGTTTATTAAAATTGCAATTCCATGATGCCATCGACCATTTATTCCCAAAGTGCGGTGGAGTTCATTTAAGGGAGATATACAAACGTACATCAACATGATAAAAGAGTCTGTGTGACGAGATTCATTTACAAATTATAAGAAAGCGCTCACCTTGAGTTTAATTTTAGGATTTGATTTATAAAACATTTGGCATAGCCTGGCTTGGTTTTATCTCATAAGAGATGATACAATGGCCATTTAGCACATGAAATGTCTATGTTTACACAATTTCCACTTAAAAATGTTTTTATGAGAGCCTCCGTCCAAGCGTAGATTACCATAATATTGGATAGTAACATTTTGTGTTGGATTGGTAAAAAACATTTGTGAGTTGTCAGATAATTAAGCCAGGGAATTTTTGAGGAAGTGAATGAAAACACAGAAAAATCAAATGAAAGGACTTTTCGACGCAACGGACAGAAAGAAAACCTTCAATTGAGTATTCCGGTTATTGGTTACATTCCTCGTCATTGCTAGCAACAGTCCCAATTTCTTCATTGACTCTTAGATTTGGTCCATCCTCAAATGCAACGTAAGGTGTTTATCCAAGACACGTTTTTTTACTAATGTTGCATGATTCGATTCAGAAAATGAGTCTTTGGAAAAAAACTATTACCAATGCAAATCATTTTTATTTCAGGAGCAGGGCCACCACGTAGTTGTAAATTACTAATTGCAAAAATCTTCAATTTTTGTCCAGACGTACAAAAATGCGTCAAAATATAAAAGTCAAAATCAAAGTTTGGAAGCAAGCCGACATTATATAGTAAATGATTTAGTTGAAGGCAAGAATTATTTACTTTTATCTTCAGTACCAACAGAAACTTGTCAATTATAATTTACAGTATAATTGCACAAAATTGCGATTTTTGTCCAAAATTGGGAATTTTTCATAAAAATCTGGGGAAATTACTTGTTCCCTTCAGAATGATGTGCTAAAAGGATGGCAAAAGCAAAGAAAGAAAAACAGAGAGGATCTACTACAGTTGGACGATATGTATTTAGTTTATCTAAGCTATGAAGTAAGACCTACAGATGATGGGAGTATAGTGGAAAAAAAGTGAGAAAATTGTTGGTAAAATTACAAAAATAAATCCGATTTTGTTATATTGCTCCTCAAAATAATTCCAAAACATACTTCATTTCTTGGCAGCATTTTTTACCAAAAGTTGGTGGCCCTGCTCATGAGACAGGGCTTACTATTAATATTATTTTTAAAGAATGCTCCTGCCTTACCATAAACTCTAATTTTTTGGACGAAATGGTGGAACGTAGTAAACAAAGCATGACTTTTTCACATCACTCTTAATTTCAGTGTATCTTGAAACGGGCACCTCTGGGACTGCTGGAACTCTATCCATTGCTAAAGGAACGACCGCTGGAAGCAGAAGCTACCAAATCAAAGTCACCTATTTAACGTGCGACAACTTGGCCAAGTACGAATGTGGTTGTGTTTTGAACAAATGCAATGATTTAGTCTAACTCAAATAACTTAACTACATTTAAACATTAATCATGGTTCTTCTAGAGCCCCTGCTGGTTGCACTCAATATTTTACTGGATTGAGTGGATCTTTCCAATCTTACAACTACTTGGGGGGTCAACTGTTGCAAAGCATGAATTACAACAACTGTTTCCGCCAAGAAGAAGGTAATTACAACGAAACACAATGGAAATTAAAAGGACCATGTGTTTGATGTTTCATTAATAATGAATCATTATTAAGGCTCGGACAAAGTTGCTAAATAAAACTTGCACAAAAAATTGCAAATTCTGACCTTTTTAGCCAAAGGTTTAAACTTTTCGATTTTTGTGCAACAAACAGCAATTTTTGGCGTTTTTGTCTCCATCACTTAAATTCTGCTTGAAATTAGTCAAATTATTTACTTCGCACGCTCTTTCTTTAGAACTTTTCAAAGAAGTAATGTTTTTTTATTTCCCGAATAATTTGTGCACAGCAAAACTGTGTTCTTAAGGAAACCAAAGGTTAAAGAAAAGACAAACTGAAGATTGCAAACCTTTACCCAGAATTGAGACATATTTATGTCCAAATTTGATATTTTTATACCAAGAAGTGACATGTTTAGGCCAAAAAAATAGCAACTTTTCAACAACTTTCTTCGAATTAAGTGCAACTTTTAACAAATAATATCGCAACAGAACATAGAACAGCAACTTCATCCGTGGCTTATTCATTGGCATTATTGTCTAATTAAAGCAGGATATTTTCCAGTGATCATTAGTCGTGCAAAAGAGTGGTTCGAAAAAGTCGAAAATGTGCTGTAAAAAAGCTTAAAAATTAAAAAAAAAAAACTTAAAACGATTTCCTTATTTACATGTACATTTTTAAAGTTTTTTGCACACTTTTTTTGGTAGGTCCTAATTTCTACGGCATCAAAATTGATTCTGTAATGTTCATTTCCTAGGTTATTGCCAATTGCAGTTGAGTGAGTCTCCCTCAACGAGTCCAGATCCATTTCTTCTATCTGCCCCTGACACACAAACTATGGTGAGAAATTATCACTTGGTGAACATACTTTTTTCCGTTTCTTTTTATACATTTCTATTTTTATATCTTAGCATGCATGCTCAGCCCTTAATTATGTCAACTTTGTGACCACCACTAATTCCATGTTTTGCGGTGGTGTTTTGAGTTCCAAGGTTGCGGACGCTGTCCCAGGAACAGTGACGTGTAAGAAGTTGCTTGGATCGAGATCGATTAAAAGCGATCAGCAATAGTTTCATTAATCCTTTATTCACTTTTCAGCGGCTCCAGGAGATCCTTTCCTAGTTGGATTGCGCTCGGTTGCGGCAACGACTGCGGGTTTTACGGGATTCAACTTGAACTATAAACAGGTGGCTTGTCTCTAAATTCAAATGAGAGGATATCACTAGCCATTTGCCCACATGCAGTATGTGTCTTATTAGCAATTTGTTTAAATTTAGTCTTGAAATATACATGGTTCACAACAGGATGTTGAATATCGTTTATAACACACGCCATCCACCATGAGATTGATCAACTAAGTTACGATTGATCGAGGTCCGACTGGACGCTCGTATATTTTGTGACGAAACAATGCCGAAAAGAAGAGGCATGCCATTGTTTTTTTCTCATATTTTAAAGTACTTTAAACCATGTTTTGATCATTTTCTGCGGTACTTAGCCGTATACGTTGCAAATGAGGTTGCAAATACAAAAGGTTGATTTGTCTAAACTCTGATGAAACCCGGCTAGGCCTTAAGTACCTTGTGCAAAAAATTTCGAAGACTTTACGAGAACTCTTACAAATGTTATGTAAAGCAACTCGACAACATCCTATCTATAAAAAAGTTCGTCTTTGTTCTTGCATAAAATTTAAAAGTGTGCGATGTTTCGTAACATAGGCTGCATGTTGAAGCGTAAAATAAAGGCGTTATGTTATGAGCGCGTTCAGGTCACAGATATCCACAGATACTTGCCTAATTTGGAGGACAATGGATTCGTTTGGTCGGATGAATTCAGCCAGGGATTCTTGAGGTCAAATGGCTAAGGATGTGTTGAACCTTGGACTTGTCATTCCATGAATTTGATAAAAGATTGTTGAAAACTCCCAAGCTTTATTCAAAATTTGGTTCATTTACAACCTGAGATCAAGCTACTAAAGGACTTTTCCCTTGTGTAACAAAATTCAATCTTATGAACACCAAAGCCTAAGATCTGACCCACCTCTAGTTATTTGGCCCCAAGAATTCCTAGCTGAATTAGTCCAACCAAACTAATCCATTTTCACAGATAGCTGACGAAAGGTTGCCAAAATACTACTGAAATCTCTGATGATTATTCCCCCAAGTACATCCAAAGTGCAGTACAAGGATAACGTGGAATGATTCTTAAGCTTTGATTTCTCAAAATAGCTTGTTCATGATTCGCAAAAATAGCCAAATTTATAAGAGGTGACAACATTTCATGACTGAAAAATTCAATGATTTAACAAATTAATAGACTTGATATATAGTTTATCAAGTTATTCTTATCACCATGTACTTCAACTCCCTCAATGTGAACATAGTCATTCAAAGTTGTACTATAAAAAATGACTGCTCAGTATAGATTTATAACTCAGTAGAACAGATTGCAACAGAGCAGTCCTAGTCAATAAGCCACTTCAAAAGTGGCCTACAAAATAATAAGGTGGCTGGCCCAGCATGTCGTATCTGCCAATATCTGTGGTCCAGGTACGCTTCTCGTATATTTCAAATATTGACATTAAATCCTTTTTAAGCACATCTAGGGTTGCATGTGAACGCATGTAAAAAATCTCGAGTGTTCCAAAACTAAATCAGATAAACTGATCTCGAGTAAAAAAAACTCACTCCAGCTGTTGTGTTTCAAACACAACTTGTAACTTGTGACTTGAAAGTATACTTAAGGATCGTCAATCTTTTTTTTTTTTTAATTTCAATACCACTACAAGGAATGGGATTCCCTGTAAAGAGAGTTAATCATTATTGTAGTTTCAATAATTATCCTTTGATCTTAAAATTTAAAAAAATCAGGGGAAATTCCTTGAAACTCATCTTTTAAACCTCAAATCTTCATTGACAGGTGTCGGTAACCCTCTTTTACCCCGCGTATTCTCTCTTTGAGGTTATGCTTTGTTACGGACTGACTAGCCATTCACAAATACAAAGTTTGGTTTTACGAGGATTCAAGTCAAAGGCATTGTTGAATCGTTTAAGGCTTTAAATTTAGTTTATTTCATACACATGGTTCACAAAATCAGAAAAAAACATGACATGATAAGAATAAATTTAGTTTCTTCCGTTCACTCGATCCATATCGAGGATTTTGGAGAGGTTAATCGTTGTGTTTTATTGTTGTTTTAGCAGTCTTGAAGAGCATAGTTTAAATAGAATCCAATTATTCCGCCAGGACTGCCAGTTTGTTCACTAGCTTCGGGAGTGGTGCCCAATATTTCGTCAGCATCCGTCTTGAAAAATACTCGAAATGGTGTTTGTTGGGCTGAAATTAATAGGTTGTGTAGTTAAACCTTGTTCTGTCATCCATGGGTGAAGCATAAACTCTCAGACAAGATACACTTACAACAAATTGATTCAGCGTTTTCAGCTGTTCCTACACCGTCATCCGTACTACCAAAGCCAAAAAAACGGCCACAAACGCGTTCATGTACTTTCTCTGGAATCTGGCCCAAAACGAACATCATATCCGCAGAGTCTCTTTCGCCACCGGGAATCTAGAATAGAAGCAACATTGGGTCATATCAGATTTATTCAGCCAAAAATAGAATTCTACCGAAAGATGATCCCATAAGTTTCCTTAATGCCAAGAAGCACTGAATTCTCAGTACTTTTCAGTGTTTCTTGCAGTGCTCTTTGAGTTTTCTCAGGATGTTAAGCAAATAATATGTTAAAATTAGTGATGGATCGAAAGAGCTTTTGGCCGAAATTACGGCCGAAATCTCGCTTTCGGTTATGCCTACCGAAACCGAAAGCTAACATGCACCATAATCATGGAGTTTGACAACAAATTCGAACATTTTTTTGGTCCAAAAACCTTTGAAACTCGATTTTTTGGATTTGCTTTCAAAATACAACGTCGTACAAATAATGATTTGAAACTTCAAATTGTATTTTACACTAATATCATCTTTTGGTCCGCTGCTTTCGGTTTCGGTTAAGCTCTCTTTCGGCCGAAACTTTTGGTTCCGGTAAAGAACCCTTTCGGTTCATCACCTGTTAAAATTGGATAAAAGCACCAAAGATCATAACGTAACTTTTTTTTTGATCCTAGACCTTTAGTTTATAGTTGAAATTTGTAACTAACAACTCTATTTACTTATTCTGGACATTTTTCGAAAATATGTTTGGGTGTGACTTAACTTCGCAAAAAAAAGTTTTCCGTGCTGACCAAAGTTTGGTCTTTTTATGATTTGTAAAATTGATTGATTGACAAAAAATAACATAAACATGATTGTATCATAAAACTAATGCACACGCAACAATCTAATGAAGCAAGTCCTTGCAATAAAGATTATTATTTTAAAACATTACTATGTTTTTATTCTAGTCGATTGTGATCAGGATAACGAAGTGATAAAAATTTACCTGAAGGTAGTCGAAAGAGCAACCAATATCTTGTGTTGACTTTACAGCCGGGTCTGAACTGATCGAAAGGCCGAACGATCCTTGATCAATAATCGTACCAGTGGTACCAGCAATCACAGCGTTGTAGCAAATGGCACATTTTCCCAACTCTTGGCGAAAACACATAGTGTAACATTGATTCGACAAGTGGGTCACTAGAGAAACGAAAGTAGCAGCATTGAACGAAGCGTCTCGGGCAAGAAGGTGCAATTTGAGTAATTTCTTGATATTTTAAGGACTATTGAAATTGTTTTGGACCATAAACAGCCAGCAGAGTTAAAATCTTTTCCATCATAAAAATAGCCGAGAACGCTATTTTGCCGTCCTTGTTAATCAACTTAATGTGAGTCGGCCGTGTTCAATCAGCAAAAATCTAGGAGAAGTCTGAATATTTTAAAGAGACCATAATCTAAAATTACAATGATATGATCATTCAAAAAAAACACCACTTGGATTCCCTTTCAAAACAGTTTTTGAGTATGTTAATAAACAAACTTGGTCTAAACTTCTTTGGAACTGGCAATCTGGAAGGCTTGATCTTTTTTGAAATTCTTGAAATTGGAAGTTAGGACCGGGAAAATAACGCTGTTTTTCGCCATGGAGTAGAAAGTGCAGAAGTTTCAAGGAATTAAATCTGCTGACCACGTCGCACGTCAACCGTCAGCAAATAATGCACAATGAACCTTCTGGGATTTCTACTCCGCTGCAAAAAAAATATTTGTTTCGGGCCCTAATCATGAGGGAAAGTGGTAGCATGAAGAGATAATTGAAAACATGGTTTCAAAGTAATCCTATCGACGGTCAGCAAATACATCAAAACGTTATGAAAACCAACTTCTGATGGCTTTCACTTGATCTTACCATCAGCAGCAACCATGGTTCCACTTGTCGGAAAGTTAAAGCTGCAAAAGTAAATGAAAAATTGTCTCCAAACGCTTGAGATACTTGGTTGATTGACTCAGATTTTAGAAAGAGAGTGGCAAAGTATAATGAGTTCAGCTTCCCTGTGATTTGAACAATCCGATTCATAAAATGAAAATCTGTGCCATGTCATGATTGTTATCTATCATCTTGCTTGTTCCATTTCGTAAACCACCTTTCGGTTTCAAGAGGTCATATCTTGTACAGCCAAAGGTAGACAAGCACACACAGACAAAGTTTTGGAAAATTTTCATATTTTATATATAAACTTTGTTTCTTTCCTACAAAACAAATTGTCAGTCATATTTAATTCCCAGTTGGTCCATTGCTACTTACAGTACAAATGGTAAGTCTATTTATCTTTCATTGACTTGGCAAAAGCGTGAAAGGAATTGAAAAAAAATCATTGACATGTAATTGTAATCAATTACATTTTTCAACAACGAAATTTTTATTGCAATTAATTACATTTTTCAAGTAATTTGCCCAACTCTGCAGTGTATCCCCAAACGGTGCCTGATTGAATATGGTTAAAAATTAACTTGAAAACAAACCAAGTATTATGTCGTACATGGAAAGGGTTGCACTCGTCATTAGAATTATTTCAAATAGAACGGTAACTTTTTTAACCATATTGTTAAAGGACCCTATCCAATTCAAAAACAAAAATGAACTATATTCATTTCTTAATTCTTCATCAGATAAACAGGACGTGTATGGTTCAAATAAATAAATATTTAAATATTGGAAGCTGGATTTAATTTAAAACTAGTTACCCAAAACAATTCAAGGTTCAAAGGTCTTTCAGAGTCGACCCAGATGAAGTTACGCTTATCATAACATAGCTAGAGAAAATCGTTTTGAAATAGTTGTTCGCGGAAATATATCACAAGATCCGTCATTTTTCCATAAGACTTGACAAACTTCAACGTGATCAAAAGGAATGCAATTTAAAGAGGTCTTTTGGTTCAATTCCTTTCAAATCGACTATTTGACAATGACTTGACTACTGACCTCGCGAATGTTCCGGTGTTTCCACTGAAATATTGCAGACAACCGGGTGGCCCTAAAACCAAGAACAAGAGGATTAAGACGTTTGGTTCCAGAGATAGCAATTTGAATAGGAAACTTGCCTCCCATTTCATCTCCACACGCATATTGAGTCACTACAATTATTTAAAAGTCTTAGGTCAATTCAAACAATACAAAGTCTTAAGCAATATTTGCCTTTGATGTCAAATTGGCGATTTGCTGCGGTTCCACTAAAGTCGAAAGAAGCCTTGTGACAAATGTCAGATGCATCCACAATCACTTGAAACAAAAATAACATCCATATTAGTACCTGTGCATCTGTTTGATTCCCTATCAGAGGGTTAATGACGACAAGAAAAAGAACATACGTATTTCGAAATTCCAAATCGGAACATGTTGATCTTTTGATTGTTAAATAAATAGGGTCTCTACCCGAAATGACACCCCGCGAAGTTTATTTGGCATTTTTATTATTATTTGGCAAGGAAAGCCAAAGAAATACTGTACCATTTTTTTTCGATGTTTTCTTCAAGAAAATTGTTTCACCTAAACTTTTATCAATGTTCTGGAAATGAACTCGCTTCGTTTTGCATTTTCTTCCAAGCATTGCACTTTTTTCAGTGATTTCCCTTTTTCTCAATTGAACCCTGTGGGAGGTGGAAACACTCATCCCAATAGAGAATAATCTGTTTCATGTCCATACTTTTATGACTCTTTTCTGGAGAATGTACGTTTCCATCTTCCTAGTTCAATGTGCCTTTTTAAACATTAAACATTAAGAAAGCTAAGCTAAGCAAGAAGCCAACTTACTATGTTGTCCTGAGTTGTATCCGCAAATCAGAGGTGCCGCTTGATTTCCCGGAGATGTGAGACTAAAACTGTCTGTAACACAGTCTCCTATTGCTGCCCCTGGAAATAGAATTAAAGTCAAATGAGATCATTCGTGTTTAGAAGAGGCTATTGAAAAAAACTCAAAAACTTCACAACGATTCGAGAATTTTTCTAAATCTATGAATTTGGTCAAAAAGTCTTGCGCAACAAAAAAAGCTCCCATATTCTGCTTCTTTTTGTATGTCTTGAATAAATACAAACAACTGCATCACGAAAACAATGGGACAAAATGGTTAAACTCCTCATATTTTTCGCATACGACGCTTTTTCTATCACACATTCCCAATTGCACCACTCTAATAAAACTAACGTAAGCATTAAACCTATCTTGAACAGGCTCTTACTGATTTTTTATCTTGCCAATCTTAATAGTGTCTGACTTATATCTATGAACTTGATCATTAAATAACAACTATTTTAATCTTTTTTTGATTCCAGGAGATGAACTACAGTCCTGCTTGAAATTTATCGGCAAGATATTTTTGTTAACAACTCACCATTTGTACTCACGGAATCATCAACGGTTCCAGCACTTGGTCCAGCAAGCGAAAACGTCTACAATAGAAAGTTTATCGGAAGTAAAAACTCCATACTAATCAAAACAACCAACAGTTTAGTCAAACCGTGAAATCCAGTCTGATCCGACAAATATTGGATGAGCATTTGCAAATTGTGAAAGTGCAAGGATCAGAAGGGGGTGTGGTTGTGCTAGCTTGAACGAGGTAAGTGCAATTCTCGGATGTGGTCCCACCACAAGCGAGGCTGACTAAAAACGAATAAAAACATTTTCGCAAATGAACATGGAAATTGGAAGATCAATTAGTCTGTATGTTGATTGCCGAACGCTAACTTACACACACAGCAGACACCAAATCCTTGGGCACAAGTTCCGGCGGCAGAACCATCTAAAACATAATGAGTTAGGGAATGCGCGAACAAAGATGAATTAATAGGGAAACTTACCTTTGGACTTGCATTCCTCGGCTGTTTCATTTATGATATATTGGTTGAAGTGAGAGCCAATATTTTGATATTCAACTACCATACACGGGCTGGATTGAGGGGGGCTCGAAAGGAAGTTTTATTGTAATGGGAAATTCAAAGATACACTCAGTAAGTCTCATTACTTCGTTGTTTTTTTGAAGAGTTCCTAAGTTATTCAGACATACTGTACAATAGTACTGTCAAGTAAACTATACTGATTAGGAGTTCTTAAACGTTATTGCCTCAGGTCCTTCCATACCATATATGGCCAACTCAAAGAATGCAAATCAGGTGTTTGTTATTGTTTGAAGAAACCAAAAAGGGCTACTGAACAAATGATGATGTAGTGTGATGGACTCGTTATTCGCTATTTCATGCCAATTCAGTGCATAAAATATCTTTTTATAACTTTTGTTTCTCAAGGGGAGAAAGGCAGAATTTTGGGTTGGAATGGACTGTTTAGCAACCATCAGTAGTAATATACCAAAAAGCCAGGCAATTTTTAGTACATAAACATTGTCCGTTTCAGGTCTAATTGAGGCTCTTTTTTGGCCAATTCTTGAAAGTGTGAAATGCTGAGATACTGAAAAGTCCATTTCAACCCAAAATTCTTACCTTCTCTCCATAAGGGATAAATACTCGGCACGGTACCAATTGTTCCAATACTTTCGTCGATGCCATGATCTCATCAATGCCCAAGGGCTCTAACAAGGACATGTTAAATATAGCTTCAATTCGATAACACTGCTTGGTTCTGAATCCATAAATTCGAAAAAAAATCCATCGAAAACTGCAATATCTGTGAGTTTTAAGTGGTATACACTTAATAGGCCGACCCTTGAATACTCGCAAGATGCTCGAGACCCAGTGTTTCATATAGCTTATTAAGTTTGGAACGAAATACCCAAACACAACATGGCAAATTTTGGGCCCACAAACCAATAGGATATAATTTTTCATTGTTTGTGTTTTTGAAGTTTAAGTCCAAAGAAAAGTCAAATGACCAACAAACCATGAGTAATATTTTAAAAATATTTAGTCAATATATAGAGAATGTATTATTGCCTACTGAAATTGTAATGAAGTAAGGCTATAACAATTTTTCCTCCAAAAGTCATAAACGCTCCAATTATTTCAAAACATTGATTCCCAAAGACTTAACAAAGAATCTTGATATCAAGAAAAAAATTTACGAGGTTTTAAATTTAGTAAATGATTGAATTAAAAAAAAAACAATCCTTTCATTCCTATGATGTTCCGAGTGAAACATCTTGGGACCTACTCGATCTTTTGTAAACCAGGTGCCCAAATGGGTGAGTCCTATTCAAGATATTCAAGACTTGTGCAGAGTTGGCATCGTAACGCTATCTCTGGACTTGAAAGTGCGAAAGATCCAGCCACACTTTTGAAATGCCTTACCCACTTTTAGTTGGATATGTTCATCGAACTTTCCATCATCTTGGATGACAACTCCTAAATCCTTTGTAGATGATACGTGCTCAATATCACAACCTCCATTGTCTTTGAATGGTACACTGTGACAATAAAGTCGTGACCCCATGAAACTTTACCCCTTCATTAAGACACTACCTCTGCTTCTGTGAGGTTGTCCATCTAAAACAAAGTCAGTCAATAGAGGTTGTGAAGAATTGATTGTTGTCTTTCACTATGGACGCTGCCAAGACCTGCCGCGTAGACACGCTGTAGGCCAGCCAGCACTGTCCAGACATATAGGAAGAGACAAATTACCTAATATTTCAATTAAATTTGCCAGCAATGTCACCAACCAATGTCCTTTTTGATATCGGTAAACAATTATGATACTTATTTATCAGTACAATATCACACATATTGCGAAGTAGTTAAAATTATGTTGAGTTTTGTTTCTTCCCGAGTGCATGGACAATGCTGGCTGGCCTTCAGCGATGTCTACGCAACAGGCTGTTGGGGCGGGAATAGAGGGGGACAACAAACAATTCTTCACAACCTCTATGATCAGAAGCAAGACAATAGAAAGGTGCTGGGGTGACAAATTTAAACTGCACCTTTGCTTAAGTTGTCTATTGCCCTGTATTGTAACGTAACTTAGCCCATTCTTGAACAAGAATTTGCCTTTTTAATAACACGGCATCACTTACTGAAGAGTTTCATATGAGGTTTGTGGGGATGATAAAGGGTGGAAAAATGCAGATGACCATTGCCAAGAGTCTGAAAATCTCCTTGAGCATTGTCAAAAATGTGTCATTACTTTTTCTATGATCCTAGCATCACAAACATCTCGATGATTGGGTAGAATTCTGTGAACCATCATATTTCTGTTCAAAGATGGGTTACAATATTGGGCATTGGACACCGAAAGCAAAAGTGACGTCCAAAATAGATACCACAAATGTTAATTCAAGGTTGGTTCTGACCCCTGATTCTATTTGCTTTGGAACGCTTGCTACTCAGAAAAAAATGGCTTAAAGATTCACATATTTGAAAGGGATCACGACTTTATTGTCACACTGTACATCTAATTTTGACGTCCCATACGTCATTTTCTTGTTACTCTTGGCAACCCAAAAGTAGACTTTCTCTGAATCATCAAACAGACTTTTTGAGTCCTGACCATTCCATCCACAAACTAATTTTGTGTCATCAAAATATGATGAAATACTGTCTTTCGTTTTGAACTTTTGAAGAGGAGCAATGAAAAGGATGAACAGCAACGGATCAAAAATGGAAATTTGAGGAACCCCTGACTAGACATCATTCATGTCACTAAATGATCCTTTAACCTTAACCATTTGCTTCTTATGAAACTATCAATCCAATTCAAGGCTTGACCCTGGATTCCATACTCTTTGAGTTGATTGAGCAAAAGACGAGCAAAAGAATCTACCTTATCAAAGGTCTTCACTAAAGTAAATGTCTCATGACTTCCAGGCTCGGCAATGATCGGGCTTGGAAGTCATAAGTTAGTTGATGTGGTTTGACCTCAAGAATCTCCAATTGACATCAAAGTTACATGTACATTACTAAACGCATAAGTCTTTCTACTTTCTTTCAAATGTATTAAAAATAAAAATAGACATGGTTACATACTTCGTGATGGTGGTTAGGTGTGATTGTCTTCCTCAATAAACTTAATATGAGTGTTTCCTTTCAAAATATTAGCTCTCATGTCTCCAATTTACTGACGTGTATAACAAGTTCCGTTTCTTGATGATGATCCAATGCAACCTTCGTTCTAGGTAAGAAAAAGAATTGGAAATATAAAAGCTCTTGAATGGAGAATTTGCAACATTAATCAAGAATTGTCTTACAGGAAACTTGACGATCTGAAAAATAGAAAGCACTGAAAGCAACAACAACTTTGATCATGAAGTTAATCAATTGATTGTGAAATGATAAGTATGTTGATTATCAGAGCACTCACATTTCCCTTCCCGAATGTTGCTTTGATTTTTTGCCGATGTTTCGGAACTGAAAATGACTAAGACAAAAAATAATACTGTTATGCGGGATCTCATGGTGAAGAGGCCTGATCCGGGCAAATATTCTAGCGGACTGAGAATGGCTTCCATTATTGACAAAATGTAATCAGAAATGAATTTCGGCGAGCGCAGTAGAGTATTAAAAGATTCCGTGTACGCCTTCTTCAAATGGAAACAGGGTCCGTATTCTCAACCCGTACTTGGTACTTGAAGTACTTCTTCATGTAAGTAATTTGGTTCTTTAAGTAAAACTTAAATTGCCAAGTACGAGTTGAGAATTCGAACCCTGATGATTTCAGTACCCCTGTACGTCTGGAGCAACGGTTCTTAAACTGTGGGCGAGGGCCCCCTTGGGGGCCCTCAAGGATTTTTTTGAAAAATGCCAACAGGGGCAAAGTTATGAAATTTTGATATCTTTAACTGATTTAGAATGTTTACACTAATCATTTCTTAAAAAGGCTCGAAGACAATTTTTTTAAATCAATAAACCTACACTGTAAGTGTCAAGTGCATCAAGAGGAATTTTTGGGACGACAAAACCCTAATAAAGCGTGGTATTGTTGGTTGGTTTGCATTTGTTAGAATCAGATACCCTCCTTGGGTCAATGTTCCTTCATCAGCCGATGATAGGCCTACAATTTATCTATGAAAAGTTTGCTTTTTTGAAATCATATTTTTAGATTAATATGGCACCAAAAGAAACTTTACAAGGCTTACTGAAGCAAACTTGCTGAAATTTCTGATTTTCATGGCTGGGATTTTCAGGGAAGTACCTCAATTTTCAAATTTAACCAGCTCAATTTTCATTTGTCACTCACCTTTGTGCTTTAAATTGTTTTAGTTGGTACATTAGTTATAGATGAGAATTTCAACAGAGCCCTTTTAATTTGGTTATGAATTATCATTGGTTTGAGTTGCTGATCCAATTTTTGTTGTTTAATTATTGAACTTTAACCCTTTGCAATAAATCCACTCTTGCAATGTCATAAAATTTGCTTAATTATTAGCTGCTGACCTGTGTTTAACTGTGATATCTGAACAATATTTCTTTTCATTGCATTATTTTCAATCTAAGCTAAAAAAATTGTGCCGATGGGCACATCCCAAAAAAGGGAGATTACGCAACAGTCTTCAATGATACATTCAATCATGTAAATGCTTTGATTATGCTCTTCATTTTAGCCAGAATACCTCACCCAGAACAAGAACCTTTGAAGATCGGGGCGGGCTTCTCAATAAGCGCTGAGGGGGCCCTGGCTCAATAAAGTTAAAGAACCCCTGGTCTGGAGTAGAGCTGTGCATCGGATCCGAATCCGATCAGATTCGGATTCGTTCGGATTTTAGCGCGAATTTTCGGATTCGGATTCGTTCGGATTCGCCAAAGCCTGTCGGGTTCGGATTTGCGAAATATTTTTCGGATCCGACATAATCCAAAACAAATTCGATTTTTTTTTTTTTTACTTTTTTATTTCAATTCACAATATTTTCATTATGAAAGCTTTTTTTTGTTTGATGATTTAAGTGCAATCTCCTGCCTTCAACTTAGAATTTTTCAATGATTCCACAAGGTATTTAAATCTTTCAGATTTTGCCAAATAAATAATAGCATTTTCAGATCAAATATTTCTATATCAAGAGACTCAAAGAAAGGTTTTATAGTAAAAAAGCATCGAAAAGTTACAAAAAAGTCTTTAAAGCAAAATCATCCTATTTGAATAAAATTGAAAGATTTTGCCAAGTATTCACCCCTGGATTACTATTAAGTGCGTAAACATCAGCCCACTTGACACCAAACTGATTTAAAGATATTTTTTTAACCAATTTGATTACGCAGTTTTTTCTGCATTTGACTGTTGGTATGATTCTGATTTTTTGAATCAATATCCTTTTATAAATATTTTAACATATTTGGTTCATTTTCGGAAACTGTACTGTGCAAAGAGCAT
>CM021318.1:771055-867327 GCA_010645155.1 Tigriopus japonicus
AAATAGTTGAAAGCTGTCCAAAAATAAATAGTAAAAACTTTTGCATTTTTTATGGAACATACGGTATGTCTGATTTCAAATAGAAGTGTCTTTTTTAAAGAACCTGATGTGGTTTCAAGACTATTGAAACATCTCAAACCTTGTTATTTCTGACTCAAACCTTTCGAAAAGTCGAATTTAAGGTCAAGGCAGAACCTATAGAAAAGGCATTGTAGGTGTGCGTGTCTAGTGGCTCCTAAAACAGGAAGATTAAGAGCCATGGAAAGTGTAAAGTGAGGACAATTATCGTCAAATTCTGCTCGAAAAGCGTCAAAAATACGATACAATATGAAATAACTTGGTCAATGAAGATTATTATTGGGATTTTTCGTGGACTTTATACTAATAATGCAAAATTTCTGCAAGGCAAAAACTTAAATAGCTTCTGATGATTTTACACTTGTTAGGGTGCCATTACAGATTATGTTGTTAGTGGTGCAATGTGTACTCTAATCAATTATTGTTTCACTTACGTCGACATCAACAGTTATAAATCAAAAAAAAAGGTCATTAAATTAAAATCACCATTTCGATTGAACATTGTTACTAGCAGCAATGGACTCGTGATTTGTAATCGATACAATTACAAAGGATTAATTTAAATACAAGTATTCTCGATAAAGAACCCAACTTCAGAATGAGATAACAAAATATCTTCAATATGATACTCTAGCATTGGAAAGTGGCATTAAAGGTCTTGGAAAACTCTCATAGTCATCTAAATGCTCTGTTATGAAAACGTTGCACATTTCAGCATTTTCCAGGAGCCTCTCGGTGCCTCCCCTGGAATTCTGTTCAATCAATAACTCGTATGTATTTAAATTCCACATAGTTGTTTATCTTCCACTTGTCATAAGCCAAGAACTTTGCTAATTATGCATTAGCAAATAGATTAATAAAGAATCGATTACAAACTTATTTTTCTTTTGCTAGCCATTTTTGAAATCGTTCAGAAATTGTTCTGCCTGAGTTTACTCTCAAGTTTCATCGTCAAAAGGAAGGGCCAAGATTCTTGACAGGTCTTCCTTGTTTTTATTCATCTCACTAACAACTATTTCTCTTAAACTCCTCTTCTGTGATTTCTTTCCCAAATATTGGCGTTGAATTTTAGCTCTTTCTGTCATAAACATGTTTTGAGATAGTTGGATTCGTTTAATTTGCGGAAAAGGAAGAAAAACTTGGAAAGTCAGGAAAAAATAACGCCTGTGGAAATGCTCACAAACGTTTTTTTTTCGTTGTTTCACTTAACTCGAACAAGCTTTTGCAGTTATTGCTGGCTTATCAACTTGGCAAGCATCATGAAAAGGGGCATGATATTGAGAAAACCTTACAGATTCAATGAGATAATCAATGGCGGCATTTGATATAGAGTTCTAGCTTTAAAATTATAAAGATGGAGAAAATAGGATGTTTTTGATTGAATTTTCCTCTTGCCTCTTTTGACATGCCTAATGATCGACGTTTGACCACAAAACTTCTCAACCTAATCCAGACATGTCAATTCTCTGAAGTTTTCCACATGAAAAGATCCAGGCAAACATTCACACCAAATCGTCTTTTTTCGTTGACATTAAATATATCCAGATATTTCCGGATCAAAGGCATATAGAGTGACATGATGTTTGAGTCCGTACGATTTCAATTTACCATTGAAGCATATCTAGTCATGGAATTTAATCCGCACTTTTACCTTTGTCTGTCAATTCATGTGAGACAAATGATTTGTCTGCGCTGTTGAACACACGTCAATGAGGTCTATAAAATACTAGAGAGCTTGTACAGGGACAAATGTGTCTCTAGCTGCCAGCTGATGAGCAGACAAAATTTGTTGGGCAATTTGAATTTTAAAGTCAAAAATTAAAAAAAAAAAAAAAAAACTTTTCAAATTTAAAGTCAAATGGAGAATAGACGATTTGCAGTTGAGATATTCCAAAAAAAATGGCAAAAAAACTTCGTCAGTATGAAAGCGTGGAAGGCTCAATTTTTTTAAAAAAAAGTTGTTTGTCCCTGTATAGAGTCCTTTAAGTGGAACCAGCAAAATAGAAATAACGTGCAACCTTTCGGCATTTTTTAAACAAGATTTCAGTTCTTATGTGTCGAATAGACATTGAAAACTTCAAAAATAGGTCAAACTTTTGTGTCAGAGTGCAATATCGGGAGCTGTATTAGTAAGGTGACCTCCCAGTCAACTGTTCGTTAGAGGACCCCATAGGTGAGATAATTTACCAATCATGATGACAAACTTGTACTTTCTTCTTTCATTTTTTCTGTCAAATTGAGATTGAAACAAGTTCTTAAGCTTTGTAATAGAGAAATAAATGCATGCACTTGTAATGTAAATTTGTGTGTTTTAATAAATATTTTTAACAGCTAAATTTTTGAGTCATTGTCGGATTGTGTTGTATTAAAAATAAGTTTATAAGGTTATGTAAAGGTGAGGTAACCTCCTCTGGTAGTTTCCTTGTATTTTTTATCGTTTCTTGAGCCAATTTTCTTGAGTCTCGATATAAGAAAAATCTCGATATAAGCAACATTTTGCAGCTGACAGAAAAGTTTCTTTTATCGAGATTCGACTGTACTTTCATAAATATCTATGACAAACGTACGTTTGTGGATCCCTACAAAAGTACGCATGCTTTTTGAGATTTTAAACCAGGGGTACCATGAATTGGAAGAAGGAGTGTATTTGTTATGCATTTATCACAAATATCGCTTCTAACGGCAGCCCTCAAAATTTGAAATGATTGAAAAGGAGATTGACCTCCTCAGAAAGTGTACGTGGTGTTGTTTCGTGGATCGATCAGGCGTAAGAACAAGTGCCTATGTGAGCATGAAATTAAAACGTATGTTGTTGAACTCCGATTTGACTGATAGACAATTTGACAGTTGGGACCGGATTTAAATATCGTGATAATAATGTGCTGAGCTGTCATGCATGCATGCCAAATCAGTTGATGCTCCATTAGAGGGGAAACTTAAGCATTGTTTTGTTTGAGCAAAGTAGACCATAAACCACGAGCATATGCATCATTCGTCTTGTCTTGGTTGAATGATAGAAATTTTAAGAAAGCCAGGATTAAGACGACTAAAAAAGATATAAGTTTTTCTTCCCCCTAAATTTTTATCAAAGGACCGCATTTGCTGCTTTTGGAACTTGTAACACACTGCAATAATTGCTCGTCAAAAGACGATGCCACATAACAAAACAAATGATGCAGAATGTGATCTTGAACCAAAATAACGACTGTTAATGCACACTACGAGAGCACTAAGAGTCAAATTTTGCCATTTTTAGAGCCTCAGAATCCTGTTTTATTTGTTTTAAGCGGTCTCTGATCTGATTTTTCCAAATCTCAAATAATACAAATCTCATAAAGCTCCAATGGGTGGTATGAGTGGACTTTAAAGTAAATTACTAGTTATTAAGTAAATAATTAAAAATCTTGGAGCTAAACATGCATTTAACAACAATGCCCAAATATGGAAATGTTGCCTAGTCTTTATATGGAATCACACGAAAGACAAAGTAATTTAAAAAGGGACATTCAAATCGTTTCTCTTTTAAGTCTGAAAAATTGAACCTTTCTTGGTTTAAAGTTGACTTTAACTTGGTTTTGGTTACAGAAGAGAACAATGAAAGCAAACAATTAAGTCACAAAACTGTCATTTTCTCCAAGCTTTTAGAAAACTATAGCAACAAAAAGATGAAAAATAATTTTCGGCATCGTTTGCGCCGATTATCAACTATAAATCAGATTGAATTGGACGGATGCCAGGATGAAAAAAATAAGACTTGAAAAATACGGGGAGGGGCAGAAGTATCCAGACAAAACTTGGATGACGTATATCTCCTGAAGCAAGAGGAATATTTTTATTTCCCGCGTTTTTCTGGTTTGACCAAAAACCGGTTTTGAATGTTTGTTAATTTTTTTTTTGTTTAAATCCGGAAATATGAAGCCACAGGAACAAAAGCGTTAAGTGATTGCTGAATTGCTCTCGGCCGGCAACGACGCCAGAGCCATCATCAAGTCAACCAAGTACCCCAGGGCCACCATCTATGAGGTCGTGAAAAGGCTGCAGTCTGGCCGGGGGACAGGCCACGCCCCCTGCGGCCCACACAGGGCAAAAAAAGTGGACCCCCAGGTTCTTGGCGGGTCTGAGGAGGTCCATCAAGGCAAACCCAGCTGTGTCCATATCGACCCACGCAGCCAGGCGGTCCGTGAGCAAGAGGACTGTGGCCAGGGCCGTCAAGGAGGACCTGAACTTGACCTCCTACGTCAGAGGCAGACACCACCTTCTTACCGAGAAGATGAAGGCCACCAGGCTTGAGAGGGGCAAGAAGTTGCGCAGAATCTGCAAGGTCAATCCGAGGACAGTCAGACTTTTCTCAGATGAGTCAATCTTCACAGTGGATGGCGCGTACAACCCCCAGAACAACCGATGGCTTGCCGAGAACAGAACCGTTGTGCCTCCCATCATTAAGACAAAGAATCCTGCCAAGATTATGGTCTTTGGCCTCATCAGCAGCCACGGGAAGGTGATGCCAGCCCATGTTTTCCCTCCCAAATTCATGCTCAACGCCGCCGTGTACGTGGAGCTTCTAAGGAAGGTTGTGATGCCCTGGCTGGCAACCTCGTACCCACCAGGAACAAAATTCTAGTGGATCCAGGACTCTGCTCTGTGTCATGTGTCCATTGTTTCCATGAACTTTTTGAACAACAAATTTGACGTGGTGGTCAAGAAAGACGAGTGGCCTTCAAACAGCCCTGACCTCAACCCATGCAACTTCTAGTTGTGGTCCGAGCTGAGGAGGAAGGTCAACAAGATGCCCCACAACAGCCTGGCGTCTCTGAAGTCGTCGGTGATGTGGAACATGGCCTCCTTCTCCACGGCCGATGTCGCCAAAGCCAGCTCGGCCTTTGTCGGCCGCTTGGACGCCGTCATTAAGGCCAACGGTGACCATATTGAATAAAAATGTTTTTAATTGTTGTCCAAACTGTTTTTGTTAAATACACAATTGGCTAAAAATAGCTCTTGATGCTGTAAATTATGTTCAAAGTTTTGTCCGGATACTTCTGCTCCACTCTGTATGAATGTTGAAAATCAATGTCGAAACGTTGAAGGATGACACGTTAGGAGCAAAATAGGAGATCGAACAATCATTTGATTGAAGTTCTTTTGTGGTCCTCTAAGATATATGGAATGGAAACGACTGGAAATTTTCTGGACAAAAACTCAAGGCATTAAAATATCAATATTTCGATCTTTCGTGGCATTGTTTGCAACCTCTTTAAAAAGTAACTTAACTTCAAAAGAATCATAACCAAAATCGCAATCTTAGCCCAAAGAATTTTGGTTCCCAATCATAGAGAAATTCAACTGAAGCTTAAAAATTCGTCTCCATACGGAGACAGAACGAAGGCAAAGTCTCTTGATTTTCTAGCGATCCTCATCTTAAATTTGTTGGTAAAATTGCGGCTTTGATCCTAAAATTGATTTCTCTTCATATTTCAAGCCAATTTGAGCTTAGTCACATTGTTATTGTGTTTAAGAAAAAAAAATCATTGTGAGCAATTTAAATTAAGGGCAAATATTTTCCGATAAATACCAGGGGTCGGCAACCAACGGGCCTAGGCCCACATGTGGGCCCACGGGTGATCGTTGGTGGTTTTGAGAGCATCCATGGTACTGTACTCGTGGGCTCAGAGCTCTTTGATGGTAGATATGTGGTCCATGAACTTACCAGGATCTGTTTGGAGGGCCCCAGACTACGTTAGTCAAATTTGGTGTGCCTTAACCCAAAAGCAGTTGCTGACCCCTGCTCTTTATAAATGTCTAGACTAAGTACTGTAAGTCATTATAAAAAGGGCGAAGGTCTGTATAAATAATATGATGATGATATAAAATAAATGAAACTCTGTGGAGTGTGGCTGTTTTTTATCACAATTTGGTGGGGTGACCTTCTTGCCTTGACTTCCCCCCAAACTTATTCACGCTTCATCTGTCTTTTTTAATTATGAGGTTGCGTGAACCAAATAGGACGTTATACCGAGGGAAAAACAATTGTCAATGAGGGTTCTCCTTTCACTCCTCTCCTGATGTTCCAGGCAAAGATTTATTTCGATTTCAGTTTTCGCCAATTCGTTGCTTAGTGAAAAGTTAATCCATAAAATGTCTCATCAAATCTTGATTAAAACGTATAAGAGGACTTTCTCACAAAAATCCACGTTGCATTCAATTTCTTTGACTCATTCAAGGTCTATTTTCTGGCAAATTAGTCACTCGCACTTCAAGTGTTGTTTTCTTCTGTTCATCCATCCACCTATGTATCACATGACCTTTTAAAGTCTGGACATTTCTTGACTTCAATCTGTGCACAAACATTGGACAACCAATCCATCAAGAATATCACTCAAAACATGAATCTCCTACTCTTAATTGGTGCTCTTACCCTCTTTATTCCGGGTTTTTCACACTCATCCGTGCCTCATGATCAGGGTGGGGCCATAAATATCTTGGAACAAAAAGAGATCTCTTCCATTGAGGATGTGCATCATCAGAATTCGAGATGCGTTTGCAAATGTCCCGATGTTCCCACATTCCGTAGTCAATTCAGCCGCAAATTTCTCCCTCCACAAGGCCAAGAAGTCCGTCGATCCGTTTACGTCAATTCCAGCGTTGAACCCAATGATTGCGATTGTGAACACGTCGTACTTTCACTTTTGACCCTAAGCAAATTAGAGGCCGATGGATTCTGTCCTCGATGCAAATGTAATTTTGAGATCAGAAATCTGGGAATGATCAAAGTCGTGGTAATTTTGGTGATTTGGGTGATTATGATCTTGTTGATCTATATGGGTTTTCTTACCTGTTTGGAGCCGATTATGAACAAGAAATTGCCCGGAATTAACTATCGGGAACATCATAACGCCCCTGAGACTGAAGATGAAGACTTGGATACGGGGGAACATTTAGCTAATGGCACGCCCATGCGAACCTACCGTTCATCCGTGATCAATCGTATGGAGAACCAACAATCGAAGTGGAAGAAACAAGTGGAGGAACAAAGGCGTAACATTTATGATAGACATACCATGTTGAATTAATAAGATATCTTTACTCGTGTCATTTCCTTTGTGATATAGCCATTCCTGATCAATTTTTTCCTGTTCTAGAATTAATATTGGCGTGAGATGAGAGCGCTCAGATCAGTGGACGATGTTGAAGAAGCTCAATATGTCGTGGACAGTCATTATGCGCTGTTTTGCACCAAAGATGAGGTTCTTTTGGACCTGGATTGCGCTGTCACAAACCTAGATGGTATTCCGCAATCCCTTGTCATCGGGGAACAATCCCCTGTGAACCCAAATCATCCGAATTTTATGGAAATTTCCGCCAATTGGATACTCAAAAGACCTGATTCAAATTTGTCTTTTGAATCATTTGACTCGCTCTACAAGACCATGATTGAGCAAGACTTGGACCAATTCAATTTTCAACTCAAAGTGGTTGACCTCCGAGCAATGAAATATCTTCGACGAAAAGTCAAGGCCAACAGTGAAGACGCATCAGATGGATATTTAGGGTCTTGCCGAGTATTTGTGAGCTATGCAATGCCTTCAGATTCCATACCGCATTTTTCTCTTACTGTGGCCTTATTACATCAAGGTCAGGTATGTGATGAATCCGTCCCATTGCATATCGAGTCCGTCATTTGTAGAGGGTGTCAGACTTCCCACGACACTCTTAGAGAAGGATTTCTCCACGCCTCCAAATGCCCAAATCAACGTGATTTTGACTCAGATATCATGTGCTACATTTGCGGCTTGAACTATCAAAGTATTCCGAAATTGGAAACTCATCTCGTCCATGACCATTTGGAAACGGGGAGTTTCTTCCCTTGTTTGAAGTGTCGGAAACACTTTTTCCAAGAAAAAGATTGGTTGACTCACAATCAGAACCAACATTCGGATTCGAAAGCCAGATTTCCATGCCAATGTGGACGAGAATTCGTAACCAAAGGCCAACTGAATCGTCATCAAAGACAAGTGCATGAGGACATTCGCCCATTTCCTTGTACCCGATGTGATCTTAACTTTAAATTGAAGGAACAATGGACCAAGCATCAACTTGTCCATAAAATGGTCAAAAAGCACGAATGCAGTTTGTGTCAAAAGACTTTTCGAACCAGATCCAATCTTAAGCAGCATCTAGTTCGATGTAAGAAAGGTCCTAAAAACCAGGCAAAGGCTAAGAATTCCACCTCCTCAAGAGACCAATCAGTATTAAATCCTGGAGAATTGTCAGATCAAGATCCAACACCATCTCAAGTCAGGTTTTTAGAGGGCAATCAACCCATCCATGACAACTTGATAGTGGATAACATTCCATATGTGATGGAATATGCTCAAAACTCGGATTTGTCCGAAGCTGAGCGCGGAAGAATTGATGAAATTCAAAGCCAAATCCTCTCAGATGTTGTTGAAAGGATTCCAATTTTTATTCGACAGTCTAATAGATAGATGAGTATATTTGTGACTACGTTTTGGTTTTCTGACAAATATGAAGTTTCTTTAGCTTTAGTGAACCACGGCGTATTTTGAAACTTTGCGTCCAAAGCGCGGTTCTTTTTTCCCTTCAATAATGATGACGGCTAAAATTTGGGCTGGGCATTGAAAGTTCAGGCGAAATTGGGCGGCTAGCACCAGCCATTACACTGGAAAGAATGGGCTGAAACGGGCAGACATTGCTTCGCTATCTTGCGTATTATAACGAGATAAATTGTTGGAAGACAAGTTGATCTTTGCGTAAAGGACAGAAGAATTAAAAACATAGCATGAATTAGTTTGTGAGAAACATATTTCACTTCTTTTTTGAAATTGTGCAAGTTTTTGGCCGATGCGAACCAGGTGGATAGGCTGAATCGGCCGGAAAGAGCCTAGTTCGCCGAAAAGTTCTCTGTAGTCGCTCGCTCGTCGTTCTTTTGAAAGGAAGAAGAACTCAAGGCAAGGGAATTCAGGGATGCCACTGTGAAAGGTGAAAATCCAGAAGATGATACACATGTCGGTGTCCTTGTTACGAGATATGGGATTGGGGATATCTATGTACAGGGCGCTTTCACGGGGAATGATGTTGGAAGGCGTCCATGATAGAGAAATTCATATGTCATTTCAAAGTCCATTGACATGCCTTGCATGAAAGCGGATACGTGGAGTGAAATATTGAAATCTTATATTGTTCATTTGCAAAATGAGAATAGCTCTGCCTTTCTTTACTATAGGCATTCTGTAGTAATGTAATAAACGCTTCAAACGCGATTTCGAAGACAATGATATAACATTCAATATCAAAATAAGATTTTACTGTTATTGAAAATATGAGCTATCACGCGTTTCAACACTCTCATCGCTCTTTAAAATGCTATTTGATGGTTTAATTTTCAATTTAACCCTCAAAACGGCAATGATCAAGGAAAATAACCATCGCACCCCATTTAATCAGTTCGCCCTTGAATCTGACCTTAAACGCATTTCTGATTTCCGGCAAACCTGAAGGCCAAGCTCCGCAGAAAACAGAGAAACACGACCGAAAGGAAAAACAACCCGATTTTGAATCGGATTTGGTCGCGATATCCGATCAAGATCGCTCTTCCGTTCCCCACAGGTAAAGCCCACACCCTCGGCCCCGCCCTTTAGCCTTTGATCCCGCCTTTTCCCGCGCTTAAAGGCCAATATTGAGCGCGTCTCTGGCGTGGACTCAAAATGAAGACCTTTGCGCAAAGTCAGCTGAGATTTGAACCATGTTTGAGTGAAGAAGTTTGGCACGATTTTGGAAGCGCTTATCTAACCCGTCTGGATTGTCCTTTTGCAGGCCGATTTTGCGAGGATGTGACCATGTTTGATCAGACCTCGTCCAGTTGAAGGATTGGCCTTGGGGTGGTCCAGGATGGCCTTACTCGCCCCCCGAATGGCTCCGGGTGAGATCGGCGCGAGTTGTTCGAGTTCGTGTCGATTGCCAACCGGATCCGACGAATTGGATCCCGGCGAATCCCAAGAGAGTCGTCCCATGGGCGCGCTATTAGCTCGAGCTGAGCGTCAATGGGATTTGGCCGAGCACGACTTGAGTTTGGCCAAGGCCGTGCTCGAAAAACCGGCCTTGAAGAGCGGCCAGACGCCCACGTTACAGGCGCGATTGCTGGCCTTGCATCTGCAAGAGTCGCAAAAGGAACCGCTGAGCTCGCATTTGAACCCGTGTTCGAATTTGTTGAGTCAGTTGTGTCGACGCGATCCCAGTTTGCGGCGGCTCATTCTCACGTTGGAGAATCGCGGCTACACGTGTCATGTGTCGGCGGGGGCCGCGCCTAATGCCGCCGACCTCGAGTTGCTCAAATTGCCTTATGAAGAGGAGGACCTCTTGGGGTACATCGACGCCCAAGAGATTCCGCCCTTGCTCCTCGATCTCTTGGATGGACTGAAATTTAATCTCTTCTATGAAGGCTGCCTCATCGTGGAAATCCGGGACTTGCGACGCAAATCGCCGGCGCTTTTGGGCGTGGGAGGCTCGGGAACGGCGACCAGACCGGTGGTTTTAGGCGGCTGTGAGGTCCATCACGTCCTACTGAGACCCACCACTCAGTCCATTATCTGTGATAGCAACCTCTTGGCTCAGCAGAGCCCCAAAGTGCTCTCCGCCGAGGAGCGGGTGGCCCTGGAGGCCCAAGTGGTTCTACAAACTCAAACCAAGCCGTTGTGTCTCGACCCCGATCCGGTCGTGTCCATCATGGCCAAGAAAGCCGACGTGGCCCAGAAAAAGCTGTCCAGTTTGGCCACCCGTCGGGCCATGAAGAAACACTCCCAAGTGGGCATCAATCGGAAACGAAAACTCGAGCAGTGCTCAGCTCCCAAAGAAGTGGCCTTGTTGGACTTCATTCAAAAGCTGTCCAACAAGCGGACAAAAGGCTCGCCCAGCGAGGCCTTGCAACGCCATCAAACCATGGCCAAACAGAAACTGCGATCTCAGAGCTCGAGTGAAAGTGCGTGGAGTAGTGCCTCGCCGGATTTGTTTCCGTCGCCGCCCTTGCTGGATCCGCCTCAAGCCACCAAAGTGCTCGAATTCGCCCGACCCATGGTCAAGCGCACCGAAGTCACGGACATGACCCCGCACGTTGTGGAAGAGTACATCTTGGAGACGGCCGAGCGAGGCTCGCAACGCGTGTATCACACAAGACTGACCATTTTTCAACGACTGGCCAATGACGAGTACCTGGGCGAGCTGTACGTGGAACGAGATTACCGGGAGCACGATAACAAGGGCTCCACGTGTCGATTCGTGTTGGGAACCCGGCCGCACGCCTTACGCTACATCAATCAGTTCACCGAGATATTCACGGAGGAAGGTCGTAAGTCGGTGAAGATCACCCACAAAGTGCCCAATCAGGCACCCAGAGTGAGTTGCACCCCCGGGATGCGGGAGAGGATCAACAACGAGCGAGCCGCGCTCAATCGGATCACGGCGCCCATCCCGGTGTCACAGACCAACAGTGCTCCGGCCACGGCTGGGCCTTCTCAGGCCCAGCCAGTGGCCTCCAATGGATCTGCATCGTCTTTGTCGTCGTTATCCTCGTCTTCAGGTACAACGGCAGCGTCGCCCAACTTGCAAGTGGGCACGCCCCAACCGGCTGTGCTCCAGAAGAAGATCATTTCCATGCCTCCTGCGGCCTCTTCCACGGCGCCTATTTTGCAGCAACAACTGAGCTCGCCCACCGCTAGTATACAACAGCAACTCCCGCTCCACCCATTACCGCCCACTCAAGCGGTCAATGTGAATCGAGCCACTAGTGCGCCCGTGGTCAGTGCCCGGATCATTAATAATGGCCCGCCAACGAGCGTGGTGGCCCAAAATCCGTTGACGTCTCCCCTCACCCCTCAAACCCCGATGTTGCCCGTGACCCCTCACCCCATGACTCCTATGGCTCAACCCAGCCCCGCCCCCACCACACCCCTCTCCGTTGCCCCCACGACGCCCATGACCCCACAACAACCGTCGCCAGCCATACAGAACCTGAATCCTCCCACACCTAACGCTAGCACCAATGGGCCCCAAGATATGCAAGAGCAAGCCATATCCGCCATAATGCAGTCCCTCATGAACGATAGTGATCAGTTTGAGGCGGAGAAGTGCAAGCAGCAACATTTGCCTTCGCCAGTGTCTGGACAACTGGTCGGAGGAGCTCAACTTCCGACCAGACCGGTTCCTCCCGCCTCTTTGGCCGGAGTAGTGTCCAATAGCAAGCCTATCACAAGTACCTGTGGGTCAGCCAATTCCAAACTCATGGCCAATCGAGTTACCTTCCAAAATCTGTTGAGTGCGCAAGTGCAGACCCCGCCTCCGGCCACGCCTCCCTCGCCCTCCAGTTGCGGCAACACGCCCTCTAAAGCCAATTCTATGCCCCAGTTAGCTGCCCAACTCTCCCGACCTGTGAACCTGCCCCCGACTTACACTCAAGCCGTTGCTCAAGCTCAAATCCAGGCCCACGTGGTCCAAACCAATTCTGAAGGAGAGGCCAGAACCTTGGTTGTTCAACAGCAAGGACAAGGTCATCCTCAAATTCTGAGACGCCAGAGCGCCGGAGGGGGTGTGGGAGACTTGTCCAAAACATCTTCATTAAGTCAGGATGCCCCTGGTTTACAAGCTCTTTTGGCCAATGCTCCCTCCGCTGACAACCCAAACCCAATAGCGAACGGCTCTCATGGCCGCTCTATCCTCGAAAGGCTTGTGAGTGGAGGGCAAACCACGCGAACTGCCAATGCCTTGAGCTCGTCAATCATCTCGGTGTCGTCGGGCTCCAGATCTCTTCCGGGTACTCAATCCGGACTATCTGCAGCTGATCCCAACCAAGAAATCACCCTCACCGCTATTCTCGCCAAACCCCCTTCCGTGTCGACTTCCCCTCACTCATTGGCACCGAATTCAGCATCACCCACCAAAGCATCACCTTTGCTTCACCAGCTGAGGCAACCCGTTCAACAGAATACATCATCCCAACCAATATTGCAGAGCAATAACCAGGCGCAAGTGCAAATGGCGCAATCCTCCCCACTTCGTCCTCAGATGTCCCCTGCTCGACAGCAACAACAACAGTCTCAGCAGCAAGTGCAATCACCTCGAATGATCCAGCCATCGCCCGGGAAATCCTTTTCTCTTCCTCCGCAGTCTCCTCGTAGTCAGACTAATAACCACCAGACCCTTATCATGCAGCCTCCATCTTCTCAAAGATCTGCAACCTCCTCTAACCAGCAGTCGATTTTGTCAGCAACACTCCAACAGGTTCAGGCATCGCCTCAGCAGACAGTCAATGTCATCCAGCAAGGCGGTGGATTGCCCATGATGTCGGTCCCGGTTCAAGATTTGGTCAACTCCAATCACGTGCCAAATGGAATCCTGTCCAATGGGCCGAGCAGCAATTCCATGAATGCTCAACAACAACAGCAACAACAACATACCTCACAGTCCCAAAATGTGATGAGCTTGCAGAATTTGCTCCAAAGTGGGATGGTCCAAGTGAGCACTGGAGGAAGTGGTTCCACCACCCAAAGTAATATGGTCCAATTGTCCATACCGGGGTTGTCAGCGCCTGTGACTTTGTCAGTCAGCTTGCCTGATTCTGCTGTCGGGGGCCAAATCGGCCACGGAGGAGCCCAACATCAAGGGATCTTTGTGGCCTCACAGTCCGGTTTGCAACAGAAGCAGAATATCGCCACCACAGTGGGAAAACTCCTCCAAGCCAACAGTATCTCAAACTCCATGGGGGGTCAGCCCACCACTGTCGTTTTGCAATCCTCTGGGCACCACAACAACTTCATACAGCTCCCGCAGCAACCCGCGGTGTCCGTCAAGTCAGCTCAAGGGGGTGGTCAACAACAAATCCAACAAGGTAGCTACATCAAGACCATGTCTGGTAGTCAGTTGGTCCAAGTGCGTCATGGCAGTCAAGGTCAAGTGTTGTTGCAAATGCCCAGTGGACAAGCTGGAGGGGTGCCCGTGTCACAGCCCATTCAAATTGTTCGTGCCATGGCCCAACCTCAACATGTGATGCGAACGGTTCAGCAAGCCACCAACCAACAACAACAACAAATAGTACAACTGAGTTCCATCAAAAGTCCTCCCATGCTTCCTACCGCACCTTCGCCTCAGGCAGTGGGTGTGCCACCTTCGCCCGTGGGATCCATTACCTCCCCTCAGTCGGGCGTGATGATGCCACCAGACTCGCCATTGGCACTCTCAATTCTTCCAAGCGGAGGGGGCGGTGGGGGTGGGACTCGACCGCCCACTCCAGGTGGCAACGAAGTGATAATGAGTGGTCCGCCCGGGTTAGGCGGACATGGAGGAGGCGTGCCCAAGACTAGTGGGATCAACGCCCAGAATGCGCTGAAGATGCGACAGCAACGGAAACAATCGTTGAAATAGTGTGTTCAAAAAAATAGGTCTTTGGCGACGAAGTGATGCGAATCCGCAGTTTTCTCCTTCAGATTCATACTGGAATAGTGAGCAATTTTCTACCTTCGGCCAAAATATTGGTGGACTTGTCGCGAAATTCACACCCATGGCCCCAAACTTAACTCTCAAAATATGTGTTGAAACATTTCAATGGATCAACAACTTGGAGAGACCAAGGAAGACAGACAAATGGACATTCAGGCCCCAACAAACTTTAGTTCAGTTTCAATTCGTCCCAATCCGGAGTGTGAGTTTGGCCAAGAAGACTCGGAGGTTCGTCTTCAGTGGCTAGTGAGAGTTGAGTTTCTTATGACACGCCTCGAATTCCCAAACCCGAGTTATGTTCGCAATGATGTTTTGAGTTGTAACATGTCAGCTATGAATTCTTTGGAAGAGCAAATTAAATTACCGATCTGCATGCACATCGATGTAGCACTCACTCTTTCCCAGAAATCATTAGGCCCAAATCAATTCCCACAAACTCTCGCAAACATCCCCTTCGCTCTCATCATCATCATTATCATCAATGATTACCATGACTCACAGCTCCGGTTTTGGACCACTCAAATCATATCCAAGATGAATAGTTTTCCCAATACAGTCTAAAAACTGCAACAATAATAACCATAATAAGAATAATCAGAATAATAATGAGAATTTCTATCATTATTTATAAGATGCCCTTGCATTTTGGCAAGCACGTTTTGTTGAATACCCTTACACCAACCCATCTGGGAATGATACACCAGATCACCTAACAAACATCATTGAAGTAAGTTTATGCTACCCTTTGTTGTGTATTATGGATATTAGTGAACATGAGATAATAGAAATATTATCGTTTTTATTCATGATCGATAATAAAAAACGATTTTTGAACCGAATTCGGAAGGATCCTGTTTTGAGATGTTGATGTTACTGACTGCCAAGGTGATTTCAAATAGTGGACTAGTTTCCATCGAGCTTTTGAGACCATGACAAAGGCTCGATACCGGTATTTCATTGGGATTTATGTTAAAATTCTGATGTAACCCGTTGCTCAAAACAGTTTTGAGATTCAAAAGCTTTGTTGCCTATTTAGGCGACATTTGTTAGTCAGTTTACTGGCAAAGAAAAAAACGATTTAGTGTCACTTAAAACATGTAAAAAAAAACCTTTTGACTCAGTTCGAGGAGAAACAATGAAAAGTTCCACCAAATTTAGCAAAAACATAGGGACCACTAGAGCTCTCAAGTATAGAGTGAAATCATGAGATGCGACCTCTTGCGGACGCAGGTGTTTAGACCCAAGAAACAAAATTGCATTACAATAGAATAGGAGTAAAATCATTTTTCTACCATAAGGAGTTGTCCAATCGTGCTGACGACTTTTTTCAAAAATGAGGACGGTGACATGATTAAACAGTTTGTGATGCTTTTTCAACATATCTGCATCTTGAATAATAGCAGAAATTGATGTTCAACATATCTATTGTGTCACAGAAAATAAATTTGCTTGGCTTTGATGGCAGACCTTTTGGGAGTATGTACGTACATCTTTGAAGTGATATTTGTCTTGCTTCGCCAAAAATCTAGTAGTTCACGACAGTCCTCCCTTTATCATTGGCTCGTTCTTCAAAACAAAAGTGTTCTATTGCAGTCCCACGTAATTTTTCCCACACGGTACTGGCCAGTTCAAAATTCCATACTTTTGCCTTGAATATTTGAGTTTTCGTATACCTGGGGTGTTTTTTCACTTTTTGGGTTAAAAACGAACCAGTGAAAATCAAATAACTCAACACCTAAGAAACATATTTTCAAGGAACTTCGATTCAAGAAGTACGTTATTTGCATGTGTTTTCAAAAGTTTGCTAACCAGCTTTATAAAAAATGTTAATTTATATGTTTTTAGGGAAATAACTTAATATAAACCTAACCTTTCAAAATTCAGCATAAAAAGTTTTGCAGCCAAAATGCAAGCCATTCTAAGAGTTTTGAGAAGTATGGAGAAGAAAACAAGTATGAGCAAAATCTTACGTCGAGGGATTCAAAGGGTTAGCGTGTTAGCAACTAAATCACAAGGTTTTCAAAACTTATAAAACGTATCAAATGAGTGTTGAATGGCATTGTCCTAAAATACTTTTTATTTTTTTAACTGATATATTACTAGAAAACTGAAAAAAATCTTACTCGTAACTACTGAATATCAAACATGAAGCAGGTAGGATGTTATTACCTTTTAAACTTGAAACTAAATTATTGTGATTGAGGTGTCAAAAATCGCACCTTCAATTATCTTAAACATTTATGCCTATTAAAAGAGTAATTTGTAATGCCATTCCTTTTTTCCATAAGTAATTCAGGAGTAACGAGTTTCTAATTTTGGAGGAAGGAACTGGCACTGTAATCCGTTCCTTTTTTCGAGGAACGGCTAAAGTCCCGCTATTTACCATCAATCCATTTAATCACTTCCGACGTCAGACTTCATGTTTTTCCTCGAACTTTGATTCCCATAATTTCTCTGAACGAATCAAGTTCAGAGGGTACAAAGAGGTTGAGAGTTGAAAGGTTGGAGAAAACGACAAAGACATCAAATCACGTAGTAGGTATTCTGCTAAGGGCAAAACATTCAATTTCAACTCACAAATAAGTGAGTAATAACTAGGGCCCGGAAAAATACTTGCAACAAAGTGACAAAATATCTAATCTATATTTTCTTCAAAAGCCCAAAATATTTGGAAAAAAGCCGGATATTTAAGAAATATTTTTTTGACAAGGCCATTTTTTGGTATTTTTGTCTTTTGTTCACCGATTTTCCAAATTTTACTCTGGTGAAATTTATGATTCATTTGGCCGTTTTTGGGGGCAAACTTAACTTGTAATTGATTTAAACAATACAATTTTCAATTTGTCTCAATAGATGGCGCAGGTTTTTCGTATATGACAGTAGTTTTGATTGTGAATGTCCAATCATAGTACGAATGCTATTTTTTAGAGATTTTTGTATGTTGGGGTTCATTTGGGGAAAGCTCTATTGACCATTGGTCATTCATGTTTTCCTCAATTTAGCCCGAAATATATTTTTGACTTGAATATTCGCGAAAATATTTATTTTTTCCTTGAAACAAACAGCCAAATTGTTTAAAAATCGAGGAAAAGTGGAGAAATATTTTTAAAAAATTTTATATTTGAAGAAATTCATTTCCGGGCCCTAGTAATAACCATTCTCTCAGTCTCGGCACTGAAGGTCAGTTGTTGGTCACGTTCGGAAGTACAGGGTGGCTGATAAGTCTGGGACCACAGTTTTGGCATTGCAGATCATTCATTTCTAACAATTTAGCACTTTAAATTAGCCACAGCAAACACAAAACTGTTGGAAAAGAGCTATGTAAAACATTGTCACAATAGCAGTCCTAGGCAGATAAAAATGGGCACATTTGTGGAACCACCAACATCTGTGTAACACGCACAATTCAACCCATGTTTCTAAATGAAAACATCTTCATGAGTAGGGACAGAAAGTTAAGACGAATAAAACTGTCAAATCAAACGAAAAAAGACGTATAGAATTGACTGATTAAACAAAAAAAGCCGAATAAAATTGACCGATTAAACAGAAAAAGACAAATTACAGTTCCCAACACACGGAAAAAAAATGAATTAATGTCCCAAAAAGGCGAATGAACCTATCTTTTAAGAAAGAAGAAAAATCAAATGCCTGTCCAAACGAAAAAAGATGCTTAAAGCTGCTCCAACAAAATAGACGTTATGAATGTCCCTATTGATAAGGACCAATATGTCTGAACTGATCTGACTGTTAAAAACGGCGAAATCTAGAAAATTAAAAAAAAGGAAGTACCTAACGAGCAGGAATTAGCCAGTAGTACTGATGGAAAAAACCAATATTTCAATCTTTCTCACGCGAGGTTGCTAGCTTTAGGTTTGCCATCACCCCTCACATAGTACAACATCTTGCAAAATCAAGAAGCAAGTCCCTTCTACATAGCGCCCCTGAGCCAAAGGCGAAGAAAGCAAGGGGTGCCACTTGCGCTCACCTTCAGAAGAAAGCCTTTTTCCTCATGGAATTCAACCGACAAATGATAGACGCTGAAGGCTAATTGGCAGAACTAGTTGGGCAACCTATCGTGAATATGATTGAAGATTGGATTGTTTCCATCACTAGCCAGTAGTACATATGTCAAATAAAAAACAAGAGTTAAAATGCCTTTTTAAAGGAACGTTTTTAGTACAGCTATACTTAAAATCAGATTTGCAAATCCAACAATTGTTCTGATGGCCTTTACAACCCAAATGTAATCCTTTCTTTCTGTGTCTGTTAAGCAACTGTATGAGTACAAGTTAATTTATAAGTGTGGATTATATTTTGTTTATGCAAAACCGCAACTGACAATCAAGTTATTACATTGGCCTATGATTGGTGGGGTTGGACTTTCTTTAAAGTTTTTATTTGCTTGGAAAATTGAAAAAAACGGTGCAAGAACTTGAAATCTAAGGAAATCCAAATTTTTGGCCAATTAGACAAAAAAGGCGAATAAAATCCAAATTAGACGAAAAAAAATTCCTGACGAATAAAGGCTAAAAAGACGAAAAAGACCAATAAGTTTATTCGTCTTAAGTTCCTGTCCCTATTCATGAGTTTTTCACATTTCTCTCCCAAATTGACATACAAGCAAATAGCTTGCAGAGCTAAAAAAAAGAGCTAAAAGGGGTCGTCCTAATAGCACACTCATCGGAGTATTGGACGATCTCTAAAGGGACATTTAGCTAATCATAATGTACATTACAAATGAATATTGAATGAAATACAGCTGAATCCTAAAAAATGTTCAGACAATGGCTTCTGATATTGGTAAGCAAATTTGAGACAATAGGTTTTTATCTTACATCAACATGGAGTTTGTAAAATCCTTTGAACGTCAGTAGTTGAGCTTCGCAAAGAGGGAAAATCAGATCAGGAGATTTTGAAAACTATGTAAATGAACAATTTGATTAGAAAGTTTGTCAGAATTACAATAAACCATTACAAAGATATAATATACATCTCTAAAAGGTCAAGGAAAGATTGCATATCTTTCCATACGTGTCAGAAGCCCAGACAGATGCCAAGAGCAGCAAAATATCCATGATGTTAAGAGAAGGGAAACGAATCTGCCTTCAAGCCCTGATTTAAATCCAATGGATTTTAATTTGTCCATACCTGAGTCCAGAGCTTATGAAAGGTTCTGCAAGAATATTGGTGCTCTAAAGAATACCCTTGAGAAAGTATGGGCATTAATATCTGAATAGTTTTTGTGTGTTACACATGCATCGGTGGTTCCACAAATGTGTCCAATTTTTTTGTGCTAAGTAAGACTATTTTGAAAATGTTTAAGACGGCTCTTATCCAACAGTCTTGCGTTTGTTGTGACAAATTATAAGTGCCAAATTGTTTGAAATGAACTATCTACTTAACAAAAACTGCGGTCCCAAACTTATCAGCCACCCTGTACAAATAGTAAAGCAAATCTAGAAGCATTGAAGAACCATTTGAGATGGTTTGAGATGGGGTAGAAATAACTTAAAGACGCTTTATTGTGAGAGACGGGCGGGGTTTCGACTTAAGCACCATGGAGAAAAGTAAACGATTTTTTAACTATTAGCACTTCCAAATAAACAGGCTCTCCATGCTTTGGACGTAAAAAATCGTCAAATGGTATGTTCACCAAAACTTTTTCAAGTGACCTTGCCCAATGTTCAGAGTCTTCAGAGGCACTTGATTGAGCACAGCTTGTTGAGGGCTCCGTCTGTTTGGAAATGTTAAAAACGGCACCCAAAAGGGTATCAGCCGGTTTCAGCCAATCATATGATGAGTAGGGACGGGCAAATAGTGTAAAAATGTCTTTGGTAATATAAACACATTTTTCATTCGTCTTTTGCACTTTTCGCCTTTAATTGCACTTTTCTTTACGAATTTAGCCAAAATTGACAAATTGAAAAGAATATTTTAAGTTTTTGAGAATATCTGAACATTTGAAACAATTCAAAGAATCAGTTTTTGAACTTCTTAGCACCTTGATGAACTATTTGCACTTCAGACAAAAACCTCACAGTGTATTCTCAATTTTGGGTGTAAAAGATCATTCCATCCCCCGACTGATCATTTGTCTGAAAATTACTCTCGCTAATGTGAGCAAGATTTCAGCCTAGTCATTATTGCCTTACCCCTTTTATATATGCAAGCAACATATCTCAAACCTGGAGACGATAGCCACACATGGCGTTTTTTTACCGTGAGAAGTCATTTTTAAATTCCAGAAACTTTTGAGACCAGTTTTGAGATTTAATTGCAATGCCGAACCCTTGTTTGAATTTTGTTCATTAGGTCACGGGCAAAAGCTCTATTGTATAATTTGGCCGTCTCTAGCCATGAGCTTGGCAAATGTGAATACGATTAAAGTGAAAATGGTAAGTTGATAATCCAAATTCAATATTTTAATAAAAGGTGCTTGGGTTTGAGTTCAAACCGGTGAACGTGAGGTATTATTATTCTCCCACTATGCTTCAACAACACTAAAAATGGCCTCAACAACTGACCTAATATTCGTAACGTCACAGTTAAAGCAATTGATCTATATTGATATCAGCAAGATATGCTAGCAATTGGATGACACCTATATGCAATTCTTGATTAATCTGCTCTTTTGACGATGAGTAGAGACCGGAAAAGAATTTCATTCAGGAACTGCACATAAAATGTTAAATATATTTCTTTTTTATTCTTTCTCTCTTTTACATTAGGGCTTTTCTTTTTTCCTTTATTTGGACTGTTCGTACCCCAATACTCTTTATACACTATGTTAAGTGTCTTGAGTGGAAATTTTCAACAAACAATGTACAATTATTGGCAAGATGTGTGCAAAATGTGATTTTTTTTTTCATGATTATGTTAGCGAGTAGGGAATGGACGCTTCCAATTAGAATGTCTTGAGTATAACAATTTCTAAATCTTGTTGCCCATTGCTAAAATTCAGCAGATGGAATCCTTAATTGCTAGTCTTTTTGAACAAAGCCGTTAGTTCGAACTGAATTCAATAAGTCGTTCCTACAGACTGTTGATGTTACCTTTAATTGGCCAAGTAGAAGCTGAGCTAAGGGTTTGAGGCTTGTTTTCCTTGGTATGGCGTATTAGTTTAGTTCACTTATTCATAAATAGTTTTTACAGACGAAACATGATTGCTTATTGAATGTGGTCCTTGAAGTTGAAAACCAAAAGACCTCATCGAACTGAAGACTTTGAACTGAAGAACAAAACTGTGTCAAAAAAGTTCATTTTCGTTGAGAGAAGGACCCAAAAAGGTCGACAATTAGTTTATCATGATTTGACGAAAAAAGTCAGTTGGAAGGAAGAATACATAACATAAGACGTATATACATTTAGCATGCACCATAGTGATCCTTGATGTAAGAATAACTTTTGATATAAGAATAGTATTGCAGTTGTCCAACACCATATTTACATTCAGATTTGGCCATATATTCATTTTCATATTTTTCCGGGCTCTGTCTGAAAGTGTCTTAAATTCAGACCCTTCGTTCAACTAATCAGTCATTCTTCACCTACAAAAATGAGATCTTCATTAGTCTTGGGTCTTTTCTGCCTCTTTGGTACAACATCTGTTAGTGGACAAATTCAACTTGAATGCTTCATTGAAGGAGCTTGCATCAACAGCAATCTCGTAGGAGAGCAGCTCACTGTATCTGCCAGTGATTGTGCGGATACCTGTAACCAAAACACTGACTGTGCCTGGTTCACCTACTACGAAGAGTTTCAAGTGTGTACCCTCCTAGATGGGTGCAAAGACCGTGAACCCTTAGAGAACACTATTTCTGGGATGCAAGGCTGCGAGAAGCGATGTTCCGTCCCAGGACTTTGTCGTGGAGCGTTAATATCGTTGTACATTGCCTCCAACGAGCTTGAATGTGCTGAAGATTGCTTCTTCACCCCAAATTGCACATGGTATTCATTCAATCGCGGGTCCGATCTCTGCCACCAATTTTCCACGTGTCCAACCTTGGATCTTAGTTGCCAAACTTGCTTCAGTGGTGAAAGAGAATGTGCCGAAAATAACGGGAGCGACGACAGTTTTGTTTTTATGGGGTTGGGTAATTATCAAACGTTTGACGAGACCAATGTTGTAGAGGTGTTCAATCTGAAATCCTTAAATCGAAATTGTTCCAACCTACCGAAGACTCCATCTAACACTTCTGGTAGCGTCGGAGGTTTTCTTGATCGAGCCATTTATTGTGGCGGTTTCGAAACCAAAATAATTGGAAATAATGGCGACACTGTTAAGTGTTATGAGCTTGACAGCCCCACAGGCTCTTGGATCAATCAATTCAACATGAGTACTGCCAGACAAGATGCAGCCTCAGTGGTCCTTCCCAATGGTACCTTATGGATCACTGGAGGCTTTTTAGGTGGCCAAGGGTACCTTCGAACCACTGAAGAGTATCATGTAGGCTATGGTCTTGTAGAGGGTCCATTGCTTCCATCAGCAATGAGTGGTCATTGTATGGTACAGGTTGCTGATGACAGAACGTTCATCATTGGAGGGGCTAAAAGTCTCGGAGACTCGAGAGAGGTCTATGCCTACTTTTTTGACCGGTGGTCGTATTCTAAAATGGCGTCAATGAATATTGGTCGAAATGAACATGCGTGCGGACTCATTACAGACCCTGATACTGGCGACGAGTATATTTTGGTGGCAGGAGGCATAACAAACGAAGGAACAATGGAAAATAATGCAACTGCATCGGAATTGTACAACATTGCCTTAGATTCGTGGGAATTGCGAGCTTCGCCAGGTCCGATTAGAGCCACAGATGCTGTGACCGTGAACGGAATCATGTATATTTTGTTTGGCACTGATGCATCAAGTGATACGGTGGAGGAGATCCAAAAGTATGACTTTGCCCGAGATGAATGGATCACGGTTGATGCGATAGTGGGAATTCCGCGCCAGGAGTCCGTTATTTTCAGTATTCCCAGTTCATTTTGCATCAATTGATGATGTTGTTTGTCGAAGTGATTTAACATGCACGAGTTCGTAAAAGACAAACACATAAGATATGATATTCAAAATAGTTATTAATGAATTTTTAACCACTTTCCGAGTTATTTTGTAGCATTCTCAAAGGCGTAGAGAGCTGTATTGCAAGCCTCTACTTGAGCAAAAAGTTGTCTTGGAAATGCAATTTAAAGCGGTTTTTTTCCATTCCAATGAGTTTAGCTCTATGATTTGACGGCAAGCCTAGAAATTTAAGTCAAAAACAAGAAAGCCATCAGCTTATGAAGAAATATTGGCTTTTGCACTAAACTTCCGTAGAGGAGCCATGAAGAAAATAAAAAGGTCCGGACCTAAAATGGAACCTTGAGGAACAATTGACTCGACATCATATATGCCACTAAATCATGCTTCAACCTTAATCATTTGCTTCCGTTGATAGATGAAGCTTTCAATCCAGTTCTTGACCTTATCGTGGATTCCAAACAATTTAGAGTTGATTGAGCAAAGTCAAAATCCATGATCTACCTTGTCGAAGTCCTTGGCAAATTCAAGATAGACTACATCAACGGACTCGTGACTTTCAACCCTTTCAATCAATTGCTTTATATGACCAACCAAATGGATGATTGTGCTAAAGTAGTGTTAATGATTGTCCACAAATGATCAATCATACGTAGTCTATGCGCTTAAAATAGAGTTGAAACTGAAACCTTTCTTTAACGGATACAGGGCAATCATGATAACTTTGGATAAGGAGCTGAAGCCTCTCGACAAAATCTTTTCATATCAAAGACAAGGTCCAAAAACGTGCCTGCAACTTATTAACTCGTTTTACAGTATGAAAGAAGAGCGATGCTTTTTGATTGATAGTGCATTGTTTAGGTTCTATTGAGGCTTATACATTTTTAAAGGAATTTGCGCAACCGGTTTCCGATATACTTTACTCTTCTCAAGGGTACTTTAGTGGTGTCCATAATTGTCCTTTTTGCGGGGATTAGAATGAGGATGGTGTGCAATTTTCAAGATTCTGGGAAGTAGTTCAACCGAAGGCTACAAAACTCGCCACTAGATGGAGGGAAAAAAGTCTCTTAATTTCAGAGCTAGCCTCAAACCAAATTTTTCTATATTTTGTTATTGGTTATTTAACTTGCGAATAAGATGAATGACTTCACTCAAAATGGCAGCGGACTTACCGGTGTGTTTTTCTTGGATATCTTGGCTTAAAGTGATTTCTTTTCATTTCAAATTTCAACCCTTCAACACACCTTTCAGGGATGTTATTCGAAAGCACTATTAGATTTGCTCAATAGAAGAATTTTTCCCAAGTCCAAATCAAAAATCTGTTCTTCTGTTCTTTTTATGCAAAAAAATTGCCTCGGCCTTTGGAAATTTCAAAACTCAAACCCAACTGAAACATCAAATAAATTCAACGACCATCTCTAACATGGGTTATTATTTTCATTAGGCTCTTCATAAATATATCATTATTCATAGAATTCTTACGGTTTGTGTATGGTAATAGGTGCTTTTGAGAGGGGTATGTTTTTGTTGCATGTAGTTGTAGAGTGAGCAGATTCATCATGATTTAGCTAATGATAATTATTATTTGCAGGACTTGGAACCTGCATTTGTGTGCGTGTATTTGTATGTCTCGTGCTTCAAGGTGTTCGTTCTTGTCGTTCGTGGAGTCCTCGATAAAGAGAGAGAGATGACCAGAGAAGTGAAGTGATGCCATATCTTAAGAGGATACATCAGGGTGGCGGTGCGTTTCTAAATGCAAATGGGGATTCATGGGGGCAAAACAGAACGTGGTCTTCTATTTCCTGAGGTGGTGGTCCACGGAAATGGGAACATTTCTCAATGGAGGTGGGGTACAATGGAGTTCCGCCGAATCCGGACGAGGAGGTGTGGATTTGAGACTGCATTCTCGGTCATCAAAGTCCCAATTAGCGGGTGTACCAGTGCGTGAGATCACATGACTTGGGATGTCATCGATGACGTCTCGAAGGTTTGTGTCGCGAATAGGGGGCGAGCTGTCCAACAAGATCTTGTTGTTATTGATAGGGATCGGACCCCGACGTTGATAGGGCTCCAGGTTGTCGGTATCGTCATCTTCGCCATCTATTTCCTGAATGTGGAGCTCATCTTGCGCCTCTGTCTCCTCCACGTGGTCACTCATGCGAGACTGAGGGTTATTGGAAGAGACAGCGGAACATGGGCGCGATTTCCCCGTGATTGACGTCACAGATTGCGGCCGAAGATCTCTCAGTGCTCCCGAAGGCTCGATTCCTTGCTCACCTGGTTGGAAATGATTGAAAATAGATCAGTGCATGTATTTCCATGGACACTTCTGAAATCTTACCTGCATCATGTTTGGCTTGCCATTTTTCTCTGTTAACAGCGAGGATGTCCACCCAGGGGCGCTTAAGTAAAGGAGCCTTTTCGACTTGTTGATCAGCGGTGTCATCCCGATTGCTCGGTTTCTTATTTGATTGCTCCATCCCGCGCAAAATGGTTTCCAATACGTCCCCGAGGACGTTCAAAGTAGGACTGACAATGAAATCGATGAAACCTGAAACACACAGTGATCAGTACTGACCGTATTATTTTTATAATACATCTACAGCCTTTAAAATTACCAATTTGTGATTGCGGGACCATTGTGTTGTGTCGGTCACACAAAGGGGAATACTCTAAACCGAGTTCAGCTTCCCGGTCACCCTGATCAAAGAATTCTTCGATACATCTGGCAGTCCATTGCCAATGGACGTCCCAACGCTTCGCCGGATGCGATACATCACACGAGTGGAGCAAGAGACACAGGACCTTGGTCTTATCGAAACTGTAATTATGAAGGTTAACTAATGTAAGAAGCAGATCAATCAAAAGAGACCAAGGAGTTCTTAAAGCGTGAGTCAGCCTGAAAAACTCAAGAGAGAAGCGGTTATCCCATGAAGCCACGTTGTGAGGGAGTGAGACGAGAGGAATGAGGAGGTTAGTAAACAGTATGTACCACAACCACCGAATTCTAGAGTTAGAAGTACATCGATATCGACCGGCGATTCCCGAAGTATTGGTGCTAAAAATCTCGATTCATCTCTGGGGAGGTGGACACCGGGAATTGGGTGCCGGAATGCAAGGAGTGGATCGGGAAAAGTGCTTTGGATCCCCAATTGGACACGAACAACTCCCTGGGGATGAATGTTCTGGGATAACAGGAGACTTAACCTCAGAAAGGAAAAGTGGAAAAGCCACTCTGATTGGAATGCAAAGTCAAGTCAGTTTACATTACGTTAGGGACCTTTTGTCGATCACGAGTTTGCAAGCCCAAGCAGAATTGCGAGACGAGAGATCAACGTAGAAACACTACATACGAAGGGAGAGTGAGTGCTCGATATCGAATTCGGATACTTCAAGCAGGGGATATAAAGTTAAAGATCCTCAATTGCACGTCTAATGAAGACCAAGGTAGGGATCTAAGACTTGTTGTATCAATCAGTAGTTGTTTGAGCATAATCAAGGTCTACTAAACTACCTTTAAATCCGCACCAAAATTCAAAGGCCATGGATACATTTAAGAAAACGTTTTCTTGTTCCCCTCGTACGTTTCCCTTTGACCGACTTGTCTTTACATGATTATCAACTAGTGGATGGAAATCCCGTATCTTAGCTCATATTTGGAACGTGGTTCATTATGATGGACGATGGAAACGTCCAATATATACATGTCATTCGGCTTACAAGTGTGTACATATGCGTACAAGACATTGAACATGCCAAGGAAATATTGATTATTATCCGAGAAACCCTATTCAAGTCGATTACATCTCGAATGGGTTGAACGTTCTTCCATTTTTGGACACTTGAGAAATAAGAAGTCAAAATAAGAGTGCCAAAAACGTGACAAAACGTAGATCGTACACGTGAGTAGGATCTTGAACATCAATGGATATTTACTATGTAATTTATGACTTATGAGCCATGGTTTTAAACAATATCTTAGACAACACCAGGGAAATACTGTGCCAGTCTACTGATGATGTTACTGTTTGTTTAAATATGTAGATGACTTCTGTGAGCTAAGAAGAGGGGAGGTAGGGGAGTCACTCACTAAACCATGGCACCATTATTGTTAGACCATCCCACACCACGAAAAAGGGAAAACAAAAGTAAAAACCTTCACCGAAGGATTTTCGGCTGATGAAGATGAATGAACACCTTCTTGGCGGCCAAGAGCTGGCCATCCGGAATTACCTGACTGTTCGATCCCGTAATGGACCCGGCACAGCAATGAGCCGACCGTGCTTCAATTTTCTCCACTGTTTAAAGGCCGTGCTACAAGGACAAGAGAAACCCAAAAAACTTGGTACAGTTCTTTCTTTCCTTCCCAACGCGTCAGACGGGACATTAAGTAAGGAGGGAGCGAGAGAGAGAGAGAGAGAGGGCAAAAGAGAGGGCTTTGAATGTACAATATAGTATGTGTTCCCCCAAGGTTGGGCCGTGGAATTGTTGTTCCCATGAGCCCCAAGAAACGAGGTTCAATATTCATTTAACCGGAGGGAAGGTGCATACAACCTGATGGTGGAGTTAGTAGCTGGTTTGTCTGCTATATGAAAAATTTCAGATTTATAGCCTCTGCAATGCAACTCATTTCTTCAAATTTGACTTTTAGAGGTCTTCCCGGAGAAACCAGGATTGCTGGGTGATGACTTATGTTTCGAGCCAAGATGAGATCCATGGGCTTAGCAAACTAACTTTGGCAACCCTAGCAGGAGTCATTTTTCAAATCAAGCAGGTGTTGGGTGTACGGGGTGGTAAGCTCCTTTTTTTGCTTGTTTCCCCGCCGAAAGAACATTTTTCCTCATTTTCAATTATGGCTCTTTTCCCAACCTTGGAACGTTTGAAGATCCTAGGGAGGCTGTTTTTCGTTAGACAGAGACATACACACATATAACCAAAGAAAGAGAGGCTCCTCTGTCGACCACGTTTGCTTTTGACAGCGTAAAATGTCGATGCTTGGTGTGAGTACCGTATGTGCGAGAATCTACCCTGTACGTATCCTGCCATAAATGGAACACTCTTGAGTGGTAGCTGGTAATACATGTGAAGGTGATGGGACCCAGTTCATTTCTGTGGCGTGACGTTGTTGGTAGGGAAGGGGATTACTCGTCTTGGATAATCCTCGTTGGTATGCAACGTGGAATGGTAGGCTTACCTGGGTTCGCCGGTGTGGGCCTGGAGAATGGTTTTCATTGTTTTAAGTTGAGAGAAATGTTGAGTCATGTCGGTGTGAAGAACCATCTCGATGATGAGATTGCGGAACTCGCGGAAGTCTGCCTTTTGCATGTTCGTAAAGATGTTACAGTTGTTCTCTTGGATCAGTCTGAATGTTGCAAAAAATAAAGAAGGATTACAATGTGGTAGACCAGAAGGCAAGCACATAAATCTAAGGTGCCGAAGTATTGTTCGGAAGAACTCCGCACTTCCGGACACAATTCCTGGCGGAAACGAGGAAAATCATGTGGCCAATCACCCATGGCTTCCGTTGACCAGACGAAAACCTTGTGTCAACACCAAGAATGTAAATGGTTTGCCATGTGTTCCATTCAAGTTCCAACTGTTTGACAGAGTGTCGGAGTAGTTTAAAAAAATTGGCAAAGTTTTCATTGCTTTCAACTTTTCGGCGTTACAAGGACAAGCCGAAATTCAAAAAGTTAAGGCCAAGATGTCAAGAGAAAGCTCTGGCAAAGAAAACAACACCTTTGGGATTATTGTAGCAATGTCTGGGCACTGATCTTCCCTTTCATTCAAGCCACGTCAATGATGTGATGTCTACTCGAGATTGCGAGGCTGATCAAATCAGGAACCAATCAAGGAGAAAATTGACGACTACAGCATGAACTCTAGCAGCTCTTGAGGTCATCCAGATCATTGAGTTTGTACCTGTGAAGTGGGCACTGCTAAAGCTTACTCGTAAATGGAAACCGCAAACCACCCTCAGTATCCCCCCATGGGCAATATTGCACATTTAACTTACCTAAAAAATGCCGACACGTGATGGTTTTCAAGGACCGCCCTGTCGTTGTAAAGCAAAGCCAACTTTGAGCCCGCGTTGATATGGAAGTTGTTGGTTGTTCCGCTGTGGTCGAAGTCGTGGATGATGGCTGCCATCAAGCTGGTGAATACTTCTAGATCCGACATCCAATTCTAGAGGATAAGTCATGGGTAAAGAAAGTCAAAGTTGAAAGCGAGCAAGTTTGGCCTTTGCCAGAGGGAACAAATCCTTTGCATTTTCAATTCGGTCTAGTGGGACAACGCATATGGGTTTTTTCTAGACGTGTTGGAGTCATAAAAGATCAAAGGAAAGATGCAAGATGAAAACTGCAAGATGAGCCTTCTTCCCGCATACACATACACCTAGAGGGCAGGGTTGCCAGGTTCTAGGGAAGCCTCTCGGCCACCTTTGCTTTGAAATTCGGCCACTTTCTGCCACTTTTTTGAAACCTTCGGCCACTTACGGCCACAAAATGACATACAATTTCTTACTGATAATGGCGTTTTCGCCTAAAACTAAAATCGATCCGTTTTTTGTTTTTTTTGAAAAAATGCAAGGATTCAGTTTAACACCAAAAATTGGGGAAAAAAGTCTGAAAAATACTTGTTTGACAATAAAGCAAATTTCAATTCCCTCAATTAGCATTTGGCCCAGCCTCCTAAATAACATTCCTAAATCCAACATTTCCAAGTTAAAAGATACTTTTCTTTAAAATTGTTATCCAATTGATTTAGAAATTTGTAAACACAATGAGGTATGTTTTAGATCTAGAAAAATAAGACGAATGATTTTTTAAATGCTAAGCTGTGTGAGCTTGACTGGTCCATTTCTGATTAGTTTAACAGTGATTGACGATTTGAGTAACCAAATGAAACAAAAGTTTCATCAGAAAGAGGGTTTAATTTCAAATGGAAGTCACATCAAACAAAAATGTCTACCAAAGGTGTTTCTAATTCCAAAATTGACCATTACATCAAAGTTTGCAAGTGCACAATTTTGGACACAAACTAAATGTTATAAGCCTATGTATACCTAGATGTCTATGCTCTGGTAGGCAGAAAATGGCACGTTCAAATGTAGTAAGATTTCAGACCAAAGCAGGATTCATTTTACAAAAAATATAAACATTTTGTTTATCTTTTTGTTATTTTCGGCCACTTTCGGCCATTTTTGGATATGGCCGAGGAAACATTTTTTCTCGGCCACCAGATCTCAAATTCGGCCCCTTTCGGCCACTTTTAGAAGTGGCCGAGAGAATTTTTTTTTTTCAGCCACCGGGTTTCAAATTCGGCCACTTTTGCCAAAAGTGGCCGAGGATTCGGCCACCTGGCAACCTTGCTACAGGGTAATCCATAAAACAACGTCCCCTAGATTTTAGAACTAATTTATAACAAAACAAGAAGAAAAATTGACCTTTTGGTAAAAATAGCAGGAAATTACAAGTGTTCGCCAAAATTTTTGTTTCATTCGTGCAGGGATATCTCCCTGCTTCGTGTCAGCAATTCAGTTACTATTAGGCATTACAATGTAAGGTCAAAGCTAAGATGATTTTTCAGGATAGTGCGTGCGTACCTTGTGTGGGGGGGAGTCGTTCTTCAAAACAAATTCATAGTTTTATAGCAAGTCAGTCAATTTCGTTAAGACTTGCTACGAGTACATCTAAAAATGTTTCCTTTCATTGACATTTCTTCAATATTTGTATGTCAATATTGCGATTCGAGTAATACTTTGTTTGGTATGGACACAAAATACGGATGACCCTGTACATCTTCGTAGTTGAAGATCTGGCCCTAATCCTGCCGTTTCCTGCAAATCCTGTTCATTTGATGTATCAGTTCCTTGAACGAAATTGTTGGACCTTAGACATAGATTTTGTCAAAATGTCATGACATCAAGCTTCGAACTTCTTTGAACGAGTCCAATGTATACCCTTATAACGGTCAATATTTACTTTGTTCTCAATCTTATTGCAGAGAGAGATGACACATGTTTATTCTGCACGGATGATATGAGACTCAGTTTTACAAATCACATGCGAGAAGAATCTAGTACTTGTGTCTATCTTGCTGGAGAGTATTTACTGTGAACGGTACGTACACCAATGGAACTTACCGCAATGCCCGTTTCCGATATAAAGTAATGAATGGTTTGCAGCACGTCACAAGCATGCAGATGGTTGTGATAGTGGTTTCCATTGCTGGCATATCCCAATTCCACGTGGACCAGCATTGTTTCTAGCACAGATGGCGGAATCTGCAGAACATCACCAAAGGCAATTTACTCACATAAGTTGAAGAGTTATTTCATATTTTCTCGAGGAGAGACAAAGGGGATTAAGGCTCATAAACCCAGCCAAATGGCGACACAAACGAAGGATTATGGTGGCCTTTGTTTGAATATTTCCGGTTCCGCTCACCTTGTACTTGTGTAAACAGCCATGGCGACTCAAGAGCTCATATCCCATGAATCTTAAAGGCGACCCTTTGCAATTGACAGCCAAAGAAAATGTATCAAATGTCCATTCGTTGGAGAGCTAGAATTGGAAGAAAATCAGAAATGCAACGTCATTCATTCAGAACCCGCACATCGTAGTAACGAATATGAGCTTGTAGTATATCGTCAAGAACTTGCATTCACAGAACCGAATGCCCTTGAGACTTTATTGGATCCGAATGAGCTCGTTACTTGGTCTACTCTTGAAGTAGAGAGAGATGGCTCCATCCAGCTTTGTCAAACTATTGATTTCGGATGGAGGCCTTCTGTGGGTAAAAGTGTCGCGTTGGACCCTTGTGTCGCACAATTTGTTAAGCGTGTCAGATAATCCGGAACGAAAGAACCCCTGGCTCCAAGTTTCAAAAAGGTAAAAGTCCCGACTTGCTTTGCTTTTTTTACCTTGAGCGCTTTCTGGACCTCTGGCGGAATGATCATGAGTTGAGAGCTCGACATTCTCCGATAGATGCGTTCGATGAAGATCCCGGTTCGAATGGCGTTGGCCACTGACCGGAACGAAGGTCTCTCCTCTGACCTTCGAGTGACTTGTTCCTGTTTGGCGAATGTGGAGGCCAGCCACTTTCGAACCTCATCGGGAACAGCCTCAGATTGCAACTCGGAAAGGTCGTCTTCGTTCTCATCTCTGAAAAGTTGTTCAAGGCACAATGATCATCCGAGTCGCTTGGCATTTTTCTGGGACGGTTCTGAATTTTGGAACAAGTTTTTGCACCATGGAATAGGAAATAGGGGGGGGGCAATAGGGGAGGGCAAGTATTTGGCCCCCTTTCAAGAGAAAAGAAAAGATTGGCGGTTTTGGTGACATATTGTCTAGCCAGTAGGAAATTGAACTTGTTGTACGAGAAGGGTCGAAAGGTCAATTATTAAGCATGCCAAGTGGAGAAACCATCATCCAGTTCATCTATGGATGTGTGATGCCAGTTGGATTTGGTACATTCAGGGTGGAGAGGAAAAAACGGGAAAGAGACTAGTATGTTGAGGAGGTCATGATATGGTTAGTGACTAAAAGCACACCAATCCACGTTTCCATCAATGTTTAGACTTTAATGTGCCAAAGGCCGTGACGGATCATTCAAGTTGGTTGACTTTGAATCGCAAGGACGCATGCAGAAACCATCTTGCAACATGTTAAACCATCACAAATATCGGACTCTTGAACAACATTGAAAGCTCTTTTGAACCACATTAACAAAGAGAAATCACATCCATTTTGAAACGGTACCCTTTACCCAAAGTTCCACTCGAGTCACGCAATCGCAATCACACCAAATGAATTTTCTCTCCAGAGGTCAGTGCTACGAGAACCCAGGCAAGGAGTTCAATTATATCAATGAGATCTGTTGCCCGACAACATTTGAATAAAGTTTTCTAATTAAGCGAGTACCCTTCTTACGTCGAGAGATATTCAAATATCAACTTGGACCCATCTGTAGATTAGTAGTGCGGGGAAAAGTTTTCAGATTTCGCCCAGGAAAACTCCAAACGACACCCTCTTGTCTGAATATATCAAAGCTCTTGGATTTAGAAGCAGGCTAGGATTTGGAGAACAGAAGGGTCCATTGTGGAAGATTTCTTCAAGCCACTTCAAATTAGATCCTGCGTTTAAATGTACTTGAATGCAGTTTTGGTCGGGACAGAATGTCCCTACTTGAGGGATTTGTCCCTCATTTCACTTTTCCCGGAAGTTGGACTCAATTCATCCAATCAGGTTCCAATCGACAGAGATCTGAACACAGATACACACACACAGAAAAACAGAGACAAAGTACAAAACGCAAGGTACGAGGTGCTCAAACTTCAATTATACCTATCCGATTGAGTTCTGTCAAGTTTAACAAAGATCTGGACCAAACTGTTCCCAATGTATCTCCTTCAGGTAAATGTTTTAGTTTCGAGATTATGTGCTTTCAGGCTTATCTCAAGTCTCTTGCTCCATAGAAGCCAAAAGGGACATAAAAAGAGAAAGAACTGGAGGGAACATCATGCCTAATTGATATCAATTCCAATTACGGCAGACGCTTTGGAACAGATGGAACATGACTTTCAGATTGAGGAGAGGTCTGTCCATTATCAGGGAAGTCAAATGTGCACCAAGACAGGACCAACCTAGATCATGGACCTTTCTTGTGCTTTTGAGATGAATCTAGAAAATTCTTAATACACTTCACAAGGGCGATTTGGAGCAGAGCAAAGTTCTCCATGACTGATTGCACTGGATCAGTGGAAATGCAAAACGTGATTTGGTATTGTCGCTCTTGTGAAGCATGATGGAACATTCCAACAAAAAAGGGATTGTGATAAATCATTCGAGGCAGATGAATCGATACCAGTTTTTCCAAATCAAGTGCAGAAAGAGATGAAACCAACCATTCGGATCAACATTAGGGGGCGTGTGACACAAACATAGAGGGAATGGGATAAGGCTGGTCATGGGTAGGTGGTTACGAGGGGAAGTTTAGCGGTGATCCGCCTTCCCGGGAAAGGAAGGCGGTCTCTAAGTTCTGTATTGTATTAGGGATGGAGCTGTTCAAGAACGGAGTAACACACAAACCTTAGATCTTCCTCAGTCAAGGCACTGAATGTGGTGGATAGACAACAAAAATGTTTTGATATTATACATGTTTGTGAATTGGGAGTGGATTTTTATATCTGTGACAAGTGAAGGCATGACACGGCAGTTGGCAACTCGGTAATTTTGTACACAAAAGTGATGACGACCTATTCAAGTGTTGGGCACATCTTGTCAAAACCAATGTGGAGCATGGCGGGATGTTTCTTAAGATAAATTAAAGACGCTCTGACCTCTCACATTGGCTTTAAACAAGTACTGGAAGGACAGATGGCTTTGTTCATGAACGGAGATTTAGTTTGTTGTGCATGAGTTTGAGGCGGGAAATTTGAAACGCAGTGCGAAATCGGCTTTAAGGATGAGCGGGGAAGAGAACGCGGTGGTACATGAAGCGAATGCTGCTTGGCTTGCAATGGTGAGTTGATTTGCTCGTTTAAGGCCACGGTATGATTCTGAGTTTTTTTAATGTAGAAATACGATTGAGAAAATATTGTGACACTACCAAATTTGTTCGTTTTGCAATGTGGAGTTTATCGTGTTCAAGTTAAACGAATGAAGACACTCCACGATACCTTATCGAAGAATATTGCTATGTGTGGAATCTAATTGCCATTCAGAAGTTTGCGTGTGATATACCTACCGTTCATTATTGCCAGAGTACATCTCAGTGTTTCTGAATGTAGCGAACAATGAGAAAAAATCGTTTAAGAGGGGGAAAAGAGCCCTCAGCTAAGCAGCTACTGTGTCGTTGGTCGCAGGGAAGATAATCATCAGTTCTCTAGTTTGTCTCTGACATGAAATATCAGGGATTCGTGTGGACATAAAAGTATGTACTTTCGTTTCAAAACGTCTACTCGCCTATCAAAAATAAGCAAAATAAACTTGCAAAAACTTACTCAGCTTTGGCCGCCACAGCCTGTACCACCTCAGTCACGTACTCCAAATTGGAGATCAGGGTCTCAGGATCGATGGCGGACTCTTTCATCTTAGAGAGTAATTGCTTCAATCTAATAAAAGTATATTTGTGTTAAGTCGCAACCTAGTAGTAATATAGAGTATTTCCAACGAGGTCTTACTTCAAAAAGGCCTCACGAATGCCTGCAGGAGTGTCCGGAGCAGGCAGTTCCTCAGTTTTGAGAATCTCGTCCTCGCTCTCGTTTTGGGAGTCACCCTGAATAAGTCCGATTTGCATGAAACTGGCTTGGTCCATTTCGGTGGCTCCCAGGCTCTGTCCCAAGGCACTCAGTCCCCCAGGACTGTCCAAGATCTCGGAGGCAGTTAACGGGCTCGAAGACATGATGGCCACACTATCAGCTCGTGAGGCCGAGTGGGGTCGTCCAGATCGCGTCCGACGAAATATTCGAATCGTTTCACCTAAAGTGATACAGTGTTTAAATGAGCATTTTTGAATACCAGAAACTTTTGCAACCACTTTGGAGATGTAAAAACAATACAGAACACTTAATTGATTGATTTCTCCCTTATTGTTCAATTTTTTGCCCATTAGTCTTCGTCGGGAATATGTTGGAGCTGATCCTCTAACAGCTTTTAAAGCAGGGTTGATTTTTAAAATACTTTTCCTGATCAACCTAATTTACATGGGTTTCCAGATCTGTCAACAGTAACCCATTAGTGGAGGGGTCGGCAACCGTTTTCGTGTCAAGGCCCACCAAATTAGTTTTGCTGAAGTCGGGGCCCACCAAACATATGGTGGCAGGTTCATGGGCCCACAAAATAACGATGAAAGACCACTGGGCCCACAAGTACAGTCATATGGATGTCTCTTGGGCCCATTATTTAGAACTTTTCTTATTGCTTGTGGGCCCAACAACGATCACCCTTGGGCCCACATGTGGGCCGAGACCCACCGTTTGCCGACCCCTGCATTAGTGGATCAAATTTAGTATGAATATGAATTGCCTGAATAATTACTATTCCGTATTAGCAGGGAATCCCATTCCTTATAAAAAATTCGCAACCAACCAAAATAGAATTCGTTTTATTAGATCAGGGGCGAGAAATCCATGATTTTGCTCAATACATGCTTGTAAAAAAAAAGTTTCGAACCATTCTTTGACTACAGCACTACATCAAAAATTGTATTGTTCTGACATATGTTGGAAATCTATGCCGCGGATATGTTTTAACGCCCTTTTTGTACAGCATGCTCAAAAGGGAAAGGAAACAGGAGCTTTTACAAAAGCTTGGTCTCCGTTGATCATTGAAAATTGATCTTTGCCCCCACCATAACTTTTCTTGCCTCATATTTATCAACTCTTTGTTCATGCAACTAAAATAAAATATCAACATGTTGATTTGAAATTTGCTTGATTTTAGATTGATCCATGACAACATGCACATTTTCCCCTTTTTCATCACTAGTACTGATTTTGAAGTATTGGAAAGTAGACATCTTTTAACTAGCTGGAACATTTTGGCTGATTTTTCAAATTCATTTAAGAAAGGATCCCAAAAACGAGAACTCAATGAAAAAGCTAAAACTCGATCTATTCCATTGAGCGATGAAGATAGAAAAGCTTATAAAATAACGATTCGAAACAATGTGCTTGGAACAGATTGATGCACTTCTTGAAAGGGATCTTTGAACAAGACAGTTGGAAAAGCTTACAGTTGTTGGACCGATACTGCCTCTGGTTTAGACGGATTGGTGGATATTATAACAGGCTTTTTGAACCCGACTTTGTCCATTTCCTCACAATGTGTTCGGAGTATATACGAAAAAGAGCCTCTTTGTGGTCCCGGACTAACCCTTACCGTTATCTGTGGTAGCAAAAGGCGGTGGCTTTTGATTTGTTGAATCCTCTACATTCTTGGTATTGAGCGCCGCGTTATTGCTCCCAACCTTTTGCCCAGAGGATTTCCGACTGGCCACTGAAACATCATCCAACATGGAAAAGAGAAAGAAAAAGGAAATTGAATTCTTCGTCTTCTTTACATTCACATCAGGCCCTCAGGCCTTAGGCCCCCCTCTGACCAGAACCACTAGTTAATATCTTTCGAGGAACAACCACGAACAGATTCCAAGCTCCAATCGAGCTTGAAAGGCCAAAAAGGAAACCAAAAACCCTAATAAGAAATACAATAGAACGTTGGTTATTCAGGAAACCCTTTCATTTGAAAAGTTACCAATTTTGTATTCTGTTCCATCGACATCGGTGATGGTGAACCACCTCTCTCCATTGGTCATCTTCTCTTTAACCTGGACCTTGGGAGCCAATATCGAATCCATGCTCTTGTTATGGCGAATGGACCGATGGCGAGGCCCAAATTGGTGGGCGTTCACCATGAGGAACGAGGAATGACGTTTGAGTTTGTCTCGATAGGCCAAGATCCGGTCCACCTCCTTAATAAGGGGGCTCTTGGGCGGTTCCGCCTCTTGGTCCAACTTATCCATATTGTCGGAAGGTGTCGAAGTATCAGTCACCATGAGATGAGATGGGATTTGAATTCGGCGTGGTCAACGAGACTTGGCTTTGAATTTCTTGGCAGGCTCTGAGACATTCCAGATGACAGATCAAGCAATCATTTCTTGGGAAGAACTGGCTCGAGCCATGGTATGGAACATCTCGACCCTTTGATTTTTGAGCGAGAAGTGTAAAATGAGAACCCCAGAGGTGAATCTAAATATTTAAAGAGCGTCCTACTCCGTCGTTACGGCTGGATTTCGTCCTTGACGGATGCCTTTGAAGAATTCTCCTGAGAGAGTGAGTGAGTCAGAAGGAAGGACAAGAGATCATCTCCATATCGGTGGGAAACCCGAACCTTTACCAATATATGTAAGGATTCACGATTCCCCATCGAGTTGAGGCACGCAATGGTGAGCGCTCTCAGATCCCTTCTAAGCCACAAACAAGGCCAGAGGAGACTCATCTATTACTATTCCGAATATTTTCCATTACAAATGCTGACGTGTATGCAGCAATAGCGGGAGCAGCAGCAGCCGGAAGAAAGACGATCGGGAGCATACATAGTACATGGAGCGAATCAACCTATTGGAGGGAAATCTCTCGTCTGCCCATAATTCCGTATGGATCAATGATGGTAATCAATAAGTCGTCCCAAATTTGGCCCTCGCTTCTAAGGCTACCTCGTCCGTTCAGGATCTCGCTTTATCAACTGTTTCCAGAGTTGTTGGAGAGGAAAAGGAGCAATCAGAGATGAAGAAAGAGGCGAAGAACGCTTCCAAGACAGACAGACGGCCATTGGAACCATTATCATCTTCATGCTCTGCTATCTGACTTTGTGTGTTTGTGTGCCTTTTATGCTTGCTTGGTTGGTTGGTTGGTTGGTTGGCTGGATGGATAGAAAGCTTGACTTCTCCTTGTCCCTCGACCAAAGGCCTCCAAGGCCAATGGAAGAGGGGAGTTGGTTTTCTCTCTGGCCCTCGCTTCTACTTCCCGCTCTTTCTTTCTTTCTCTCTCTCTCTCTGTCTGTCTGTTTATCTCCCGTTCTTTTTTCCCTTCCTTCACACAATGGGTCGTAATCAACAAGTAGTCTCGACCATCATTAATCAAATGTTCCTTCTAGCTACTAACTCCAATGTTTACCGATGACTGATCTCCAACTTGGAAATCAACTCAGATGCAATTGAGGCAAAGCCTCAGATGAACACCTTCAATTGATCTTGAGACCTTTGGAACCAATTGCAAGAGATCTATTGAACAAACAGGACACCTTTGAAGAGTCTTCGGCCAAGCCTAATTTCGGAATCTTCCCAAGAAAAACGCTTACAATTCTGTCATTGGCTGACCACTCCAAGGGAGTAACACTTCAGATTTCAAGCGAATCCAAGTATACAGGCAAAGGGATTACGGATCGTACATTTAACGTGGAAAAAACAAATGGTTTGAACCAAAGTGAGACTACCGAACAGGTCTCGAACTCAATAGGGTTCGGGTGCGAAGGTGAAAAGGCATTCAAATCCAAATAAGAACTTGATGGAGTTTTGCACGACGAGAAATCCTTGTCTTCTCCCGTAACATAAAATCCTCCTTTTACGGCACATGTGATTGTAGTCTAGTCCATAGTAAAAACAGCAGCACTTTCAAGGTCCGCTCAATAAACTCATGGTGAGCAACGACAGAAGAAGAAGATGAAACAGTGGTACACTTCCCCTAAAAGTTTTCTTTTTGCGGCATTACATCACTTTCTTGGCACTTTATAATTTACCACCAGCCCATCGTTGTTTGTATGGACTTGAGCGGGTCGAGCAGAGAGAACGATGGCAAGGTCTTAATGAGACTGTTCCACGAGCAAATTGATGAGGCCATTTTTATAAGAAGCACACGCCAAGAGGGTCGATCTTGTTCTCCCAAATCAGTCAGAGCTTGCGAGAGCTCTAAGCCTTGTAACTAATCCGTGACGTTTTCAGCAAAGGCAGGGTAATTCTACTACAAGAGAGATTCGTGTGATGAGAGTACCATCATGAAACTTAAACTGAGACAAACAACAGTCTTGTTATTGAGAGTTAGAAAGCTCTCCGTGGTATTGACAAACATAATGGATCCAGGTAATACGTAGAGAAGAGCGAGGAATTCCCTGGGTTTAGGCCTAATTTCAGAACACCGATGAGTGAGGGGAAGTCTTGAAACTCGTGTTGCCTTGTCTAGTAACCATAATTCCAGTTTCCATTCACTTTACATGAATCATTCGAATGTCTTCTTTTTTTTGCCTAAAGTGAGTACATTTTATTTGTAATGCTGTTTTTAGTTGTGCTTGGGACGACTGTGTTACAAGAAGTCATCTGAAATGTTCCTTTTTGTCCCTGAAAGTTTGTTTAAAAGCTTTAAAACCCCACTTTTCTTCTTCTAAAGAACAGTAGAAAGAAATTGTGAAAAATTAAATGAGTCTCATGCAGAATATCAAATTGTTCCTTGTTACGGTACATGAACAACGCCTTAAAAAATGTCCAAACCAATTGCCGATCGCATATATCAAGGAGTTATTGAAACGTCAATGCTTGTCATGATCTCTTGAAGCATTCATTGGGAAATTTGATGCTTGTCGTTATTCATTTAGAGCTCTGCTGCTTCATGATGGTCCTCCAAAGGCCTGCTAGTTTACGAACTAGAGCTAGATATTCGTGTTATCAACCAATAATTTTATTCTCTTCCAGAGCATGAAGGCAGGTCCTGAAAGCGAGTGGGATGATCATCAAGGTTTGACATCACTCTTGATGGACTTGACCTTTAATTTGATGTGAGAACTCCCCCCAAGAGACACTCCTCGTGGTATTCGTTCCTTTTTGATGTCCTGCTTTTTATGGATTTCCAAAGAACTCCGATCGGACCGACGTCATCTTAGTCCATAAACTTGGATGATGGCAAGATCATTGGATGGAATGTCATTCAAGAGGATTACTACACTCTGCTGAAGCTTTTTTCTCACTAATCGATAAATCGAACCCTGACCTCTAAAACGCTCGAGGTTGGGTGATTTGAATTTGCCTAGTTCCCGCTTCATGAACCGGAAATATCTCTACTGTGGATTTCCAAGTTACATCATTGAACTGCAGGATCGTGATGACGAGATGAGTTGGAATGTCTTGGAAGCTCGAACCATGAAAACCGCGTCTAGACCAAAATTTGTTAATCCCCGATAACTTAATGATATGGTTAGTTCTGGCTGGATGTGGGCTTCCACATTAATTTATCAACTCCAATGGTTCCGGGCGAACATTTCTAGATGCGATCAGGACTACAATATAAGTTTAGCGTCCACCCTTCTGGTTGGTCGTGTAGTTCATCCACCTCGAACATGTCTCGCGGAGGGGACCGATCGACATCTTGGCCGTATGATTTAGTCCCAAGTTGATTGTCAGGCAATAAAGGGTGGTCATTAGTCTGAATCTCATTCGTCGTATCGGACTTCTCCTTTGGCCTCCTGGCATGAACCTGAGGAAAGTGCTCTAAATACGTATCTGATCTGAGAAAAGTTATTGTTTCTGCTTGGCTGATTTGCATTCACTTTTTCTGGGAGGATTTTGGTCTTGTCCACGACTCCACGTCATGAATTAAATCCGAGGACTTTTTTCCGCTTCTTTGCGTTGTTTCTCGAGAATTGCCAAATTGCAGAAGGCCAAGCATGTTAGATTCTTTACCCGTGAAGTACACGAGAACAGAAGTCGTATTGCACAGAGATGATCATCGCTGTCGTCGTCGTCGTCGTCGTCGTCATCCTTTCAACAACATATCCCAATGACCTTTTGCTTATTCTGGAGATGGTTGGTGCTTGGCATATTACACTATCATTAGTAACTGTTTGGTACTTGACGCAAATTGCTTGAAACGCGAAGAATCGTCAAATATGGGAAGTGCGAAGAAGATAAACTCCTTGGGGGCCACTTTGGCCAACCCAACCCGCCTCTCACACACGAACACATATCCTCCAAGTGACGTACGTACTACCACATGGCGCAAGATGGTTGAGCAGTTTCATTTTATTGAGCCTCGTCTCCGACTCTCGATATCATTTGGATGTCTTTGGCCATTCGCTCTTTCTTGAACCACTCGGACCTTGGAATCATTTTCGCGTCAACTTTTGACAATTGTCAAACTCAGGGAGATCGGGCAAGACGGACGCCCAAATTAACAGATATCCAAGCGCACCCACCCATATTGAAGTGCGTTGAGCTGTAGAAACAAGACTAACTTATCCCGCACAATGGCTGTTAATTTGAAACGATGCCCATAAGTAAAGACTTCAAGTGCCAATTCAGATATCGGAGGCCCTTTTCAAAGTGGAGACGCTCATTCTGAGTAGAAGTATCGCTCGATCGTTGTTTAAGCACCATACGCAGTCTTTGGATAGTGCCAGACTTTTTTTGACTACTCAATTCTTGGCAAGAAGACGCCTTGATGGGTTTTGAGGCTCAAAATTGCGCGGAGTTGAGGTGTCAACACAGTATATCAACAGATCCATTAATTTACTGGCTGATGGTGGCATAGAACAATAATGAAAAATAAACAGACGCGCTGGTTGAGACCTCAAAACTCAAAAAAACTCGGCTGCCAACGAGCCAATTGACATTTCAACAGCCACCCCATTTTTTTTCGACAGAAGTGCACATTCCAAAGTAAATGTATCTGGGCTGATGATGAGCGACAGGTCTTCCTGAGGCCCAAGACTAACCATACAATCATACGTTGTACCACAATCGTAGTTGCTATCGTCATCATCATTATCATTACGTAAATATTAAAGAGTGCCAATGGAGCGGAGGCCAAACTGGGCGATTGTTGTTTATAGCCAGATAAGTATCTTCCAATGAGGGTTTCCTGAACTATTAGGCTTCAAAAGCCGTCTGGATGAAGTGTGATTCTGAGCACTTCTTAAGCTGAATCATACCGGCTAGCATTTCACATCAAGCTCAGATAGAAGATTAAACTATTCAAGATCTACTCGAGGGTTTCTCACACAAAGATAAACCACGACAGCTGTCCGTTTTTTAATCCGTAGAAGGGTGACCATAATTACTTTGCGCAGTGGAGAAAAATCTCATATACCAGACACGTCTTCTTCGAGGGCCTATTCTGTCTTTGAGGTGCAAATGTGCTTGTTTGAGTTTCAATATTTGTTTTCTGTCTTCATCATTAATTGCACGAGAAGGCCCTTTCGCAAAGAAGCATCTTGCGGAGCATTCTTGCTATTGTTCCAAACTTTTCCAATCTCACAGAGTCCCTGAGGTTTTTCCCGTGGTTGTTTTTTCTCGAACTCTGCGAAAAGCTTTCGTCATTAAGCCTGAGGAGGTTGGGGGGGGCCTCTTTTTTTACACGCCAACCCAAATGGTCCAAGAAAACTTGGAGGCGAAGATCTTTTTCCTTGGCCCACCGAGAGAAGTTTTCCAGTGGAGCCATTTACCCGGAGAGACTCCAATGATGAGGATCGAATCGACGAACCAACCCGTGATAGGAGTTTTCTAATCATGGTTCTTCAACTCTACTACACTGAGTAAGTGAGTTAGAGAGTGCTCCTTAGCAATCATTTTCAGCCATACGCTCTTCAAAATGACTACGATAATCAAGGAGGAAACCATCGTGGCAAGTTAATTTTCACAATATTAGTCCCATGATTAATGGCGAGAGATGCCAAGACAGGCGTGAAATTCTCGAGACGAGAGGTAGATCCGAATTTGATGCCAGCTTCGACAAACACCAAACCGAGCTCCGTGATGAATGATGCTCTTTCACATCATTGTGTGACGCTCTATTATACAGAACAATATTCGGTTGGCGTGACAAGAAATGGTTGGTCTCCGTTCAACTAACTAGTCCACTATTTGCCGTATGTTTTTTAGCTTTTTATGGCGGAATGAGACTCAAATGCATCCATCCACCGTCGTCTCTCTTGACCACGATACAAATTGATAATCGGGGAAGCCTTTAATGGTGCTAACTCGATGGCGGTCGTAAATACTTGGAATCCATCCATTCATGTTAATATCGCGTGAGAAGACTCGTTTTTACCCCCGTTTCTCGACCAACTTATCACAGATAAACTGGGAGTGTCAAACATGGCGCCCAGATTAGGATTAGGATCAGCAGAATCATTGGGCGGAATGGGCCCCCAAATGGGGAGATTGCCGAATTTATGAAGTGACAAACAACCCAAGATGGGTTTTGGGGTGACACTTTCAAGTGACCATAGCTAATTATTTCTTGTGTACGTGAGACCCATTGGAAACGGAGGATGCAAATCTGTGGGTATGATCGAGTTCGACCAAAATAGGTTTTGAGCACCATACCCATTCTCACCTAATTGCGCCGATGATCTAGTTTGGGGGGGGGGCGAAAACATCATTAAATTCAATATTTTGGCAGGCAAGTCCTTAGCAGGCAAGCAACACGTTCACCACCAATCAAGACAATCTTATCACCTCTCGGATCAGACGAAATTCTCAAGACATGGGCTCGTAAATCTGACCCCAGGAAATAATTGACAGATTTGGAAACCTCAATGAAAACACGAAAAACGAGCCAGGGTTTCTTGAGAGCGGTCCAACAAGGCCAAGCCTTCCCTAGCAGCCAGCCAAGGTCGCCAGACTGATCACGTGACCACGATTTGGCCGTGGTCAATCGGTTTTTCTTCTTCTTTGGTTTGAAATCTCTCACATTTGCTTCGACTTCAATCATAATGGATACCAATCTTGGCAATGTATTCATTCTCATATCGAAAACATTATCTCCGAACAGGTCCAGTCTGAAACTGGTACTCCAAGCAGCTTTTAATGGTAATTCAAGAAAAGTCTCTTCTCTTCCATACCACTTGGGAAGAACACATTTCGTTTGAAATTGGTGCTCGTCTGAAACTGAAATGAAGGCAATGTTTATGGCTCGCCTTCCTTCCTTTTATTCGTGGTGCCACCCTTCTTAGAATAAAACTTTCCACACGTGGTCCGATGACTTCACTCTGCGTCCAAGCGCCACTTCCCGTTGTAATGTCAGTCCAAAATTTTGCTTATTTTCCCATTTGAGGGTGTCTTAATGGCTGTCCACGAGGTTCTCTGGTTCCGGGTAATGAACCTCGTCCAAGTCCTGAGGGCAGGGTGGTGAGAATGGACGACATTTAGCATTTTAATGGTTTCTAAACAGCCCCGCATTCCCCCATTTACGGTAAAGCGCGTTACGACCGAGCACGTCCATCCGCGTGTTCTAACTTCAATTTGAGATCCCTCAATTTCAACCCCAACCATTAGAAAAAGATCGGTAGAAACGCCTTTTAGATAGTATTGTGTCATTTTTTGTCAAAGTAAACTTTCATTAAAGTGCTCTGTGAAGGACCTTTGACCGGACCACATTTTTTGGCCATGTAAATGTCCCTAATTTTTTCCTCAGCTGGAGCTCGATCTAGTTGTTGGTGAACGTTAAAGAACCCCTTTGAGTAGGTTACTAATCAGCCGTTCCAACAGGTTTTCTTTTCAAATTAGGACACATATTCCTCGCTCAATCGTAACAAATATTAGGGAACTCCCAAACTTACAAAATTGCCTAGTGCACCACGCGAATGTGAATCAAGTCAAATCAACAATTACATGGTGAATTGTGATTCTTCATGGCACTTACAATACATTACGCTCACAGGTAAACACACGCATTCACATTCAGGCGAACAAAAAACACGTAATCCATGAGCCTCTCTTTTATTATGCTTAGCTTACAGTTCAAAAACCCTCGAGCCATAACTCTCCTCCTTCTCCTTCAGTTGTTCAATGATATCGTACTAAGCCAACCAAAGAGTGCTTAGGTGTAAATAAGCGTAAAAAGAGAGCCGAGTTATTCGTAATCATTTTCCTCCATAGGAGAAGAAGGGTATAGTTTGCATATTTCAATCCGAGAACCCTAGCAAAAGCTATCGGGCATCGAATAGCCAGAATTGATAATATCCTTTGAGCTAGCTCGTCGTTCTCGTTGATGGATTTGAAATTAACAATGAAATAATTGAATAGCCCCAGGGGCATCACAATCTTTATGTATGCATGCATTACTCCTCTTTGATATTCGTTGATACGTTCCCAAGGACCTCTGGCTCGGTTCCCTTCGTTTATTTCCAACTGGAATCTCTCTTTCTTTCTCTTTCACTGGATGTCTTTGAAAGAGTCCTCCTTGCCATGGCAAGATATATTATTCTCTGGCAGCACGAGTTGTTGAAACAGAGGAATCTCTATAGGATATGATCAAAGACCTTTCTGGCCTAGGGACAACAACTGAAGCAGATATTATTAGACCCCCGGTCAAGAAATAATGAACTGCCACTTCCAGAATTTTAATGAAAAAGGGTGACTAACTAGCAAACGGACAGCTTCAAAATTGAAGAAGCCGAGGTATTCTCGAGAGCATATTTTGGCAAGACTCTAAGAGGAGCTCATCTTTTAATCCCATTAAGGTTGATCGGTTGCAACTAATCCCAATATATATGCCCCTCGTTCACTCAAGACATGTCAAATTCTTGACTAGCTAATAAAAACACGGGCCTAATTTGGGGCCACAATCTCGACTCTTGTGATCAAGGAGGAGTTCAAGTAGTTTTGCTTGTCACTGTTCCTCACAACCAAGCGTTCAAACACGCTGATGGTCAATCACACTTGAGGCATGAGAATAGTTACCGCTTGACATGGCATATCCATATCAAAAAGTGATCATTAGCCTGCTTCAATGCTGGCAGTACATTGTTGCTGAGCATTAGACTGGTTCATCTTTTTGCAGATCTTGGCTCAACCCAGCTCACCCCATAATGGTAGTGGTTGTAGTAGTAATAATAATCTTGATTTTCATTATTCTGGTCGCTTAATGATTCGAGGCAATCCAATGCATTTAGAAGCCTAATGTTCGCGAAGCGATTGCCTCACATCGCGATCATCAGTTCGTTTACAAACTCTTGAGAGGCTGAAAATGCGAGGGACAAGTCTCGAGCAGCGAGGATATGATTACGACTTCAATTTGTCACAATGACGCTATGTCACACAAACGCCATAAAGTTACCAACCTCCCAAGAAATGTGACTGACTGGATGATTGGTGGAGGAGCTGCTGGTCGCCGAACGACCTACTGAGTGACAGGCAAGGACGCCGAAGGAAAAAGGAGAAGAAAAAAACACACAACCGCTTCTGACAAAACTCTCATGACGAAATCTCTCACATTTGATGACACAGACCTCTCCACGACCACTGGACAAGGAAGAAGATGCAGCAATCACCATTGAGTGTCATTAACTAGGCTTTTTTTTTTGAAAACTGCGTGCACCAAATTGGTCAAACGTGACTTCCAGTTTTGGCCAATTACAAGTTTCTCTCCAAGTACATGCATGCATGGGCTCTCCATAGTTTGGTTTCAATTCAAGACTCCGCCATCAGGGGGCGGAGTTGCCAAGGGCTCAATAAGGTTTCTTTAGACTTTGATATGCTCGTCCTCAGTCTAGTCATGAGTTCAAGTGGGGCCAATAAATGGGCTGTAAACATCAGAACCCATGGATTTTCAATGCTCATTCATCGGGGCTTACCAGAAAAGATGGTTGCCACGGTCCCCAGGATGGATGGATGGATGCTGGGTTGGTTGGTTGGATGGGTGTCCGTATGTTCGTGAACCGGAATCTTTTAAATGGCTCAGATATCCCAAAGTGACATCGTGAGAGTTATTTACCGCGGAATGGTGCCCATTCGTCCCACAGGAGGTGGGGACCGAGAAGACGATGGTAATTTGATCCCTGGCGACAAAGCTAATTCATGTGCGTACATCCCACTGAGCCTCACTACTCACGACACATAAGTAAACAAGATCTGACAGGGCACGTTAAGCACGATGAATGGAGAGATGGATGGATGCCGTATTTGAGGTGCAAATAATTTGGAACCACTTTGCATAGTGTACTAAATACACACTCGCAAGCAGACATCAAACAACACTTACTAGGGTACTACTCACTTTGTCGGAGCCAAGCCATCCGATTCTCACTGGGCTCACAATTGGCCAGACAATATCAGAGTGGATTCACTTTCAACTCCCTCCCGCTTGACAATGAACGAGTGGAAAAACTGTCCATCTTTCGTCTTCAAGCCCGACTCTTCACCTTTTTTGACTGATTTGAGCAACGCGAGGAGTACGAACCACGTTCATCCAACCACCGTTGAATGAAGTTCTTCGAACGTATTCATGTGTCTGTGCCCGCCTTACAAACCCGAATTGACGGTCGGTGTGCCACTCTCGATCTAGGAAGCTGAGCAAGGACTACGCGAACAAACTGGACGGTAATGACAAACCTGTACCTTAGGAGGCCATTTTATGTTTATGAAAAGTAAACATTAGCAAGTACACATTTTTTTACATTAGCATTGTAAAAAAATATCCAATGTGTATAAAACACACAATACAGATTTAAAAAAAAAGTATTAAATCTCAATCCACATAAGTGATAACTTATTAGACAACCCAGTCTAACACATTAATGTCATTCAATGCAAGAACAAATTGTAACTTTCTAATAGGTTTGATAGCTTTGACAAGACTTATTTGTGTGTTGATCCAACACTAAGAAACCACATTGGTATTAAAAAGTGTTTTCGTCCTTTAAGGCCATATCCTGCTAATGATAATAATAATTGATTTCTAGGAAATTCACCATCTTTTCTATGATGTGCTGAACACATTGTACGTTTGCTTGGTGAGTGGAAGTTCTTAAAAGTTTGCAGAGCTCAAAAACTTTTTAAATCCATGTTTTATTCTGAACTAAACCATGGCCAATCTTGATTCTTCTAACTTTCAAGAAGAACGATGCATTTGCTCCATTGTGGTGAGCATTTTTTACAAGAACCTATCATATTTCTGGGCAAAATCTGTTTGGGACTTATTACTTCAGAACAATTCGTAACATATTGAATTGCCATTCCTGAAAGTATGAGTCATCTTTTGAATGTATCGACATTTTCTTTTGTTCTAGCTGACCTAAAACCAAAATGTTGGAAGTCAAATTTCTAATAATAGGTCAGATATCAAAAGGATTTCAACCACTATAACAAAAAAGATTTTTTGGATTCAAACTACACTGTTTACACTGTTAGACAATACTTGGCCATTTAAACATAAAAAGTTAAATGGCCAAAGCAAAAAATCATATAAGACCATAAAAGCAATGAGAGAGGCCTCTGGTAATTCAATCAGATAGCGTTCATACCTTTTGAACCATTATGTTCTGAGCTTCAAGAGAGCTTAACTTTCGACTCCAAAGTCCAATTAAGGTTAAACTGAAAAATGTGGTCTCTCAAACACAAACAAGATCTCATTTGAAGAGGAGAAGCACGGTTCTTGTCCCAACATAAAACTTAACACCTTCTAAAAACGCCACCTAGAGTTACAAGAGGCCAATAATCAGGTACAAAATTACAGTCACGGTATGTATTTTACCCACTTTCTTTAAAAATCAAACTCCCCCATTGTTGCCGGGTGAGTACAACTTAGTCCATTGAAGTGAAGAGGTCCATTACTAACACTCACTGGGGATAAAAGTCTAGGTAAGTGTCCATTCAGAGAGCAATGTTTGTTGGATAAGCTGTGTACGTAAGCTTGCGCTTCCAAAGTGCCGAGAATCAAGCGCAATGCGAACGAATACCAGACGCACATCCACACATGCAGTACATACACCCATACCTTCACTCACTCACTCACTCACTCGCTCGTTCTCAAACGAAAGGTATCATCATGATTGCAGCCATCGAATCGTCGACGTCAACCAACCATCGAGACAGACGGAAACAATATCAGTCAAAGATCACACACCGGGATCTTGAAGTGGAAATTGAAACCGAGCGAACGGAAAGCAAAATATCTGTCTCTTCTTTGGGATTTGCATCTTTTGAAGCCCAGAGATGTACTTTAGTACCAAGAATCGGTGGATTGCCGACCAAAGTGGAAGTTGTGCGGGCATCAAAATGTGATAAATTTGTAAGAGCACAAAAAGGACTCGGAAGAAGGCGGTAACTTTGAAGGAGGAAAAACTTTCGTGATTCATCACGACATCCAGTGAGATGTGTGTGACATACGAGGAAAATGTATTCAACTTTTTGCTCACACCTACTAAAGCCACCACGACCGCCAACAAATTAAAGATTATATTCCTTCGCCGCACCCGATCCGCATTGGTGGGGTTGGAAAGGGAAATAAAAACATATTCCCAAGGCGAAAATGTAAAAAGGCTAGATCACTTTAGGGCCAAATTAAACTTCCCGAAGCATAGCTCGAGCAAGCTCCAAGGGGATTAAATCTGTTTGAGCAGTCTTTGAGTCGTGTCTAGAAAATGAGCAAGACCCGTCTTCCTCGTCGTCCTTGACGGAAGCTCATTTAGATTCTTATTCGTTGCGCAGATTTCTCTAATTGGCCCGTCCATGTATCTACATCCATTCATTATCAGAGTTCCCCAGGAACTATCTGTGCAATGTCTTGTCACTGGTTCTTTCCGAGAACAATCTCTTGCAATGAAATCATTTCTACGTATAAGAATTAGTTGCAAAGGGTACCCAATGAAACTCATTGTGCGAAAATGCTGGATCCGACGGATGGACGGATCTCTTTCACGTGTAAAGCTCTTTTGGACGTATGGTATCATGAGAGTGAGTGCACCATCGCGAGTTTCTCGTCAAAAATGTGTCTAAAACTCGGGTGGAATGCATGAGATTTGAGGCATCTCGTGCAAAAAAGAGCAAGTCGAGTGGAATAATGAAAATAGTTCATGCACAACAACTCGGAACTTGACACTAATTGCCCTCGGATATGTACCAGAATCCGTCGTTTCAATAGAGAAACAATCTCCAACACGTTTCCACGTCAATCTTGTCAGGTGGGAATGTGAATGAGTTCCTTTTAAATGCTCGACCAAAGTCCATGAATGACGAAGTAGAGAAATGAATGGAGACCGGACATGAATCTTAACATGGAAAACCACAGATCACCAATCTCGAATTGGTCTTTATCCAACTAATGTCAACATGGACAGACGACAAACATGGTCCTCCTGAAAGACCCCCTAGTTGTTAAGGGCAAAATGAGGATTCGAGCTCCCAATCCTCCATAAAAGGGTTTACTTTGGCCCAACCACATATTTTGACTTCGCCATTCGCTGCTTCCTTTCCCATTTTTTGGCCAAGATTTGACTTTCAAGAGCTCCCGCAAATTGGACGTTGAAAATCTGAGGATTTGTCATCCTTTCGGCGATCACCTCATCACCCCAAAAACTGAAAAGGAAGGTCCCTTCGAATCCCAGAGGGTCACTCTATTTCTCCCTTTGAAGTTATTGAGTAGAATTAGGTCTGCCAGAGCCATTCGAGTCCAACATGTCAAAAGGGACCTCATAGATAGAAAATTCTCTTTTACCCACCAATGCCAAAAGGTGAGAATATTTAATGGGCTTAATGTAGGGAATACGTCCAAATTTACAAAATATCCGCTTTTATTGACGAATTATTGGAATTCGTTACTCGCAAGATAATTGAATGGCTCAAGAAAATAAGATACAATCAAATACCTCAACATAGGGGTTGTTGTGCATAGTCAAAAATCATAAGATAATGCAAGTTAAAATACCCAAACATTTACACCCTAGCGTTGTTTCGCTGCAAGAAATTAAAGAGAAGATCTAAATCTTTTAGGCGAGCTAAGAGTTTTTTCCGGATTCGTTAAGCTGAACGAGGAAGTGAGACGTTTCAGAAACGGAGGAGAACGTTTTTTCGTAAGTAAATAAAGAAAAGTTACCATCTTGTTTAGCGAGCCTTTCAAGAGCACATAGAAGCCCACTTGCGTCCCATAGTTTCGTTCAATCAAGAGAGGCTTCCTCTTCATCTGTTACTGTAGCTAGCCACCAGTTGTCGATACTTTGTTCATGCTTCATTCACATGGATTGTGAATTATCGGTTCAATTGGAAGTCGGACCTCATGCATACTATGCACAAAGGAGGAACCTACCGTTCAAATCCTATTAAGATTCATTCTCAACGACCCTCAAGTGATCAAGTCACCCGGGTTCATGTTGTTAATTGTTATGAGTTTTCCGCTCAAGTAAACAAAGCTGTCACAACGAGCAAATCTCTCTTGGACAACGAGATTCCAGCTAACTTCACTACAGAGAGAGCCCTATGTTTTGGAACACGAAGAGCCGAAAGTTTGCGCCAGGTTATCCGATTGTGTCTTGCCTGGTCTCCCTTGAGACGGACACGGACATGGAAGGCTCGAGACTTCTCGACCTCGCCCTTTGGGCGGGTTGGTTTATTTATAATTCATGATGGAAAGAGGCGATCCAAGCTTGAACTTTGTTTCCATCCACTGAAGAAACTCGGAGAGCTGGAACCAAAACCAACCTGGCTTTAATGCGCTCATCCAAACTCCAAAAGGCTCAAGATTTTTTGGAACTTTTCCAATACTCGCTCAACACGTCGTCTCTTGATGTGAGAGCAAATGGAATCGAGTAACGTAAATATTCTTCCCAAGGAAATCGAATTCTGATTTTTGAGAGGGTCACTCTCCATAATCCAAATCTCAGAGAGCGTAGTTTCTGACTTGCAGGCAATTTTTCAATGCTAGTTACAGACCTCGCTGAGAATATTTTATTCAGTGTCTCTCCTCTCAGAGGTGGAATTGAAACAAAAACGAGACACAACAGGATATCCAAGCCTCCTCCTAGTTTTCTGTCATCAGTCACGTCTTCCATCAAGCCCAAACATGGAAGTGTTGGACATTCCGACTCAAAGGATCTCTCTGGAGGAGAGCTTTTCAAGTAGGAGAAAGGTGGGTTGATGACCCGTGGAAACGACGTTTTGAGGGAGATTAATCCGAAGAAAGGACAGTGTGACATCTCATTTTCTAAATAAGGCTGTTTGTTGTCCTCAGGAGCTCTAAGATGAGATATGGAAGTGGCCGTTCTCAGGACCTTTTGTTGTTTAACGGAGGCCAATCGAATTGGCTTAGAAAAATACTAGAAGGCAAGATTCGATACTTCTTGGCCAACAGTGTTGTGACCTTCAAGGTCATACTTGGGTATTTAAGGATATTCGTTGGTTCGAATACAGAGCTCTGGATTCATATTCCATGGGATCCACTTCATAGTTGATAGTCTGGTCATGTCGACATTCCCCTGGCGCTCTTTCTCAGTCTCACGGGATTTTCCTCCGCGTTTTTTTGTTCCATGGACATATTTTTTGAGACCAACCATGGAACAACCGGCATTCCATTGAAACTACCGCCATTGCGAGATTTAGTCATGATCGGAAAATATTGACGAATCTTTGAGAGAGTTGACGGTCAATTTGGTGGGCAATGAGTGTGAAGAAGTAATTAAAACGTTAACCAAGTCAAGCTGAAAGTAATCAGTGTCTCTTGTTCGTTGGTAAATAACTTGAGATCCACCGATCCGATGAACAAAATCATTGTCAAACCTGCAGAATTCGTGCAGTTCTTCTTCTTCCACACAAACACAGGGTCTCTTCGTTCACCCCAAAGCTAGGCATATTTGTTTACCTTGGCCAAGGTTCGTGTTGCTTTAGCTAGTTTGAGGGACCTTTTTCCCCAATGCCAGCCAGGTCAGGCTATGGGGATAATGCCCGGGCATAATATTAATAATTGAACACGCGTGTTCCAACATTGCTCAAGACTAATTAAGATTCAGGAATGAGAGAGAGAGAGTGTGTGAGTATGGAATCTCGACTCGAAACTCAGCTAGCTTCCTTCGGATCTGGCCTCCAGATGTTTACCAAGATCCGTGGGACACGTCTTTGATCCCATCACCTGACCCTAAGACGCGTTCCTTCTCCAATTAGGCAGCAAGCTCCACCTTTCTCTATTTTTCCTCTCTTCTTGCCGTTCTCTCTATTTCCAATGTAAGACCCAGATCAGACAACTCGATCCAAGGATGGAGACATATCAAAAACAACATTGTTTAGCGTGTGACAGGTTGCCAGCTCGCCAAGAACAAAAAGCTCCCAGAGACCCCCTAAAAAGCATTTAGTTAAGTCCTCGATATTGTGAATGTGCACCATCCTTGGGCCTAGTGGTCCACCAAATTCCACCGTCCAAGGAAGTCTTAGGAGTCTTGCGAGAGAAAGGACAGCCTTGGAGAGAAGGGCGAGGAACGAGGAAGAAGAACTGGAACAAGTTACTTTTCCCTCTCACGATCGAGCAAATATAAGTTGGCAGGCAGCTTGTGCTCAGTCATCTGTCCATGTTCTTTGAACCGGAAAAAAAGTTGCTTGAAAATAGAACCAGCCATATGAGGGCACAGGTCAACCAACCAACCCAACCGACTAGCCCCCTTTCAACGAAACTTGAAACTTTTCTTCAAAAGGACGCCAGGCCTCAAATGGAGGATTAACCTCAACTACCAGTGACGACATGCTGAGACGGTTAAATCGACCTTTAAGCACTCCTGTCTCCATTGCCGGAGATTTAATGCTCATGGACCCCGTCTGTGTCAATTTTTCTCACCGTTGGCCTTTTACTTTCTCATGAAAAGAGACTATTTGGCTGCGACCAAAGGCTACGAAATCCTTAGAATATGTTTTGGGTACTTTTTGGTAAATACGATAGAGAGAATGATTTCGGTAGGGTTTCCGATAATTACTGAAAAAATCACGTTTGCGCATTTAAAAGGCTGTTTCAACGATGACAACACAGCTGACTAGTTTCTCACCAAGGCAACCAATTGAACGTGTTTCTCGAGTATGAGCCTTGGTTAGATGAGTGAACATGGGTTCGAATTTCAATTAGGCACCGATTTGGCTACAAATGGTCTCTAAATCCGGTTCGAAAAGAACCTTCGAAGAACCTCAAGGCAGTGTTTGTGACAAATTGAATCTCGAATCGCTAGCATTGTAACTCCGGGAAAAGGCTCTTTCGTGGAACCAATCGAATATTCTATTTTCCCAATCTGCCGACGAACAAGAGAGGATTTCAAAGGTTGGGTTTGTTTTCTCAAAGTAATTTGCCAACCCACGGCCTTTGAAAGAAGGAAGCCTTTCTTGATCGTGAACCTTGAACGTACATTGCTTTGAGAGGAAGTTAGTTGTTGGTTGGTCTTACCTATGGTATACGTATCACCTCCAACAGCCACGGTGGTGCAGCTTTCTTGTGGAAACAGTTTCGATGCGTTCGTGAGGGTCTTTCTCACCACTGAATGCTGAGGCACCAAAGGTGGCCTTGAGCGGCCCCTCAAGGGCGTGCCATGGGGTGTGGGAGGGTCTTTGGCGGGTGGTTGTGGGTGAACGGAAGACATAATGAGGCGGTTGGTCCGGCCCCGACAAAGGACACAACCAATGGTAGTCCACGCTCCGAGTGATTGAGTGTGCCAATCTTATTGATAGAGCCAAGGTTTTTGCATGGCGACAAAAGGGCTCTGTTGTCCTCAATCCAGATGGTCCACTGAAGAATGCGTTGGCTGGTCTTGACCAAGTTCTTGTTCCACTTTTCTTAGAGAAGACCCTTGGTGGAGCTTTTTTGTGTTTTGTGATCAAAAGCTGTTAAGAAGGAGGAAGAGGAGGAGGAACAAGAAGCTACTACGTTGTACTACTTGTTGCTAAAGTTTGAAAGTTCCGTGGAAAGGCAAGTGTTGTCGTTGCACTTGCAAAGCTTGGTTATCGAGAGAGAAAGAGAGAGAGAGAGTAAAGAGTCTTCTTGGTCCATAAAAACAAAATGAAAAGCAAGCACGTCAGAACGGAGAGAGAGAGAGAGACCGAGACCCTCTCCTTTTTTGCCTTGCGTGGCACATCAAAACCTCTATTGTGGAAGTTCAATCAAGTTCGCCCATAGTAGAAGGCCATAAATTGAAGGACCAAAGAGAGTTAGGTGTTTTCCACCCGATGAACAAACTTGGTCGACGCCACTTAGAGGAGTCAGCATCCTGCCAAAGACGATAGTCCATGTGGGTTTACCTTGGGCTACGACGAGGTACAGCACTAAAGCAGACTCAGCATTCCTCGTTCTGATTTATGTCTGAAGAATATGAAGAATGGGAGCCCAACTACCAAGGCCCTTCTTCCTTCCACGCCATACATCAAACGTAATGATACAACGACGCCGTCTACCCTGCCCTAAACTGATTGAAAGGATTTAAGGCCTCCCAAAAAGACCCGTCACATGGGATGGCAATTTGTGGGCCAGACACATGCAAAAGGGGGACATTTATGGCGTGGTTAAGAAATGTTTTGTGTTCCATTTCAGTATATATAGTTTAGCTTGAGATACTCTTCGAATGCACATTTGCATTGCTCAAAGTTTGCGAAAGGCAGCCTCTTTGGGCAAGACTTTCTCGAAGGGCTCTTTCAATCCAATGGCTTTATCTCATGGCATATGGCCATGAAAAGCCTTTCCTGGGCTCGAGATTTGGATGCGATGCTGCCGTTGCCGACCTGACATCCACCGTGTATTTTAACTTTGTATTCAAGGATGGCGAGGAAGGGACCCAAAAGGACCAAGATGACATGGAACACTGGCAAACTCATGTGGCTGCCGGCAACCGACTGACTACCTACTATCAAGTGTTCCTTCTTCCTGTACTCTCGCGAGAATAGACAGAGATTTATGTTCAGATCTGGAACACGTCTTGGTGGCCATCAATGTGGCTCATCAAGATACTTTCCACGAGATATTGTGATTTCATTCGCAGGGGGAAACCAAAGGATGGTCCTTTTTGTTGGTGGGATAACCAGGCCCATCTCACCTCACTGGGAAAGCGCCACTTTCTCCGACAAAAAGGTTTTGTCGCTACTTTTTCGATCAGCCAATCAGGTCTAGGAAAGGAAGACATTTGATCTTGGGGATCGTTCCTCTCTTCTATGATAATGGAGAAGTATGGTTTGACTAATTAGTCTAAATTCATAGCGCTCATGAGAACCGCTCTTTGGAGACGTCTCGTTGTTTTCATGATTGGACATTCACTCTCAATAAGAGCCTTTATTTGTTCAGCACGAGTGATTGCTGCCATTATGTGGTCTGTCTAAGATGATTAATGATGAATCAAACGAGCTTTCCATCCATCAGGTAATGACCCAAAAAGCACTCTTTTGTTTGTAGAAATTACTATTATGCTCCCATCGAGAACCATACCTTTCTTTCTTTCTCTCTCTCTCTCTGTCTTTCTCTGACACTCACTTGAGGAGTAGTAGAACCGTGATACGGCAATACAGACAAAATATCGTGCCAATAGGTCTTCAACTGGCGAGAACTGTCTTGGAGCAAAACAGAAATTGTATTTTCTTCTGAACTCTCCACTGGTTTTGTTGTTTTTTGTTTTCTCCTCACACAACCAACCGCTCATAAATATCGGTTAACAAGGTCAGAGGTGGCAAGGTTCTTTGCCCAAGCCACCCGAGAATCGACATTTATTGTTGATATCCGTTTTGGAGGCCTTCTTTCCACTTAGGGTTTTCACCAATTATTAGAGACTCTTTCTTCGACCGCCAATGGACAAACACTTGGAACAATCACTAGGACTGATGACTTGACTTGCCAAAGGTTCTTTGACCTGGAAAGAGACTCACTTTTGGCTTTGACAACCACCACCACTGATATCTTTACATGGGGTTATTCCGAATTGGAGGATGATATACAGCTGTGAGCTCGTAACAACAAGCATAACCGAACTGAAACATTGAAGACGAAAACTTTTTGAGCGGGGAAAGTCGTCGAGCGTTGATGGTGCTCCCTCCTCGTTCTTTGGACTCCTGGGTGGCAAGATTGAAGACAAGAAGGAAGAAGAAGAGATCCCAAAACAAGTCTGAGCACTCCCACTCTCGTGTTCTCCTGCGTTCTTCTGGCACTTCCCTTGGCTTCGTCCTCTTCTCAGGAGGCATTAAGCATTAAGAGGCAAGTGCCTGGCTTTGCCCAAAAAAGAAGACGTCGTCGTCGTCGTCGTTCTCGTCGACAACGGTGGAACCATTCGTCCGTTGTTGGACCGCTCCTCTGGAGCTCAACCTACGTGGATAGTTCGTCTTCCTTGTTCCTTCTCTCCTCAACTCAGGTTCCCTGACTTCATGGGTGTTGATCCGAAGCGAGCCGCCTTTGTTGTTCCTCGATTCAAGCCTTGAACTAGTCGTCCAACTACGTAGAGCGAAGCCTCGAACGAATGAGGAACCTCATTGACTGAGTCGAAATTGAGGAGAACGTGGGAGCGCACACTCGTCTGCTTCTACTCGATATCCTACATCAAGACTGCGTCCATGGACCGAGTGCGCAAGCAATAGCAATGCCGGCGTTGCTCATGCCCGAAACCCAACAGAAAGAGGGCGGTTAAGGATTTCCGATATTTTTACCTTTAGGGCACCTTTTCCGCAAGGCCCACTTCTCTTTTGGACTGACTGCGGTTGTTGGGCCGTTCGGTGGGATGGGGACGAGGGACGTGGGACGTGAGCACTCGGAAAGTTGAGAGAACGGCAAGAAATTGAAGCCCCTTGAGCTCGACCAGGTATTTTTTCTCCGCCTCTTTCAGCGACTGCTTTTTCACAGTACAAACCATAGTGAATATACTGTACATCTCAACACAAATGGCCGAGCGAAGATCCTATCAGGTTTGCTTTTGAAAAGATTCCCCAGGTCAATGAGCGATGATGAGAAAGGAGATTGCGTCAGTAGTGGAAACGAAACCCCCATGGGCGAAACCTGGTCTGACTTGGATTGAGTCGAACTGACTTGAGAGGGATTTCACCTTCTTGTCGTGAAAGCTGACACACATACATATGAATACTAAGTTGGGGATCAAAGAGTAATTCAATTCGACGGATTCTCTTTCACCGCTTCGAGCACTCGAGTAACTAACTTTCTCTACCAACTATATGAATGATATGATGCATGGGCGTACTAGAGGCACAAATGAGCCTCAAAATAAACTAACCCACCTCAATGAGAGAAAAAGACCTTGGCATCTCCGAATAATTACACTTGGATTAATTGCCCAAGCGCCTTTCTTTGATTGCCTTGAGGAACAAAAGCGCCCTTGATCGATTAATGATCCAATTCATCGTTCCACGACGAAATCTGGAGCTAAGTTTGACGTGAATCCACGAAAAATGTATGCGTCTGATCAATCTAGATAGATAGATATGGGTTCATCTGAAGATTTTTTTTGTATTTCAAGCCCACGGAGAGGACATTTTTTCCAATTCCGATTTCTTAAGGGCAATCATGGTGAATTGAGGGCCTTGAGACCTACTGTTCTTGTGTTTGAGTAGAATTTCCAGAACTCTCATAGGAGCACTTACTCGTAAGTCACATTGGAAATCTGGAAAGTCCATTAATCTCTAACATGATGATTGTAAAATTGTGCTCTGGATCAAAAGGGATCATAAATGCACTCAGATTAAGTATTTGATTTCAGATTTGATTTCGGCCAGGCAGACAAGCTCAAAGATTCGTGCTAGTTATCTAACTTTGATTGATTCAAGTAATCCGAAAACAAATATGCTCTTTAATCCCTTTATACTTTGTCAATATTGCAGTAGATATGATTTGATCGTATAATGGATCTATTGCAAACATAAAGCGTCTTACATGTGAAAGTTGAAAAATAATTCAAAATAATAATCTTTATTGCGATATTTCTATCATTGAACAGTATAATGTACAGTTTTAGTTTATAGAGACGTAAATATTTTTTCTTATGGAGAATTTGTCCTTGGGGACGGTCCTTTTCATGGGTGGTTCTCACGAATAAAAATATTGTACTATAAATGTTCAGGGGAAATTTGGACAACAAATGCACTCTGAATTTGCCCAAGTATTTTTGTTACTGCTAAAGAGAGTACATAGTTTTGAGGGACGATGAACACCTACGAAATACCTTTTGTCATAAACATCGTCCTCGAATATCTTAATAATAAGATTTGGTAACACATGCAAACATATTGCAGCACCTTATTTTTCATGTGTCTTCTTTATGTATCCCAAAAATAACTGTTGACAAACATATGGGCTCCTCAACAAAATGGTGTCAGAGTTACTTAGACCATCATTTGTAACATCGCAAATCAAAATTCTGTCCTTTATTCTTACCATGCATATGACGTATTTATACTGTTGGCATTTCAACTTGTTTGAGGTTTTTGAATGTTCGTTATCCACTAGGTTTACTATCCTTCAATTTATCTAAAATAACCAGCTTGATTTTCTTGATAAAGCGGGGTAACTGAAAACTGTAGACAAAGCAAGGTGCTTTTGTTTTGAAATTGTTTTCCTTTCGATTATACGATGAGGAATGAAAAATTCAATAAAGGAAATAGATTTGTAACTACAAAAATCTAGAATTGATAAATCAAAGAGGGTCTTTTGTTGAAATTTTTCCCGTTTTTTTGGTCAAACCTCATTCTCCATGGGGCTTGTCTGGTCTTGGTTTCGGTCACCTTGAACGGAAACGAAATTTGGAACAAAAGTGATTTTCAAATCATTACCACAGGCAACACATCTAACTGTAACTACATGTAGCTTACATTTTAGACTTACTCAAAGGTTCTTCAACTTTGTACCTCCTAGATTGTATAACTATTTCCTTTGTTTGATGTAGAACCTAATTTTCCTCAAATACGTTTAGGCGAAGCACTTGCCATATGGAATGTTAAAGTTTATTCAATGCTAAGCAGCAAACTTATTCCCTCAAATGAATTCAAACAATAAAATGTATAAATAATTCCGATTCAAGAACTAGCGTATAAGATTATTCCGTTTGCTAAATTTACTTCGAGTGGTGAACCGAAAGAGACCTTAAACGGAACTGAAAGAGTCTGACCAAAAAACAAACAAAGACACGTTTTTTTGAATTGCACAGTAAAAACAAAGCAACACTTGGATGTCAAACACTATAATTTTCAAAATCTCATGTCGCAAATGAATTTCGAGACTAATCAACCGTCATCTTTGCTCAACATTTTGCCAAAGAAAATTACGCCTTCCAAAAATGCTCAAATTGAAGCTCGATTTCCTACTATGATGGGGAACTTTCTCCAGATATAAGCCACAAATGGTTCTTAAATGGCTCATATCCGTCTTGGGTATTCTTTCGGTTCCAGTTTCCTGCAGTATGTCGACGTTTGAAAAATACTCAATACTACTCCAAATCAACCCCCATATTTATAATGCATTTTCTCGATAAAAACAACGAATTATCGGTTTATAATGAACGAAGTCAGCCATCAATCAGTGCTGGAAATTTCATACCCAGAATATCATTATGTTAAAGAAGTTTTTGGATATTTGTTTTGTCAACAATCAAGGCTTCGTTCGTTGGTCTGTTTTTTTATGGAAAGAGATATTTCCGAGGATCTCCCTAAAGTGCTTACTCGGCTCGTTTGTTCCTAATATAGAAATAAACGTAAACAATAGCATCCTAATGGCCAAGAAAAGTTCGTCGTCAGAAATAGAAAGATATTGGATGGACATCTTGCCACAAAGTTACGTGTAAAACAATGGGAGCAAAAGTTACCCATCGCTGATTGGGGCCAAGAAGCGGCAAGTTCTCAACTTTCTTACCTTCCCAGGACTTTGGAAAGCACCAACCGCAAAAGAACTCGCACAAATACTCAATATTGACAAGTCACGGACCAAACAGATAATAATCCCAGGAACGGGAACACAAAAAGATGTTGGAAGTTTCCGGACAACGATGTGTATGTGTGTGTCGTTCTTTCCAAGTCTTTCGTCAGGAAGAGAGAAGTACACACGCAGATGGACTCTTTTAATCTGGCAAGAATCGCTCGGAGGCTCCTTGTTCCATGACTCCAAAGGCCATCTTTGCCAGAGAAAACACAACAAAAGTGATGAGGAGGCGAAGAAGGCGAAGGCGACGCACGACCAAGACCAACCCGAAGCTATCTCTGTTATCATTGGCCAATCAAGGCCTGACATCAGCCAAGACCATCTGGCGTTCTTTATCTTTCCCTTTTTTCCTCTCTTGGGCCTTCATCGTCGTCTCTTTTCCGATTATGAGAAACGAGACGAGGTTGGAGGCTGAAGGGACGTGTCTCTAGATACGAACTGTAGACAGGGTGTGTATGTAACTGTGTATGTACTATGTTTTACGTTGCACTACACGGGAGCCCCGTTCCAGAGGAGTTCAGTGGAACACTAATGGATGCTGGTTGTGCTTGGATGGGCCCTTTGCTTCCGTTCTGAAAAGACTTGGAACGATCAGCTCTCATTTCCGAAGAGGACACGACGACGATTGAGTTGCTTTTGTTTTAGTTGTTTTTGGGCAGGCATTGAGAAGACGCAGAGGTTAGTGGATGTTGCATGATCGAGATTGCTTCCGAGATTTTGGTTGGGAAACGGTAATATGGCTGGGCTTCAGTACTTATTACAATAACACCTAACTGAGATCCCTGTGAAAGAGATTGTTTTTTTCTTGGATTGTGGAACCTAAGGTCGGAGGGTTGAGCCTCTCCCAGCTAACAAAGCCAGACATCACATCGTCCAATTTATCCGATAGGCAATCTCATGTCCGGTATCAGAATGGTTCTCCGCCTGTGGGTCTAAAAGTTTCCTTTGATAAGGTCGGAGAGGACATTCGAACCTGGGACTTCTATCACCATTGGAAACTGCGCTAACCACGACACCCTATTTCCTCCGTGTTATGAACTCGCAGCAATATTATCATAGAAACAGTCAATAGACAAGTGTAGTAAACGCATTTGTTGTTATTGAAATAATAACAGATAGCGATATTTTTGTATTTTATGGCACAAAAATAACGCGTGTTTGAAGTGCAATATATTTTGATCCTTACTGCCTTCATGTTTTACGTCTGTGTTGTGTGCTCTCTGAAGGACAGAAAACATCTGCTACAAGCATAAAACTAACTTTTGTGTCGCCGATCATCCTTACTTTTCTCCATTAGCCTTAGGTAATAGTATGTTTTAAATTGTTCTTAACGAAGGAGTCATTCATTTGCCACTTTTAAGATATTGAGTAAGAAACACTCGAATCATGATTCATTGCAGGATGCACAATCCTGCCCAATGGGGGAATAACTTGATTTTTATTGCATCATGTAAGTTTAGATCCAAGGGAAAAAGTTATAACTAGGGACAGGAAATTTAAACGAATAAAACTGTCAAATTAAACGAAAAAAGACGAATAGAATTGCCTAATAAAACGAAAAAAAACTGAAAAAAAATGCTTATAAGACGTAAAAATCGAATCAACTTCCCAAAAAGACGAATGACACTGGTTTATAAGAAATAAGACAAATTAAGTGCAAGTACAGACGAAAAAAGGCTTTTACAACTGCTCCCCCAAAATAGACGATGCCGGGGAAAAATCTGTCTGCTTGTGCAAAAACGGCGAAATCTAGAAAATTTAAAAAAGGATGTAATTAATGGGCAAGAGATTTTCGGTAGTACATATGTCAAATAAAAACCAAGAGTTCAAAAATGCCTCTTTTTAAGGAGCGTTTCCTCTAGAGCTGAAGTCAGATATGCAGATACATTCATAGTTCTCATGGTCAGAAAGCTTTTTCAGCCGGAAGTAATAGGAAGCAAATAGTCACGGTTGAAGGATCAATGGAACAGTGTAATCCAGGTTTGTAGCCGCTTTTTTAAATGTTGCGCTGGGGCCTCGCTCCCACTTTTTTCCGCCTGTGGTAGCTTGGAAAAAGTGTAAGTGGTTCAGTTAAAAAGTGATTAATCAGACTTGTGTTAAACCTATTGTCAAAATGAGCACAGAATTGACTAGGGTAGAGACATATGTAAGTCATCAAACAACCGATCTCAAAATTGGTTGGTGAAATGTTGAGCATTTTGGGATCTAAAACGATGATCTCCAGTTCTTGACTGCATTCAGTGATGGCAAATGAATGAATGTCGTGCTTCTGCCACTAGGCAAAAATACTTGCAGAAAATGGCAGAACTTCATGCAAAAGAGGGAAGACCTTCTCCAACTAATCAACTGAGCTTTTTGAGCCCTAACCATTCCTTCTCAAATTAATTTTGGATCTTCAACATAGGATGAAATACTGGCGTTTGTAGCAAGGTTATTAAGAGGGGCAATGAAAATGATGGAAAAGAGCAGACCAACAATGGAACTTTGTGGAATGAAGAATTTTAAATCAAGGTTACAAAAATCGCCACTAGATGGAGCCAAAACAGGGCCAAAATCTCTTGATTGCAGATCTATCCTCAACTTACACTTGTTGCCAAAATTGTAGCTTCCATCTGAAAGTGGATTTCTCTTTATATTTCAAGTCTTTTAGAGCTCAGCTACAACATTATTGTGTTCAAAAATCAAAAAGCCATGCTGAGTAATCACAAATTACGGCCAAAGACTAAATGGAAGCGCCCACAACTGTTTCTACCTCAAGATGGCACTGATTGTCATTTTCTCTTTGATTGAAGCTTAACTTTGTTTCCTTAAGAAGGCTTGCTCTGATGGTGAGTTGGTCATTTTGAGAACAAGAGAACGCACCCAGGTAGGATGTGCTGAGGACATGCTAAGTCATGTGAGAGCCATCTAGGTGAAGCAAGTGTGTTTTTTTAAATTGTTCATGCCACTCAATGATCCTTCAGCCTCAGGATTTGCTTCCTTTCACTAATGAAGCTTTCAATCCCACTCTGGACCTTACCCTGCTTCCCACTGTTTAAGTTGATGAAGCAAGACCATGATTATGCACCTTATCAAAGGTCATGGTAAAGTCAAGATAAACTACATCAACTGGCTGATGACTCAATAGCTGAGTTTATATACCCTGTGACAACTTGAGTCGTTACAGAAATTTTATGTTACCACACGCCGTTGGTTTCATTTGCAAACACGAAAGTGTTTGCAAATGAAACCACTCTCTTCGACAACAGAAGCCCACATGTCATGAAACAAAACGTCTGATGTTGAGGACGCACAAACCATTGACTACTTTTTTGAAAGTTTGGGAAGTGTTCAGGTCCTTAACAATGTTTCAAAGATTCCATGAACATCCTCCACATTTTCTACACAACTTATGTGAAGAGGATATCATAATCGAAAATGCATCCATTCCCAAACCTATTTTGTCAGATATTTTTTGCAAAAAAGACGTACAGCTGAAGATCATCACATCTAAGTCTAAAAATATCAACGTTTCGTCGTCAATCATTGACCTCTAAAAACAGGGATGAGTGGTAATTTTAGAGGGTGGAGGTTTGGGCTAAATTCACTGCCATCATGAACAAGGTCATCTACAGGGTGTACCATTTGAAAACTGGCCTAGGAAAGTATATTTGAGTAAAATATATTTTTCTGAGAAGCACCTTGTCAATGAAATTCACCAAGTAGAAGCAAGAATGCATAGAATGCATCTCCTTGACTTCTAAGTATCAGAAGGCCAAAAAGCTGGATCTTAGTATGCCTCTTTTTAATCCATTCTCAGTTTTGAAATGTTTCTTTTTGGGGGGGCAAGATTATTTTAACATTTTTAATTTGCAGGAAATGTTGCTCCCTCCTTTTTGGGATCTCAATTCTTATCCACTTTCCAATTGTAATGGCTTCCATGAGAGAGAAAATAGTAAGGTGCAGGTTTCAAGTTGCTATATGCAGTTTTTAGTCATTTTTTATATATGAGAAAAAAGAAATCAAAGATTTAAACTCAAAATGGACAAATACAAATGACATCAGTATTGCTTTACCCTCAAATTCGAAATATAGAAGTTCATGTCATTTCCTTTGCTGTTTTAAGGTTTCCAGCTATTGTATTAGTCATTTTTAATGTTTTCATACGCTGTATGTAGGTCTTTGAAGGCTTCGTTTTTTTGCCATTTATTTTTCAACCTTTGACATTTGATAATAAAAGCCAATCTTAGTGCCTTTATTGCAATACTGACAACTATATGGACAGATAGAAGGCACCTATGCAGAATGATTCCATTGATATATTTTAGCCTATTTTCATTTTCTTTGTTCATTTTAATATGGCACACCCTGCAGACGCACTTTCTAAGCTCACTTATTGAGAAGCGACTCTATCTTGCTTATCGCGATCAGGAAAATTGAAATGTGCATACACCTGGCTCGCAACTGCTTGATGCTAATATGTCCAGTCGTACCGGTCGTACCCCAGATTTATGCATCTCTTTGACTTCTAAGTATCAGAAGGCCAAAAAGCTGGATCTTACGAGACATGAGATATATATCACGTAGTATTGGTAACATTAAAGGCCAACTCCTGCTAAAAATGACCAAAACTGGGTGTGGAATACTTTCAATTTGACAAAAGTAATGGCATGCTTATTCTTCAAGTCAGTGATTTGTCGCATAATTTACGAGTGTACAGTCGTACCCAATCAGTTATACCATTGCCTTGTTTTAGATCCCAAAATACTCAACATTTCATCAACCAATTTTGAGATCGGTTGTTTGATGACTTACATATGTCTCTACCATAGTCAATTCTGTTCTCATTTTGACAATAGGTTTAACACAAGTCTGATTAATCACTTTTTAACTGAACCACTTGCACTTTTTCCAAGCTACCACAGGCAGAAAAAAAGTGGGAGTGAGGCCCCAGCGCAACATTTAAAAAAGCGGCTACAAACCTGGATTACACTGTTCCATTAGTGGCATGTATGATGTCAAGTCAGGTGTTCCACAAGGTTCAATTTTAGGTCCGCTCCTGTTTATTCTCTTTATTGCTCCTCTCCAGAAGTTTAGAACAAAAGTCAGTATTTCTTCATATGCTGATGATACAAAATTAGTTTGTGAAAGGAATGTTCAGGACTCAAAATTTTTAGTAGATGACTTGGAGAAAGTCTACTCTTGGGTTGGCGAGAGCAACATGGCATTGAACGGGATGAAATTCCGCACAATGACGTATGGGGCGTCAAAATTAGACGTTCCTCTCAAAGACAATGGAGGTTGTGATATTGAGCAGGTATCGTCCATGAGAGATTTGGGAGTTGTCGTTCAAGATGATGGAAAGTTTGATGAGCATATCCAGTTGAAAGTGGGGAAGGCATTTCAAACATGTGGCTGGATCTATCGCACTTTCAAGTCCAGATAGTATTACGATGCTAACTCTGTACAAGTCGATTGTTCAACTGCATTTTTGGCCAATTAAACGAGAAAAGACGAAAAAAATGCCCGATTAGTTGAAAAAAAAGACGAACAAAATCCAAATTAAACGTAAAAAAGAATCGCGACGAATAAAGGTAAAAAAGACGAAAAAAGGTCCTGTCCCTAGTTATAACCCAAAAGCTCACTGGAATAATGTTTTTGCACAACTATTTCACCACCTGAGTTATTTGAGTTTGAATGCCCCATTTTAACCCCCCCCCCCCCCTCAACACATTGTCTTCAATTAAGTATCACTGAAAGATGGCGTGGAATGTCAACCTGTCCCAAACATCACTGAAAGTATATTTCCCTTGTACTTGGCGCAACAGAAAACATAATCCTAACAAAGCCCAAGAACATCCCATTGATGTGTTCAGGCCTTTGAGGCTCATTTTCAACTAGAAAGCCTTAGACCATAGCCCATCTTAATGGGTCATCTAAATTAACTCTATTGAGGCTGATCTTATCCTCGTCTCGTTATTCACGAGCCCTGTCTTGTCGCAGAATGAATCTCCTGAAAACGAAGTCATTATTATTTCCTTTTCCCTTCGGAGATGATGGCCTTCCAAGGTTGTGCAGTACCATTTTCCCCATCCTTTTCAATCCCTTTGTTCCAGTGAACCTTTAGTTACTACCTTGAGAAACTTTGCGTGTTCCATACGTACACATCAAGGCGATGATGATCTTCATCAGAGTGTGTAGAACATAGACCATGTTGGTAGCATCCTATTTGTTGAGTTTGTTGTTGCCAATTCGTCGAGAAAAGTTTGCTTCTCGACCTGAACCTTTGTCGCATTGGGAACACGGCTCTCAATTATGCGGGCGCACTTTACTTCATTGCATTTGCTCTACTTTGTTTTCCTTCTCGATGTCGATGGATGTACGTATATGTTTACTTCAATTTGATCAATCAAAAAACCGTATGGTTTGATCGGGTCGTACTTTTGAGAGGAAGTCTGATGAATTAACAATTGAAGGAAGTTTAATTTGCCAAGATTTTAGAGACGGATTGGCACTGGGGTTCCAAATTTTAAGTACTTTGCAGGGGTCAACATACTTTGAGTGGATTTTACATTGTAAACCTTGGTTTCCTCAATAGTAGTTTATCAAGGACACCGTCTTTATCGATACCAAATAGAATACATATTTCATGAGCTTGCCCGTGGTTAAAGTTTCTATGGAGTCTGACACAAAGACTGTCATAAATGGTGGTCCTGCCTTATAACTTGACATGTCAGAACAATTTGTCGATATTGATCGAGCAAGTTATCCTCAAATGGGATCGATCATATCATGAACCACCATTATGACGTCTTGGATTCTCAAGAAAAAAATCCGACTTGTGACACAATGATATGTTCTCGTGGAAAGCGGAGACCACGGAAAAATGAAATTGTGCACTTTCGGGAACCAGTTCAGTGGTCGATATACAATACACTTTAACGTTGCAGAAGTAATCAACCAAAAAAGGCTCAATATCATGAAGAATAGAGGCAGGATTTGTACTTTAGGAAATTGATATTTCTTTCCATTGCAAAGGTGTTGAAAATAGTTTAGCCTTCATTATGAAGCCAAACAAAACACCCAGGTTTTTCTAATTGGAAATACGTATGAAATATACCAATGTACAAGTAGGTACAATGGTAGTAGTAGGTACAAGGTACAATGACAAAATAGAAAGTGCAATCACTTCCGGGTTCTAAATTTAGAATGTTCCGTATTTTCATGTTTTTTGTCGAACGGAGAGGCCAGATTTTTTGGGGGGCGATGATGCTAGCTGAGGTCAAATTGATGCCAGAAAAATGCCAATGAGAAAATGAAAAATTCAAGAAAAATGGTGGTTTTACAAGAAAAAATGAGGGAGTACGGCGGCTACATGTATATTAATAGATATTTGAACCTATCTCTTTAACTTAATTTTGCTGAGATTGACACAAGATTTTTTTTTCCATTTTTTGTATCAAACTAGCTGAAAAAAATGAAATGAAAAACTTGTGAAATTAATCAAAAGTGGAAAGCAAAAATCGTCAGTCTTGTGCCTGTCAGTCATTTTCCAAAATGATAGTGTGAAAAGTGATTTTTTTAAAAGGGACAGCAAGACACGGAATATTTTTTGAGCAATATCAAATATCTTTCTCTTGAATTTATTAGGATTAATTTTAAGCTATTACCTGATACCGAACTACTGTGTTTTTAAAAAGTTGTTATTTCATCAATTTGTGTTTAAGCTTTATCACAATTTTGTCAAAGTACCAATTGTAATCCATCAGTAGAGTAATTCTTTAAGGCATGTGATAAACTTGAATTGTGTTCATTGACATCATTTATTGTCATGCCTTTCCTGAAAGAAAATTTGAAATTTGTGATGCTTTTTTTCGAAACACGATTTTCATCCTATTTACAGACAAGTGATGGTATTTGTTCCCGTCTCAGTTTGCAGGTAGACAAGGTCTTAGACCAGGAATTTGGGCACTTAGTCTACTGAATGACCTTGAATAATGAAGATCACCATTCTTCCAATTTTTGTCTGAGTTTGGAAAAATGGTTGAATCAGCTGTCCTTGAAACTCAAAATTAAATACTTTTTTGCAAGAAATGTTGAAATGATGCACAAAAACTGTCAACGCTAGAGCCGTTGAAAAGGGCTAGAAAAATGCTAAAAACAGAGCAATGTTAATCAAATTTCTACCATGCTTTTGTCTATTAAAAAAGTGCTTGCTGGTCACCCTGATTTGTAACGCCTTTGATGAGATGTTTGAGCATACAGACCTTAAGATAGAGCTTAGCCAGCAAAATCTATTTTTGTCCAACCATCCAACGTGGACAGTCTGTGATGTCTTCCAACATGCAAGAAGCTAAAATTCTTGATTAAAGGGAACCTTTTGATATCAAAATCATATGTAAACCATTTAGCTCATTTGATAGATCAGCTTGGTGAAGATCCTCAAGCCTGCTCCAAAAGTATTTGCCTGTTATGTAAAAAGTTAATGTTAATTAGTGTTGAGTTTAAACAAGTACGAATTGACTGACTGATAACCCGTTCTATGAAGAAGAACCTTTGGTTTGTTATTGAACTTCCATCAGAAACTGATTCCATCAGCTGATTGTTCTACTGAATTCTCTTTACCAATCACCATCCTGAACCTTGAACAGCATCTGTTAGCCTATGGCGGCCAATCTTTATCATAGGGTCTCTATTTGACAACAGTTTGCCCAAAGACTGCAGGAAAATCCAGGCTCTACTAATGAGGATCATGCATTCAGGTTCACTGAATTGACCTCATAGATCATAATGATCCATTCGTTAGGTCACGATGAGGTCGTCAGTTCCAAAGAGCTCTATTCAATGGATATGAATGAGGACGATTTCCTTTTCGAAATAATGGGCCTTTTACCATTGAGTCTTTTGAAAGTGGTGACCCTTCATTTGGACCAGGCCTTCTAGTACAAGGACCAGGCCTTGGATCTGGAAAGTAATTCTCATAATTGATCAATGCCAATGGAACTCCTCTGTTGAGTGCTCCACTTTGGTCCAAGTATTCCCCCCAACGGGCTTATTGGCTGTTTTGTTGAAAGAAGAAATAATGCCAAACTCTTTCGAAAGGTGGCATTTCAAACATAATTTATGGATACATACAGAGAGCTCTTCGAAGAAGTGAATAAATAATGGTAGCAACTTTTGTTTCAGAAATTTGATTAGACATTTTATATTTCATTTGAAAAACTCTTATTTCGACAAAGGTGCAACTCGAGAAGGACTCAAGATGGGAACAAAATTGCAGGGTTCTCAAAAGATTGAAAAAGCTTGAGACGCTTTATTATCCAAGCAATAGCCTCAAAGGCTCCAATGCTCAAGAACATTCATTATTCAAAACCTCGGTGAATGGCGGTTTTCTGTGCTAATTTATTATTCCCCCTTTGTCCTTATTGGCCTACCATTCATATGTTGTGTGTTCAGATTGGGTCAATCCAGGATTGAAACTCACTGTTTACGAGAGTAGCAATGCCCCAGATTGGATTTTGAATGAAAACCCTTAAATGAATAAAAAATATGTCAGGTTATAGTCGATTTTCATATTTCTTGCTCATTATTTGATTTGATCCAAGACAGTTTTTAGAAAAAAAAATCAGGTGCATTTCAGTTATCGGGACCATGTTCAAAAGTAACAAAATTGCGTTTCTTTAAAAAACATTTACTATGATCACCATTTAGGATAGGTAAAGGGTCTCTAAAGCTAACGCACTTGCAGGGTTAAACAAGATGGAAATAAGACAATAGCCGAAAGTAAAATATTTATCCAAACTTTCTTTCTCCAAAGTTTATTAGTGTGCTCAGGGTTTCAGCCAAAATGACAAGAATTGGCTTCAAACGTTTTTGAAACTTTAAACATAGGAGTTTTACGGAAGCTTAAAAATTCGTCCGATCAGAAAGTAGCTCGATACTCAGGCTAAAAAGGACGCTTCACATTTTTCTTCCAAAGTTATCTTGAAATGAGCAATACGGAACATCCTTGCTCTATTAAGTAAACATGCACTTCTCTCAAAGGGAACTAGGAAGGAAGGAAACGATTTCCCTTGGGTGCTCTAACTAGGAATGGGTCCACCCATCAGTGTTGTCCTCACACTGGATTAGGTTCCTAAAGAGGGAGGTTCTTTTCTAATCATCATGCAACCTCAAATTGACTTAAGACTTTCTTGGAACTCGTGCAATCATTCAGTTGGGAAATTGAATAGTTCAATTGGGTTCTGGAACCTCTGAATGGATTTCGCCCTCGAGCCTTCAATCAAAGGAAATAGTTCAGTCTTCGTACATACAGCGAGAATCAGCAAATCTGTGCACGATTCGCGCCAATTTATCCATCTCTCTCTCTCTCTTTCTCATTTCGGACGACAAAAATACCATTTCACAAACGCTCCCAAATCATTTTGGGCTTGAGGCAACTTGGGTTTCTTGAATGAAAGAGCCAAAGGGAATGCCAAATTTTCATTGCTTATTGCTTCAGTTTGTTGATAAAGTGTTCCAAGTCTGTGGGTCTGTGAGTGATGAGCGGATATCAGTTTGGAATGTCTAATAATACCTCTCTCACATGGTCTACGATGGATGAGTTCCACTCTAATGGAACATGGCGAGTTCTGGACCAAGATCGGTGATGTGGGTACCTTTGGGATCATATCCCTAATCCCCCATGTCATTTATCGTTTAAATTAATGAGGATTGCCTTTGCCACTAGATTCTCTTGGACACTACATGTTGAACGTACTTCTCATAATCAATTCGTTAACGAGACGTCACCAAGACTGAGCACATTGGGGAGGCCAATTTCACTACAGCAAACCTCGAAAGACATTTCTCTCAGGGGGGTTTTCACTTTGTAATGAAAAAACATTAGCTTAGAGAATGCCCGTAATGCAAGTTGTGGAAGGCTCAAAAGCATCTATGGAACCTTAAAGTTAAATCCTATGGAGGATGCCTATGTATCTATTAGGTCTTTTGCGATAAGAATTTTCCGTGTTTCTTTAGATAAAGATGATTTCGATTTGGTTGTACCTTTGCCTGAGAAGAGTCGTTTTGAAGGCCATGTTGACATCAAAATTTAGTTCCACTGCGTCTTTTTGAGAAATTGGAAGAGAAATCGAAACTCGCACGGAAATAGTCCTTACATGAAAAGAGTTTCCGGTCCATTTGGTAGACTCATCTACCATTGATGCGAGCAGAGCGAGAGTGATCTTGGAAATGATCTCACGAGAACCTCTCATTCGTCTCGTTCTTTTTTCCACGAAGAATTGCATTTCTCTTCTTCTTTCTTCCGTTCTTTATCCCACCTTACGTACTTTGGTATTTCCATAGTAGATCCGTATTCTTGTTCCAAATGTATCCACAATTGGCGTGCAAGCCAGTAAATGGAATAGCGGAATTGCATGATTGTTTGATAGGCAATTGTGGGTGGTGGTTGAAGGAGTAGTCGTGGTACTTTTGTTGTGGGTGATGGTGGGATGTATTGTTTTCTCATGGAATGCGGGAAAGAACGAACGACGGCCTTTGATGTTCGTTGAAAATGGAATGAATTGCCGGCGGTTTTGTCTAGGGAGGAATATGGCATACTCTGGTTCCCACAATGGGGTTTTGGCATACTCTTTAGGCATTTCCGAGAAGTATAGAAGTTCATATATTCAATATTAAAATGGATGCATTATTTGTTGGTGATTACATGACTTAGTTCTAGCGAACAATCTGAATGGATTTGTGTTGCAAACTATATTGAATGGACTTGTCTAATGATCTTTAAGTGCATCTCTCTTGCAAAAACAGAAAAGTACTTAAAAATATCGTTTTTTTAGTCCCAGGACATGCAAAGAAGAATGCGCAAAACTTGCTAATGTTACAAATGAATGAGTTTGTATTTGAAATGAAATGTTAAACATTTCTTCTGCTTTCTTATTTGGTCTCGAATCCTGTAGACCGAGATCATTTAAATCATGACCTTACTCTTAAAATTTAGGTGGTTTACTCAACCACCAAAATCCTGTGCATGTACTCTTAAAATTATAGTGCTCCATTTAACCTTAACACGGACCCAACACATGCCCAATTTCCAAACGCAATAATTAATTGATTTTTATTTGTAAATTGCATCTTTCGTTAATGGCGTCGTAGTCCAAATTATCGTAGTAGGGTAAAAGTAAACAATGTGAGGTCCGGACGAAAGAACGAACCAGTGTTATCAGAACTTTTCGAAGTAGTCATGCCAAAAATATTTCTTAAAAAAAGTGTCAGATTTGGCAAGGTAAAAACAAATTGTGTTATTGCCATCCACTGGCACTTCAGCTTACAAATCTAGAAAAATTTGAAGGCGTTTCAGAAAGAAACTTTTCTCTCTACAAGAATGTTAAGATCATAAATGATCATAAATAAAAACTATTGATTGGAGGTACCTGGCAAAGCTGCTTTACCGTTCTTTCTTGCAGACCTCCCATTGTCACCGGTGCGGGAAATCTGCGAAATGTTCAATGCCAGAACTACCTCCACAAGTGAAAATGTACAGCAATTGTAATTTGCAATTGAATAACGTGAATTGGTTCAAATGCAATTAATTATAATTACCAGTACGTTGATCTCAAATGTGATTGATCACAAGTAATAGGAAATGTAATTGCAATGCGTAATTGTAATTTCAATCCCAATTACATCACAGGTCTTGATTTCCAATGGTTCCACTTGGGATCAGTGTCTCCAAGGGATTCGAGAAGAAAGAAAAAATGCAGTGCTTGGAGCTTGGAAGAAAATGCAAGACAAGTAATGTAAACCTTGCAAGTATAATATATTTGTTGAAATACATTCATGTAACATGCACTTTTTCTTGTGTTTTCTCTTCCTCCTTGGTTCCTGTTGCGTACTCTCTTATTTCAGTTCTCTAGTTTACTCCACCATGGACTGAACCTGGAGCAAACGCATGCCTAATTTACAAAAGCAATTATTCAACGTGATCATTGACTTTTAGACTAAATGTAATTCTGTCGTGTAAAATTTGTCGTTCCTCAATTTCCAAAAAGAGGTTCAGAGAGTAGATTTAAAAGGAGCTCCGATTCGCCCCATGAGTTACGAGACGTCACGAATATCGATTGGTCAGTGTGACTGTCTGGAAAGCGCTTCAGTCCCATTAGACCTTTTTTCATCAATTTCAACACACCGCTCCACACAAAACACTCTCATTAATCTTGTTTCCAAAAACACTCATGAATTCTATAGCACCATACAATCATCTTTTTTCAATCTTGCTCGCAATCTCTTTCGTTTACAAGAGATTCCCAACCATTATTCGGGACAGCCAATTTTTGACTTGGACTTTCCTTGTCTGAAAGAGATTGCCCCTACCAAGAGCAGCTGTTTTATGGTTTGTTTTGCTGGAAGATTTATGGCGACAGTCCACCGACAAAGCCTTCTTTTGAAGTCTATCCCCACTCTACTCTTCTCCCTGATCCACGAAAAGAACGAGACCCAAGCCAGGGGAGCAAATCCTGGCTCATCTCTCTATGATCATTAAACATAAGAAGAAGGAGCCATGTTCAAAGTTTTACATATTTTAAGTTTTGCTTGCTAGTCTACGTCGAGAGTGTTCAGGGAAAATGGGTTCCGTTTCTACTTGGAGAAAAGTAAGTTTAGAGCTATTTACAAGATGTTATGTTGCTGTTAATCATGGTGAGGCTAGATGCAGAACCAGGGAAAAATCTTGATGAAAGAAGGCTTTCAGAGAGCCACTCTTTGTGTAGGTGGGTACTTGGATGAAGAGAATTATTGCCAAAAGAAGGCTCTGCTGATATGTTGATATAACACTAGATTTCCCGGCCTTTGGCTTGATCTCCTCGACAATATGCCTTCAAAAGCATCAAACGTGCCTCCAAGAGAGTTTCAAACCACTCAACTTAAACATGTCTTTTCGATTTTATTTACAAAGTGTGCTGAACATCACAAAACTTACGTTTTTTGTTTTCAAAATGGCCTTCAATCATTTTCATAGCTTTGTTATTGGACAAATTCACCACCGTTAACCCAACCTGATGTACTGTATATGCCTGACCAAAAAGTCACCTCCGTCTCCAAAACGAATTTTGTGCCGGCAATTTTTCTCGGATGTAATAAGATTGCTTGGATTTTTGATGAATAGTTTTCAAAGCTGAATGTGGTTTTTCTTTTTCAAATCGAGTAAGGCATTTGAACGTTAAAATACTTCAGAGCAAGCAATGTAAAATTTTGTGCTTTGGGAGTGCATTCTTATAGAACCATTCAACCTCTGATAACTTAATTAATCCAGTAACTATCGCTTCTGACACTACCAAAGCCATTTAAGTCGAGTTGTGCAATTGGTCGGGATATGAATTCATTTATCTCTCCTTTCAGGTAGAGTGCGGGTACTTTGGACCCTTTACGGTGATTCATGACGACGTGGTCGAGTACAGGATGGTAGTAACTTTGTTCGACCCTTTTTCCCATTGGACTCTAGCCGATTCCATCCAGACCTTTAGTCATTCGGACGTGTTTGGCGAATTCGCTGAGTTTCTTTTGAAACACTTTTGTCTCTTTGGCTTTACACCTTGCTCCATCATCAACCACTCCAATCAACTCTTCGATCTACAGCTCTTACTCAACCAACTGCAGATCAAAATTGATACATGCGGTTGGTCTGATCTGGGTCTACCCGCTGATTTTATTACACACGATTCAGAATCGAAGACCTCTTTGGAGCTGTTCGAAGAGCTAACACAGTTCACGCAAGACTTTCAAGTCAATTGGCATCTACTTCTCCAATCCTGGTTGTTCAGGAAGAGGATCGCTCCCGTGGATAGCGACGAGATATCGCCTTTTTCCATTGTGTTCCAACATGATCCTATCAATTTGGATGTGAAAGCCAAGCAAGAGACTGTTTTGATTGAGAACCGTCGGCGTATGATCAAGAATCCGAATCTCCAATGCCGCCATTGTGAAGAGGTGTTCACGTCTCGGATTAGTTTTCAAATTCATCAGAAGCATCATTTGGATGCAGCCCGAGAACGTGGAAAGGCTCAAGGCGAGAAGGCTCAAGATAAGCCACCAAAATATCCTCAGAAGTTGACAAAAAGAGAATCAGGCTCCGAAGGTGACGAAGACCACGATGACGAAGTTTTTGATGTCTCTAAACGATCTTACCGCTGCCGAAGAAGAAAAGGATTCCATGCCAAAATAATAGATCCCTCGGCCCGAATAGCAAAGCTAAGTAAAACGCCTCTTGTCACCCGATCCATTACCAGAAATGCACAATCAGACGCCTCGGAGGTCAATCAAGTGGCCGAAAACACATTGAGAGCAGTCAAAGCATTATTGGCCGCGACCAAAACTGAACGGAAAAAGAGAGGCAAATATACGAAGTTTGATCTGGAGATGCGCGATGAGATCGCTCAATATGCTTTGGATCACGGTGTGGAGAGTGCTTGTCAAGAGTATTCTGCCCGTTTTGAGTTCGCCATTCATGCATCCAGTGTGAGAAACTATATAAAAGCCCTTGAAACTTTCACGCCAGAATTGCGTGAACAAATTGGCAGGTTTGTTTATCAATATGGGTTTGATAGATGCCTTAACGAATACAATCAAACTCGACCAGACCTAAATTTGAACCGTTCGCTAATGCGTCAGTTCAAGCGGGTCTTTTTGCGAAAGTATCCGAATCTTGAATTGGATATCGAAGACGATGACGAAGACGAAGAAGAAGATGACGAGGAGGAACACGATGATCAAGCCACGAGACTCAACCGTCCTAAGAGGCTCTTAACGGTGGAACTTCGCGACGAAATTGGGCAATATGCATTTCAGCATGATACTTACCGGGCTGTCGAATACTATTCAACAAAACTTCAGTTTCCCCTCAGAGAAGCCGCTGTCAGAAAGCTCAAGAAGGCCTGGGTGGCCAAGACCAGTCAAACTCAATACGTAGTAGATAATTCCGCCATGAATCAGGTCCAAATCCCTAGGAGTGAACACTACCACCATCAAGAACAACAACAACAACAACCGCAGCAACATGTGATAGCTGTGCAAATGCCTGCCAATGTCATACAAACCACCCAGGTTGTGGGCTCTGATGGTACAACTCAATACGTTCAGTATCCGGTTGTTGTGGCCACAAACCCCACAGACTTTTCCAATCCAGCCATGTCCCAAATGCAAGTGTTGCAAACCAGTCAGAGCTCAAATGTGTATGGGGGCATACAGACCCATCCCACACATATGGCCAAGACCACCGCAGTCGTACTTGGCGAGCAAAGTCAACTGTCTTACATTGCGGATCCTAATTCCATCCCATTACAGCTCACTACAAGTGCACACACCACGCAGCAGCCGCTTCCTGGAGCAACAAATGGCAAAAGAATGCCCTCAAGCTATGAAACACCAGGAATAGCCTCCAATCCCATGGAAGTTGTCGCTGATCCAGCCGTTCAACCACCCGTTCAAGACGAAAATGTAGAGTCCAAGAAACCAACTAAACGTAAATACAGAAAACGCGCCAAAATCAAAACACGCTCCAGTACGGCGAAAAAGAGTAATCTTACTGAGAACACCAGCAAACGGGGCCAATACACTTCCTACGACCCTCAAATTCGAGCATCGATCGGTAAATATGCTGTGGAACACGGAAATCAGCAAACCATCGATTATTTTCATCGGAAACATGGGTTAGATTTACCAGAATCCACTGTCCGAGGTCTCCGGGATCGGTACCTGTTGCAGAGTCAAAAAGGAGAAGCTGCGGAACTAAAGTTTGGACCCCGAGGTCGTCCCATGAGGTTAGGGAAATATGATGAAATCGTTCGAAAATGCATTCACGACCTCATTGCCTCTGGTGAGAAGATGTCTACGTTTTTAGCCATTGCAACGGCGAAACAAGTGCTGCAACAAAATGATCCCTCAATGCTTATAGAGAATGGAGGGAAAGTCAATTTGAATCCGGTGTGGGCCAAATCGTTTCTAAAACGGATTGGTGTAAGCATACGTAAGAAAAAGACTGTTTAGAGCGATCTTTTTTATTAGTTCTAAGGAAATTACCATAATACAAACTACGTTTAAAAGGTAATTGTTGGAACAATGTGTCAAAATATAAGTTATGTATTTGACACTGAAAATATGTGTTATCACATTTTCTTGTTGAGAGCAAGCGCTTCACAATATCGCTGAGATTTTGGTTGGTAGGAAAATTCTAATTGACGACATCCTTACCCATCCAGCAAGGCCAGAAGTGTGTCTTGGAATGGATTTGTGACGAATAATTATATGTTTGGGTCTAAAACCAAAGACCAACTAGAGGTGATAGAAAAGATGGTCTTCGCGAGCGAAGAACCTCTCTAAAGCGATACTATGTTCCATGGGTCCATTTGGCGTTATAAATAAATTTCGAGCATCCTAAAATTTAAGATATTAAGTTGTTTGGTGGTAGATTTCCGGCGATTGTTGCTTCATCGACTCGAGATTACAACTGTTGTCGGTTGCGGCACCGTTACATGTGGCTGATGGGGGAAGTGGTGGAACAACGACGGGATGGGGTGGAGTCAGGCCTGCCGTTGGGGGTGGTGTGGTTAGATCACATTGAGGAGGTGGATGAGATTCTGACAACAGCTTTCCATTGGTAGTATACATAAGGGGCGGATACGCGTCATGGAGGATGTGTGGCATGGTCATCCGGGTCTCCATGCCCCTTTGGGGTGGGTTAGGTGGCATGACATCTACAGTTAGCTACAAAGGGACAAACCAAACGCTTATGATGTGGCCGCACGAGCTCAAAATGAGCACGTTCTGTTATTCTTAAGTCATTACCAAGGTGGGTGTGGCTGGAAGAGGTGGACTGGACATGCTTGATATACTTCCATTAGGCGTTGATGGTGGATGAGACACATTAGGTATGCCATTGGGCATCATTGCATTTGGAATCCCGTTAAAGTAAGAGGAGGGACTGATTGGTGGAGAGGGATAAGGCCAATAAATAAACTGGGGTGGATAAGCATAAGGGTTTGCCCGATGATGGGCATGGTGGGATGGTAGTGGTGGGGGATGCGAGGTGAGGGGACTAGGGTGGTTCAGGGCGACCATGCCACCGTTAAAGTGATAGGTTGAACCTGGAGATACTGAATGGGGCGGCATACTAACGCCTACTGACACCACGGGCATGTGATTGCTGGCAACCCCGTTAGTACCATGGTGTGGACCACCAGAGCCATTAAGTGATGGCGGAGCGTTGGGAAATATCGAAGAAAGGCTTCCTGAAAGATCATAAAGTCACGAGATTCATCTTTAAGGTGGAAGGGCAAGGGTTAATCAAATGGGGACAAGTAGATTTGACTTCATTAATCCAATTGATTTTTTTGCAAATCTTTATCTAATCTCTTTGTTTTCCAAGATCCCCTCACGAAACAAGGAAGTGCAAGAAAAGTCCCGACATTCGAAACCCTGATGACCCCATTCGTTAGTAATTTGTCTCAGTCCACTTCTGCAACCTTGAATGAAACATGTACCATTGGTGTTCCCTCCAATCAAATGATTACAAAAATAAAATCATACCTTATCCAAGTTGGTGTAAGGAGGAAAAGGAGTAGGGGAGTAGGAGGAGAGAATACTACATACGTTGATGATGCAAAATACAAAAGCCGAGTAGTAATATTCTAGTAAGATAAGCAAGCCGAATTCCGAACCACGCACTCCCCGTGGGCAGACAATCACATAAGGTCACAGAAGTTGTTGACGATGTTTTTGTAGTCGGTTTTTTCAAGTAGTAGTTGTAGCAATACCCACCAACCAAACATCAATCCACCAACGAAAGACAGCGTAGCCAAACAGTGAGAGAAGAACAGCAACAACACGGTCGTCGGGAACCGGATCACCTTGTTAGACACGCCCAATCGGACGAAGAGACTCGCCAGTTAACCATCCATTGTAACCAACCACCAAGAGGCATCGTTATCATTTGGGCTCAGAACAAAGACGTTCACAAACTTTGATTCCATGAAAGAGGAAATCAAATCCCGCGTGGTGAGTGCCAGTCAGACTACTATATTCGGATGCTTGACCAACGATGTACATCATTTCACCGAACCTATGTCACAGATATCACATGCCAGGTTCGCCCCAAATTAACAACTATGCCTTGGATTGTGAAAAGCCAGGTGTGCCATGATAACGATTAAAACGCTTGAACCTCCCTTTCAAATAACATAACCACATCCAAGGTAAAAGGGACCACGAATAGGAAGATTGCATTGGGTAAGTCGTTGAATGTACTGGTGTGTATATAGTATGTATTTTAAATCAACGATTTATAGAGCAACACAAATTGTAAGCTACAACCATCGGGTTAGTAGGTTTTTTTTTCATGTGAGGACGATGCTTTGGAATGTGAAAAGGGAGAGAAGTTTCACAACACAGTTCTTAGATTGTGGAGATTTGAGCCAAAAATTTGTATCTGATTAATAAATGTACATTTTGCTTGGCAAGACGTCACCAGGATCCCTGGTTACTATTTAATGGAAGAACCTGAAAAGCAACAACCCTCAAACATAACCAAACTTAAGCCCAAAGCCTCGAACCTTTGTACATGAGCTGATTGTACTGGAAATGGCGGCAGTTAAGGAGCCAAGAGCGTCCAAATTGTCATCCGTGCCACCAAAGGTCAAAATTAGACAATTAAAGTAGTAACCAAGGACCCCGGTTCCCTCTCATGAAAACAATTGTATGGAAGGGAAAGAGATAGACAGAATGTTGCAATTGATTGGAAATTGGTCCCTGAACACCAGGCCAAACCATGAGAAAGTTGTTAGTAGTTTGATGATAAAAAGATTGTACATAACATTTCTGGCTGGGTTGGGCTCGGACAAGGCATAACCACCAATGTAGGCCAAGTCTAATAATAACAACAAGAGATTCTATAAAGGCAAGACCATTTAAAAAAAATAAAGGGCAACAGGGTCTAGTTGGATCCTTTGGGATTATAAGTGGTTGGATTTGCAGAAATTGTAGCATGTGGAGAGTACGTTGCGGGTCGCTTAGAGTTTGGTCCCCCCAAAGAGCTAGCTCCTAACCCTTGTGCAAACGCTTGTTCGAAGCCTCGTTTTCCACCTAACATGGGATGCCCAACACCCCCTCCTGCTTGAGGCAAGAATGCTGCGTACTGTGCTGCTGTCAATTGGGGCTGGACTTGCTGCCTTTGAGCTGCCATTATGGCTGCAGCTTGATGCTGTTGCTGCAATAACAAACGCTGTTGTTGTTGTTGTTGTTGTTGTTGCTGTTGCTGTGCTGCAAACATAGGGTTTTGTAAAAGACCACTTGCTGAAGGATAGCCTCCAAATGAGCCTACTGGGGTGGAGAGAAGGCCCTGCTGCGTGGGCATCATATTGGGGAACCTAAGAAGGCTGGGATGAAACATAAGCCCACCAAAATTAGGATGAGGCAGAAGGCCTTGAGCTAGACCCTGTTGTCCTGCCATTTGGGACAAATGATTTTGGTACGCCAAATGAAAGTTATTGGCCGCAGAGGACACAGGAATTGAAGGGATGCCACCTGGAGTGGAAGTAGGAATGGTTAAATGTCGTAAACTATTAGGATCTTGCTGATATTGTGCGAACTGTGAGGTGCCTTGCCCGAGACCCCCAGTTAAATTAGGTGAGTTCAAAAGAAGAGAATTAGAGGCAACTGAATTTGCCTGGGCTGGTGGTGCCTGTCCCAATTGCTCAAAACCCGCCATGGAAGCCACAGAGACTGGAACCACTGGGGCGCTCCCTGCGCCCCCAGCGGCCACAGACGACATTGACAACATACCAGGTGGAAGCATCCCCGCGGAGGTCGATATGTAGGGGTTTTTCGTGGGTGTAATCTGACTGGTGGACGTGACACCTGGAAGGCTGTTGCCCGTGAGCACATAATTCATGTCCTCCCCTGAGCATTGGAAGACTTCAATGTAGCGTTGCTTCTTGCCAAACGTCATATTGCGGTGGTGTCTATGCGTTGCAGCCTGGAAGGCCGCATGTTCAGTTGTCATCTCGATGAAGGCCTCGCCGGAGGGTTGCCCCTATCAATGAAATGAATAGTTGGGACCCAGAAGCAAACTACACATACTTCGTATTTCTTACAACGTTTCAAAGAGAAACAACCAAGCACAAACCACACCACCCAAAACCTGTCACCTTACCTGAGCGTTATACACCATGTGTATCCCTTGATTGACAATGTTTTTGGCATGTTCACCGAGGAACTCCAAAATGTTCTCCACACCGGCTTCATAGGGAAGACCTCTTAAACGAATGCAATCCTTCCGCGTTCCTGCCGTAACCATTTGTTGAGGAAGTACAGCCGGGTTGCTCATGGACGGCATGAGCGGTAGCTGAGATGAAACATTGGTTGCAGCCAAGGCTGCTGCCGCTGCGGCTGCCGCGGCGGCAACTGCTGCATGGTTGTTGTTATTATGGTGCCCATGCCTAGGATTCGAATTCTGCTCCACTGTGCGGTTGAGGATCTAGCATCATAAAACAGTTTATGACACTCTCTTTCCACTGGCATATTAAACTGAAAGTCTTGCATTTGCTTACCTGTGTTACTTCGGCTGTGGTTGATCTGAAGAGCTCAATATATCGTGATCCAATGATTTCTTTATGCTTCTGTAAGGCTTTTTCGGCATCCTTCTCTTCAGTGAAAAGAACAAAAGCATCACCCGTGGCTCGGCCGTCGGGTTTCCGAACAAACAAGACGCCGTCTTCCTTGTCCAGAACATCACAACCACTCTCTCCACTCTCGAAGAATTCGGTCTAGAGGCACATAAAGAAGACTGACATGATGACAAGGTCACTCTTTGGAGGATAAGGTTTCCTGATCTTACCACTTGTTTTGCTGTGCAGTCGTATGGAAGGCCTCGCATGCGGATGATCACTTGGCCTCCCCGGGATAAGAAGCTTTGAGCTTCCTTGTTGTTTCCTATTTGAGAGACATTTCTAGGATTAGGAAACTTTCCGATTTGAAGCCCCCCGGGGGCTGATGTGTAAGTAATGGGCGGGATTGGAAACATAGGTGGGAATAGGTAAAGATTGTTCATGGTCGTAGACAATTCGGTTGATTAGGAGGTTTAAGTCACTTTGGCCGGGTTTGCCAACATCAGCCAAGATCAGCGAGGGATCCAACTGATAAGACATCGATTTTTTGAGCACTTTCTTCAGAGATTATGTGACCTCTTATCTCCTTCATTGGAGCTAAGGAAAGTGGGAAAACGCACTTTGCCCATTTGGTTTTTTCTGACTGAATGTTTTAGAACTGCATGCTGGATCCAAACTCGAGCTCACAAGTGCAAACTTATAAAGCGACCAGCATTACTGTGAAAGCAAACAACATTTCAAAAGTCGTTTTCACACATGTGTCACATTTGAGTAGTTGAGCCAGAACTGCCTTCTGGGTTCAGTTCAAATTCAGCACTGAAGTCAGTTTGTTTTAGGAGTTTTTGGAAGAACAATAAAAAAGAATGTCCAGAGAAGTGAAGACCACAAATCAATTGGAGATCTCTTCGATTGAGTTTCGTTTCAAAATCGCTCTTCCTGCCTTCGTTAGCTCAAGTATGCACGTCAAAAACGGCGATAGACTCGTCTTTCAGAGCAATGATTGGTTGTTTGATCGGGGTTGAATGCCAGAACATCACCTATTCATGTTTGAAGACTCAAGCACACTTGTTGCTGTTAACCTCCTTCAGAAAAATTCGATATCAAAAGGGGGAAATGGACCGACAGCAAAGCCAAACTTGTCATTTTAAGTCAACACACAATTCACCACTCAACGAGAATCCAGAAGAGCAAGAAGACATTCTCGAATCGCGACCACTACTGCTACTAATACTACTACAACGGCATGCATGCGGAGCAAGACGACTTGCCGATACAATCGCACGTCAAAGTGAAAACAAACCCTCGCTTTGGTCAAGTCTTGTCGGTTTCTCGAAAATTATTTGTTAGTCGAGAAAAATCCCAGCCTGCACATTTTTTCCTCTTTTCGGAGGCTAACTGTGGAATCATTTTCCATCATTTTTTATCCACACGCCAATTTCAACAACCCAAATGTTAACAAATTTCTACAAATTGGGAAATTATTTTCAAAATTTCAACACCGCTAAGAAAGTTACAAATTCTTGAACACATGAATTAGTTCGTAATTTAATGGCTAGGAGAAAAATAACTTTTCTGCAATGTTTGCCCTCGTCAAAAGAACGTTAAATGTCGTGAGCAACTGTAGTGTTAGTTTATTCGTCTGAGAACTGGATCCGCCGAGACGATTAAAGTTGAAAAACACTGCTCCTCTTATCCATGATCTCTCTTTCTTAACTCTTGGTGACAATTTCAAGAAGATCCATGTGGTTTTCCGCTTCAGAAATAGACCCCGAACGGAGTTCCTCGCGTGATCTGCCCTAACAAGATCAGACAGAGACATCACCAATGGGCAAATCTCAAGGATACATCGAGCGAATGCAAACAAACTCCCAATACATTTGGATCTTGTTGGACGACACGCTCCCATATCACTTCCAAGAATCTCCTCAAGTCAGATGAATACAAATCGTTGCTCCACGATTTCTGCTCTGATAAAAGTTCAGGTCAACCAAAGGCAATCACTGAAAACCTTCACAACGTAATTTCAAACTCTTGTACCCACAGTTGGATATTGCAGAGATCCGCTATTGGCTTCTTATCCACCAAATCAAAGGTCCTTGCCCTTATGAAGCATGCAGTAAACAATCAAATCTTATGAAGCAATACCATCTCTAATGTGCTTGGTCGATCCATAGCTAGAAAGGTAAGTATTTGAATGGATGAATGGCCAAGACAGGTTGACAAAAAACCGCAATAATGCTGCTTGATTTGCGGCTAACGAAGGGCAAGTGAAGTGAAGAAGAGGGCCGGACATTATTGGAGAGGGTATCAAGTGCAGGCAAGACCTATCGAGTTTCAATGCTTGGAGAAAAACACGATGGGAATTCGACGTATTTTGGGAGATGATCAATTTCAGGCTGTCCAAGATTAGGTCGAGAGCAGAAACTTGAGGGTAACATCGAATTAATGATTCAGAAATAGCAACCAGCTTCCTGCCATTGCTTTGATAAAAGAGTTTTGAATGCGAAAATGATGCTAAGACACACGAGATCGTGAATGACTTAACGGATTTTTTCGACAGACTTTGTCCCATTTGAAAATATTATTGTGTTTCAAGGAGGTGAATTGACTTTATTATATTTTCTAACAAATGAACCAAAATATGAACTCTTTGAAAAGTGGCCTCTTTGCACAATTCATCTGCCGGAACAAATAGAAATCATAACAAAAACAGACTAAATCGCCTAAAGAAGGATTTCTAAAATCATGTGGCCAGTTTTGTGGTTGCACTTGATTAAGGTTCAGGAAAACTTTTCCTTGTTTACTTCGAGTCGAATCCTTGCAAACAACAAAAAAGGTTTTTTTCAAGTCAACAAATTTGCTAAAAATGTTACCGAGACAAATTAAAATGGATGCAATTTTCATTTTTTATGCAACTTAGATTTCATAGTATTTAGTAAAGTCATGTTGCAATGGGACAAATGTTCCTATGTATGTAATGGCATTTTTTTGTCCATAACCGAGAGTTTGTCTCAATTTTAACCACTGGCAATTTAGTTTATGGTGTTTTGCAATTTCCTTAGACAATGAGATTGAGATTGAAAATCTGCGTCTTGGTCAATTATCCATTTCTACCAATGTTTTAGATAGGGAGTAAATCATCCCGTTTGGACATTGGAAAAGGGTTTTGTGATGCATTTTCATAAAACAGATTCTAGTCTCACCACCAGCTACGTTGATGAAATCCTCGCCACTGGCCTTGTAGACCTCGATATACCGGTTACCAATGTGATGCTTATGTCGTTTGAGAGCCATATCGCGATGAGCAGGACTCTCGAATAATACCAATGCTTCGCCATTGCGTCGCCCTTGGGAGCTCAGACACAGGGCCACACCCCCTCTGAAAGGAACAAAGAGAAGCTTGTCAGTTGGGTTTGTCCTTCTGATTGTGTCGTTACCTGAGAACAGATCAGGGCATTTGGAAGATGAACTGACCTTCTAAGAACGAGTATCCTTTTTTAAGTTAAAACGTGTCAACCTAATGCATCCTCCTTCGCTTTAACAAAGGTTAACAAATTTTTGTAACAAATAATGAGAGTTTAATTTTCTGGTTAATCGGACGTTTGGGTCCAAAGTTATGCCCGCTCAAATCGCTATACAGAAGAGAGATAAAAATGAATATGCTACAGTGTGACACTAATGTTCAGAGCCCGTAGAGATAACACCATCTCCCGTCATTTTCTGACCCACTTTGCTTTTTTTCAATAAACTGTGTGGTTTTCCTTCTGCTTGATCATAGGAAATACCCTAGAAATTATTCATTGGAATCAATCTACTTTCTTTTATCTAAACAAGGTTCAAATGAATGCATGCGTTTAAAGCAGAAAATATGAATGGGTCAAAACTTTCGTTTTACGCTGTACTAGTAAGCCTCTTGCCTTTTTTTGAACGATTTGTCAAAAAGGAAAAATTGCAACCTCATTTACTTCCTATGCATGCCAGGCATCGGAAACAACTTTTGGGTCACATCGCACAAAATAGAGTTATGTGCTGTCAGTGGCCTACCAAACAGACGTCAGTCGATTCAGGGACCCACAAATTAGCGACCCAAGAGCTCAGAGTCAGTACTGTGGATGGTTCGGCCCCACTATTTTGGACTTTCCCCATAACTCTTGGACCCACCAACGACCACCCTCGGGCCCACTGGTTGCCGACCCTTGCTCTATAGAATGGTTAGGTACTCGGAAGGTTTGTGAAGGAATAACTTCGGATTCCTGTGCTCTACAAAGCTGAAGATAAAAACCCACATGCCTCCCGACACATACGAGGTCCCATTTACAGAACAAAACAGTGGATTTGCTCAAATTAGAAATGATAAGCAACAATCTCGTCATGAACCTTGTTGTCTAGACTTGCAATTTTGTTCATTAGAACTACTATTCGATGAATGATGTTTGTGTGTGTGTCAAATTCAAAGCACAAATATACACACACTTTGAAATGAAAATGATCACATCCGTAAAAGATCAATATCGTCATGAAATTTTTGCATCAAACACAAAGTTAAATTAATTTAGAAGAATATTAAGGAAGTATTAAAAAGCTAACCTAAATAAATCAATGCCCCTAGAGATTGTTTTTGCACCATCGCAATTCTTGTCTTTAAAATATTCCAAGACTTCTGAAAGGATATTGTGTCTTTTAGTTCAACAGAAAATGCCTCCAAGTGAAGAACTTGATTTTATGTCAAAGCTGTTTGATCCAATTTAAAATTTAGTAAAAAATAAGCCCTCCAAATGGAATTGAAGAAATGCATTAACAAAAAAGGTACATTTACCACGGCTTCAAGACAAGGAGGACAAAGTACCAGGAGGGTTCTGCTCGGTCGTCCGACGTTCAACTTTTTATAGACCTAATTCCACGTGTATAATGGATATTTACTTGATAGGAGACACTACGCATACATGCGCTTAAGGATGGAACTTTTTTAATTTCAGCAAGATCTGCATCGTTGGTCACTGTTAACAACATTTTGGAATTGAAAAAGTTATTTCTTTAAGACAAGGAATTGAGAGAGCAAATGATAATACATCATTTCTTAGTTTATTCTTTTGGCCTTTTCAAAGTTATTGCTAAATCAGCGGTTCATCCGTTCCTTTTGTTATTACACTAATAGAGCTTTCGATCGAAATTTCGGAAAACTTTGGTCCTTAAAAAATTTCCCCCAACAATAGTTACGATTTCTTAAAATAATTATGTGTCTTCCCATTTACTCAGGAGCCAAAAGTAGAAATTCTAGTTTAGATAAGTCTTAGAACAACAAAATATATTGTTCCTTTGTCGTTATGTCCATAACATGTCCATAACTGAATTTCCACCTCCCACTTGACAAAAATTGAAAATTGTCTCAACAAATGTGCCGTCAAACTTTACCCAATAAGTACAGAATACTTTCTCAAACAAAGATATTCCCTAAAATTTTGTATTAAAGTCGATGCATTGTCAAAAATATAATTGATAGTGAACCACACGAACAAATGTCATAAGGGTTAAACGATTTTTTCCTCATAAATCCTACTATTTGAGTGCACTTGACACAGACGTTCCATCTGAGGTAAAAAGCTTGCATTCGATTTAGAGTTGATTCGCCCTTTTGGGCGCCACAAATTGGCTGCTTTACGCATGGACGAAAAAGGATCGTTTCTACATATGTCTAGTTTGAAAACAGGGTCATTCCATATCATCATACCTGGCCAAATTGAGACCAACAAAGAATCGAGCAATATCTTGGTCCGAAGCTTGCCAAGGCAAACCTCGTGCGCGAACACAACATTCCCCATCCACTGCATCTGTGCGAGATCGGATGCCTTGTTCCAGCTTCAAGATGACCCTTTCTGGTTCATGGAAATGGACATCTGGAAAAAAAGATTCGTCCGCAAAAGTTAATCGGCAGGTCTACTAAAAAGACATGGTGCATCGAGGCCTTACCATCACAGATAAGTTTTTGCACTATGGCCACCATGTTATTCACATCCTTCAGGGCCAAACTAGGCGAGGAATCTGATTCCAGGCCGAGATCTGAAAATACATAACAAAGGGTGAGGATTTTTTGCTCGTGAACTTTTATCAATCGCTAATGAGATCATTGTTAAAATTCTGTTTCTTGCAGCTTTGAAGATGGTAATTAACAAAAGCTTCAAAAGGAATAAGTGAATAGCTCAAAATGTTCAAAAAGAGAGAGTGTCGTTCAAATTTTACTTTTGCTTGATTAGGAAATTTTCGAGGGAAAAACTGAAAAAAGCATACGACTTCAATTTCATCGAACTTGAATGAGAAATATCGTTACTTTTTTTAAAAACTTGTGGCGTTGTCTTGCTTTGAGTTTTACCAAATTTGGCGTTATTGCAATTTTAACCAACATCCTCGACTCATATTCAACTTTAGAAACTACCCTTAAATTGCATCGCTATAAAAATTATAACTTTGAAACAAAAGTTTTTTCAAAGTTCCAGTTGTTTATATTAAGTTTTTTTAAACGAGCAAAAATATTTTACAACGCCTTAACCGCGTTGACACTTCGCATTATTTCATTTTATGACATTTTATGGCAAGTTTGTTTCAAAAGTACTGTGCCAAATCATGGGAGCCAAAACGCCAAACGCATTTTTCACATAGCTACAAAAAGCCTTGAAAGGTTTGCGGGTAATATGAGACATTTTTGAGATACCTACATTTGAGCATGTCGTCAACATTGGTCACAGAGCAATCCGGAAATTTGGCAATGAACTCTTTTCGGAGATCATGGAAATGGTGGTAATACTCTTGTAATGGGATCTCCTTTCGATAAGCCTCCGGAAATAGCGCTTGTCGAATGTGGAATTGCCCATCAGTGACCAATGTAAAAGAACCATCCAGAGACTCTTGAGCCACCTTGTGGAATTGCTCCAGGACTTGAGAAAGGTTCGAGGCAGTCTGAATGGATTCCTCGGAGATCTGGTAATCATTCCGACATTCCTCAGACAAGACATTCTCATTCAGATCTGCGTTATGCGGCCTCACAGGGTAACAGTATTGGTCAAAAAGCTGAAAAAGAGATACCCTCGAATCGTGAAAAATGAGTTGGAATTTGACTTCGTGCGCTGTTTGATGAAGCCGATCCCCTTTCTGCACAAAATGCACATCTCAGTCAGTCTAATTAGGCATGTGATCGAGTTGAGACCAATCTCTGTCATTAAGGTTCTATTGAGAGGCTAGATTGGATCGCAAGAATCTTCATTGGTCAATTGTCATTCTGCATGCACCCAACTTTCTCCTGTTTTGGAAGCTGGTTGCTAGATGATAAGCTGAAAAATCATGGCCATCATGTGGTGGTTTTTTAACTGAGACAAATTGCTAACCTTCTCCTCTTTCTTCCTCTTCTATTATTACTTCGGCCACCAAATTAAGCAGAAAAAAGCCTCCATGCCCGCTCTTCCACGTTTACGTTTTGATGTCGAGATTGCAAACCGACATTAGCACTTGAGACTGTTCTCAAAGTTCCCAAAATGAACCAGAGCCCCCCTCATTCATTTAGCCGAAATAGCCATGGTATTTCCTGCTCATATGAAACTCCAACAGGGTGGTGCTCCACAGGGATGAACTCTCGGTCCCTTTTTTACTGGCGATCCGCCAGACGTTCGCTCAAAAATAGGCCTGATGAAACCCTGTTCTTGTACTAGAAGGAGATCTGGATGCATCACGCCAAATGTACGTGTAGCATGATGAGAGTGAGTGTATCTACAGTATCTATCCACACAACTAGTAATGGTAGTTTTAAGGTGATGATGCGCTGCTTTACTGGCTAGCTATGTACGTAGGCCACTCGGTCGGCAAGATTTGGTAGACACCATGGCGTCGTCATAGCCCCTAGAAATCTCTGCTTCACGCCAAACTTGGCATCCTAACATTCTTTCACAGAGATTCTCTTGATCAACCTGTTCGCATAGCTATCTAGGCATTCCCTCGACTAAACCGAATAGAACCCGTTTCGATATGTTGACCCATCCATTTTCGTTCACTGTAGTAGACTAGCACGGTAAACGTAGTATAAAAGAAGCTATGAAAAATGACACGATTGTCCTCTGAACTGGTTTACAATGTGCATTGTGCAGATAATAAATAGCGGTCTTCATGGAACAAAATGGCCGTCTTCGAACCCGTCTGTTTGCTACTTAATCACCTGAGTGAAACTTGGCCATTTTTTTCTCCTTACAAATCAACTCAATATGTTGTCTATCCAAGTCTTCTATACTGTACTGTACCTAAGGCAGAAAGTGAGAAAAGCCAGGCAGGCAACTGACAGACATTCTGCCAAGGTAACTGTTTTTATCGGGAGAATTCCAGTACGTAGACGATGGATGATCTATATAGCAGGTCCTTCTTATGAGACCCTTGCCATTACCTCAAGAGTGCATAATATTTGCAAAGTGGATAAGTGGGGGCAAGATGACTTTTGGAAAATGTGTTCAAGTTCCTTACTATTTTGGTATTGCATTTCTTCGAGAGAATTTTTATTGCAATTCATGTCAATTGTCCTTCTTTCGTAAGTGTAGGTTGTGAATGGTTCCTCGAGCAATTTCCAAACCTCCTTTTGGCTCAGTCGAGGTCAATCTCGTTGGGTAAAAAATCATCATAGTTTTTGGTTATCATCATTGCTCTCTTTGCATCATTGCTCTTACATTTTTACACCACGATACTTCAAGCTTTCGTCAATATCAAGCGTAAAAGTTATTGCTCAGCTGTGTTTTCTTCTTGTCGCCTCTTTTTGGTCCGCTTGAGTACCAAGAAGATAATTGACATTTCTCTAGATTTATCGCCGTCATAATAATTGGTGAAGCACATTTCTATTTCGGGAATCACAGAAATGTAACGGCAAGGGAGGGATTCAGGAGGTCTTTTAAGCAATTGGACAAAGTCTAAATGTGCCACGGATAAAGTCAAAGTAATTGAGAAAGTTGAAGGTTTTCCGAGATTGTCCACATTCTTTTTTTGTCTTTTCAATCGGCAATTTTGACCTTTTGATTCAAGAGTCCTATTACCACTTTTGCAAAACATTTCAATGTCATTCTGTGTTAACGAATTGAATAATATGTAACAATCGTTACCAATTGATCGACGTAGTAGGCATGCATTAATGGGCTTGTACTCAGACCATATTTCCAGCCTACAAATGTGCTTTGTGGCAGGTCAATCAGTCCCATTTGAAGTGTTCAAAAGTGCTTTGCTTTGTGCCTGGCACTGAAAATGACATGGACTTCAAAGTAAAAGTGAACCCGGTTTGGTTCATGAGAATGCAATTGTTTCGTCAAATAGAACCGTTTTGCGTTTCTTTTTTCTTATTCCATGACATGAGATGCTCCTCATGTGCTTCATCATCACATTATTAGCCTGACCACACCAGATTTCATCCTGAATTCTCAATCCCAATACAATGAACTTGCAACTTTGTTTCGATCCAAAGCCGGGGATTTCAACGAGTTTGTGGAATAACTCCATGCGAAAGATGTCATGCTACTGAAGTAAACTCAATTTGGAACCCAAAGGCTTCTTACTTTATTTTGTTCCACGTCAATGATGTGATAGTAGATGGACACCAGATCCTCTTCATCATTGCCTAAACCTGCGCCATTGAGACCGGCGGACACCGTGTAGAATATCACTAGGTACTTGGATGAATGATTATTGTTATTATTGTTGTTATTGGGACACGTTTCCTCTGAGGAATTGGGTCCCATTGTCGGCGTCAATTCACTGGAAGGTGGAACTGTCTCTGGCAAGCCATTACTAGACGAGGGGGCGTGTTTGGACGATTCCAATAATGTTGGTGCAGGTGGAGCCTCCTCGTCACATTTAGGCTCTTCCGATCCCATCTTTGATTTGTCGTGCACTCACTCTCAGTCTCGGCAATGAACAAACGGGAATTATTGCGCACCACTGGGCCAAGAGGTGGTGAGATGATCGATAGATGAACTCAGGTCATTCCTGGGATTGTTCCACGGCACAAATGGGTCTCACCTATCACTTATATGGTTAATGTCAAACACACACAATGGGACTTTTCTTGGGGCACGACAGCTTTCAGAACTGTAGTTTTGCTATGTAAAGTCCATAATCATGTGCTCGTCCACCTCTCCCCGAACTAGTCCGACAGCAGTCAAGCCTGATCCAACCTATCCAGTGAGACAGTTGCCGAATCGAATAGCAGGTGGAACGAGAGTGAGTGCGAGTGCGACGACCCACCGACTAATAGCATGGCAAAGACCGCAGCTCCTGGCGGCGATCGGGGCTGAGGGCTCTTTTCATGGAGTCATTGGGGCTCTAGCAAGCACGAGGAGTGTGATTGCTGCTGCCACTTGTGGCACTTGAAGCATCTCTGGGAGGTACAGTAAATCTACAGGTAGTTCTAGATCGAGTGAGGAGGTGCTCTCACTCTCTTTCTCCGGGGGCCAGAGACATTGCGAATGCGACCAACGACAGTGTACGTGTGTCGTGGAAGAAGGGCCCTTCAGGTGCTCGGGTGCCTCCTCAGGTAGATTGCTCAGGAGGGTAAACGAACGTATTTGGTGCCCAGGCCACACCAATACAATGATGCCCTACGTCCGTCTTTCCTCTTCCTCATGAAGAGCCGTCATGTTTGACTACTTAGTACTTGCGTAGGGATGAGAAGACATCATGTTCTTAGACCTGGAGTTCAAGCATGAAAAAAGCGAGTTCATGTCACACAAGTTACAAGACGTTTTTGTCAAGATGTTTCTTCAAAAGCCAGTTCTCAAACGTAGGTTTCTGGCTAAAAAAATCCAAGTCACGCTAGAATGACATGTATTTGCTTAAAGGTTGATAGATGGTTAAAGATGAACCTCTATGTTTCGTTTCAACGCTAGCCGACATTTAAGGAAAGTCCGTTCGTTCACTCGTTGAGGTGTTCAAGGAAGAATTTCAGTCTGGATTCAGATAAGTCCATGGACTTGAGTTTATTCAAGTTCCTGTGAATTCATGAAAGGATTTAATTTCAGTATTATTTGCCAAAGAATAAAGTCAGATCGAAATCATGGGCCTATCCCTAATTCAGAGTAGTGGATGGACGAACCGAAGAATTTTCTCTCAACAGAGCTTGTCTTACTATCATGTATCCATCCAGCCAGTGAATTGTTCTGGTACCTGCCACGTTGATGTAGGGTTGCTTTTGAGGGAGGATTCCATGGATGATCTGTACGTTTCCCTTCGAAGAAGAAACAATAGAGGTGATAGAGAGGGTGTCTCCAATCTCCACCATTGTGGAAGTTCATCACGTCATCGCCAAGGAAGCACTTCCAAACATAGTCCAAGAGAAAACCACAAAAACGATCACCACATCGTCAGAACCCGCATAATCTTTGGTTTCAAAATGGTAAAGCCCATGTTATAATTGTAGAACTCCATTAAATTCATCATTCGGATGGATAGAAATGACTCTCCCCGAACTAATTAACCAGAAACGCATCAGTTGGTTCGTGTTCCTGATACAGAACATTGTCCACATTCGTCATGAAGGAGAGGACGATTTCTGGAATTCCCCGTTCGCATGACGGACGTTTAATAGTTTTTGGTCCGACGAATTGGCAGCCCTGAATGATCATACAGGTTGATCTTGCTGACTTTTCCTCACTTGTGCCAACCAATCGCCAAACTCAGCCATTGGAATCGGCATCGGCATTTACCGGCTTTCAGCGGGTCCCATCCTAACAGGCATTCACCCAATCCATCATGTACTCAGGGATACAAAAGCAAGAGCAAGAGGAGGACGTTTTTTTTCCGAGACATTCATTCCACGACGAGAACCGGAAAAGCGCAAGTCAACCTTTTCGCCTCCTCGTGGCAGAAATGCTATCAAGAACAGCAAACCAACCAGTCAGGCGGCCATTATGGCTTTGACTGACTGAATGCAGATTTCTGAAGTGTTTACGCGTAAAAAACACTTTGCGTTGGATCGATCACACGTTGAACCACTTCGTGAAGTATCTTAAATGATTGTTGTTGAGTCATTGAACGTTTTTGGTCAACCTAATGCTTGCTCTTGGTTTGTTTTTCAATCAGAAAATGGGATCCAGTTGTAAAAAAAATCAATTTTGATTTGGTGTGTTTTCACTTTAGAACCATTTGTTACAGATACAATTTGCAATCATAAGAGGAAGCTTGGTGTGGATTTCTGCAATGTCGTTAATAGCATGGAATTAGCACTTGTTGCACATGGATGAGGCTTTGAAAAAAAAGTCGTTCTTGGTATCAAAAAAAATCGCAAAGGTGGTCATAAATATATAGAAACGAAAAGATAAATCGAGATTGAGATCTTCCCCAATTTGATCGAGATGCCATGAAACAGGCCGAATTTCAAGTTAAGACACTTTAGGATAGGATTTTGGAAAAATATGAACATTGCTTTTGCTCGTTCTTGCATGAAAAATCCTCAACAAATGAGCAGTTCCCCTCTCAAAATACAAGTGTAAATGAAGGATGAAAAATAAGCTTGTTACCCGTCGGCTCAAAACTGCTAGACACAACAAAATGTGACGTTTACATTTTGCTATACTGCATCAAATTACAATTCATTTGCTTATATTATAACATTTCTTGTTTAAAACAACAAATTGTTAAAATATCTTACAAAATACTTTCCCCTAGTGAAATTTTGAATGCCAGAAATGTCATAATTAGGGACAAGAACTTTAGACGAATAAACTATTCGTCTTTTTCTTGTCTTGTTTACCTTTATTCGTGGCAAAAAGTATTCGTCCAAGTTTTAATATCTTCAACTTTGTTGCTTCAATTGAAAAAAAACTTGAAAAAAAAATCAAGTCTACCATGTACATTA